>VOPJ01011766.1:615013-976263 GCA_014673585.1 Semibalanus balanoides | reverse complement strand
CAAGGTCAGGTCAAATATGGTAAGAACTTGATATTGCTCAATCTAAATAAAAAGCAAGTTGCTGGACCAGTAATCCCTCATAAATGCAGTGGTGACGTTTATATGTTCGTAGCTGGTCATAAAAACTGAAACCCCTTAAAAAACGTCATGAGCTACCCATTATTGCTTAACCCTCGCCCAGGTAGGGCAAATTCACTGCGTGTCCGGGTAAGGGGTACGACCCCCCTTGGCGTTTCACCCCTAATTGAGCTAGAGCTTCGATTAAAAAACGAGTGTGTTGCTTGTGACTAGAAAAAACATTGACATATGATTTTAAGGTCCTGGGTCAATAGGTGAACTCTGAGGCCATGTCAAAGACCAAAATGTCACAAATCGTAAATGTGTGAAAGTTGAATACTGATCGAGCCAAAATGGCAAAGTAACATCTTAGTATGCTTCATGCATGCCAAATTGAAATCAGCGTCTCAAAATGACCTAGAAACTGCCAAATTCCAAAAAAGGTCTTGTCAGGTCATCTGAGTTCAGTGACCTTGGTTGACTTTTGGAAGTGCATGGCCCCAGTGAAACATATAATTATGTCAAATGGCTACAATATTTGAATTCAGCGTCAAAAACTGTCTTAAAAGCAGCCAGAAGCCAAAAAAGTAATCGGAGGTCAGCGGAGGTCAGTGACCTCGGTTGACCTCAGAAGAGGTCATTCGAGGTCAGAATCTCAGCAGAAAACACACCTGTCACCTGGAAACACCTTTGCATTTGCTCCTCAACGTTAAACACTCGGAAACTGCACGTGCACATGTAACAGGGATCGATACTACGAGACGCCAGTTTCACCTGATATGACCTTGAGAAACAGGTCATAGGTCACGGGTCATGAATTTCGGAAGTTCTAAATGTTTATAGAACGTGTCAAATTGTTTAAAAGTGGGATACTGAAAGTTCCATTTTGATCGGTTACAAAATACTTGAGTTATTTGGGAAAAACCGAAGGGTGGCATCCACCCCCTACCCGGGCGAGGGTTAACCCGCGCACTGCATGGGGTTCGCGCCGAACATGAACTGCAGGGGGGTGATTTCCGACCCCTCCCATGAAATCTCGAAAACTACGCAACGTAGCGACAAGCGGAAAACGGCATTAGATAGCTCTAGACAAGCTCTATCGAAAGTATTTTAGTCTTTTTCTTGGATCAGATACAATTGAGTCACCAGTGGTCACCAAACTCAGATTTTCCGGTTTTAGGACTCTTTTCCAGAAACCCCCGATTATCTCGGAAACTATGATAGCTAGGAGCAAACGATAAAAGAAGCAAATAGCTATTGGAATTTTCAATCGCATCTTAGTCCTCAAAATTGAGCTCAGATCAATAGTTTAGGCTCCAGAGGTCATGAAAGGTCAAAAAGGCTTTTTAACAGCAAAAAACAGTTTTTTCGTGAATATCATTTCCATCTAACAAAGTATAGAGAAATAATTGTGACGCATCATATTTGTCTCATCGAGGCGCTTTTTGAAATATTTACAATGGTGACCTGTTAAGGTCACTTCAAAATTTTGACCTCAGGTCAAGGTCATATGGTGATCCAGGTAGGTCATATTGCATATGGAGCAATGCTCAGACGAAGACGAACACAGTGGTGTCAACTGCTAGGCTAGTCCCTCTTCTCTTTTCTATAAGAGTTATTTAGCAATCATTGCTGATGACCTCAGATGACCTCAGATGACCTTGTAGAGATCTATGAGAAACAATCGCACCTAGGTCATCCAGAATGAGCTTAAATAACATGATTCTGAAAGAATTAACCTGATCCAATGCATATTTTCTGAATACGAAGCATTTGTATATTTTCCCATTCACTTATAATGGGGAGGTCGAGAAATTGACCTTACCTTTGGTCACCGATACGAAAAATCCGAGATAAACGAATTATAGGTACTGATATCCGTATGAACTCCTACAAGTTTCAAATATTTCGGGAAAAGACTGTGGCTTTGGCACGAACACAAGAACACAAACATTTTTTAAGGTAAGGTCACTTGACATGAACTTGTAACCTGACCTGAGATGACCTCAAGTCAAAACTTTTCTTTAGTGTGGGTTATTGATGCCCAAATAGGTGTACGAAATTTGGCGGCGCTACGCGCCGCCGTTTGTCCGCTACTCCGGAAAAGTCTGAGGGGGGGGGCGGAAATCACCCCCCTGCAGTGCACGGGTTAATTAAGGAGCCATAAATCAGTCAAAAATAACGATATTGTCAAAAATTTCGTTTAAGAATTGCCCATTATGGGTCTCTAATACATATTCCGTTTTTAATACCCTAAAAATTTGAACATGAAAAAATCGTAATTTTGGGGGATTTAAAAAACAAGCTTGTTAAATCAGAATAGCACATTTTGCAGCCCTAATAATTTGCTATCTTTTGGCGTTTTGTATTACATTTTGCTCTAAATTTGGTCTTTGTACGACTTATTAAATTGTAGCTGATTTTTGTTTTGTCCAACTCGTCAGTAGTGATGTCAAAAATTAATTATGTCTCAAGCAAAATCTTTCGAAATTGCTTCATTGTTGCCCAGAAGATATAAAATTAATGTAGGAGACTGTATCTAAGGATTACCGTTGGTAGCGTTTTTGCGAAAGGTCATCATGGGGCATTTCCCCCACCCCCTCAATCAATGGCGTGTTTAACTGTTGATTTATCACGCGAGATATTCTGACACAACACTTTGTGGATGTCGAATGTGAATAGGTCTTTGCCAGAAATCAATGCTATTTGAGCGACAGTGAATTTTCATTAATATGCTACAATCCTCAGTAATTGTTAAAATGTGTTTCTTTTAACATCACATTACCCTCTTCTTGGTTTGTTGAGGCACACGAAGACAACAAACATACACACATCTGGATCCATTGATCGCCGTTTTGTTTGGCGTCGACTGACCTGGTTTGATGCGGACCTGACGGATCCGGGCGGGACCCAGTCTCAGGGTGACCATGTCAGCCATGAAGGGCCGGTCAGACGTCGCCAGCTGGTCGCCGTTGTAGTGCGCGTCCCAGAACACAGCATTCAGGTAGGTGCTCTTCAGCCACGCGTAAAAGTGTCGCGGCAGCGATATCTGGGCACGGGGGGGCGGGGGGGCACAGTGTCAGTGACGGGCAGAGGTGATTAATTAGATCAAAACTTGACGCTCCATTGCGGATTCATTGTAATTTGATAATACAAATAACGTGAAATGGAAGGTATATATACTTTTCATAAAGTTTCAAAGAGCCGCAGGATCGAGTGTTTCCGATTGTTAAATATATATTCAGTGGTACGTTTCTCGTATTCGTGAAAAAGAATATCTTACATGATAACGTTTTTTCGGGGCACATAAGATCTACGTATAATTAGTAGTATCAGACTGATATTTTGATTCGCATTATCAATAGACAAGTCAAGCAAGTTTCCTATATATAGGAACTTGGCTTTGAATTGTCATTGATTTGCGAATACAACTACGTATAAAAAGTAAGATAATACTTAAATCAGTTTTTGGGTTATGTAATCTAAGATATTCTCGTCACATTTACTGCGACGAGTTTTTGTTTTGGCTGAATAAGATGTAGTAGCAATTGCAAAAAATCAATGCAAATCAAAACTAAACAAATGTATGGTAACCACAACTGAACCTAAGCATTGCAAACAGTTAAAATATATCTGACTTACGGATGAAAACTTTGAGTCCACAAGCATATTCTTCAAGTTGTTATTCACGAGAAATGCATTCGGATTTCTGTTTTGCTGCGCCAAAAACAGAAGGAAAAGCAAAAACAGCATGAACGTGCACATTTGCTTCATCAGGAGAAGCATCTCCTTTTCTTCCAAACGCTTCTGACGGGCCCTGGCCAGTGCTTCTTGGTCGATAGGAATGGCCACCATCTTCTTACGCCTCCCTGTGAATTGCAATGTGTTACATTTAGCCACCCACCTAACAACCACCCAACATGGTTCATTGGTTCATCGCTTGAATNAAGTAATATTTAACATCTTTGTAACCACCATGAAGTACCTACCAATTGTTTTGGTCATTATTCAAGTTTGCAAGAAGGAGATGGAGGAAACGAGAACAGTAAGAACCTACATCATTGCGGAAGAAAAGATGAAGCACCAACACATGACGTGCAAAAATTCAAAAAGAGTAGTTTTCTTTCTGAAGTGGTCGTTGGAAACAAACAGTATGGGCCAGCATACTATTTAGGCTTTGGCCTACCTGAGTCCAGCTGGCAGTTGCCCTGGTCGTTCTCACCTTTACGCACTTGAACAGGGCGGATGAGAACAGATGAAGCTAAAAATTGGAGGAGAGGGGGCACTCTCGAGGCCTCGACATCATAAAGTGTCCGCCATATAAGGCTCGTCAAGTCTCAAACATCCTATAGCACCTTCCGACAGTGCGACAGGAAGCTGCAGTTGTTGCTTGGTCATCCCCAGCAATTGCAGTGGAAATTTGAAAAGGTGATTTGTGCATGCAATTTCGTTTAATCTGATAGATGAATGGATGCAATACAACATTTACACTATCTTGAAGTTCAATTATTGCCTTTTAATGGATTCAATGTGAAGTAAAGCCACAAAATATCGATATCTTAGTCAACACTGGCGTATTTTCCAAAGAAGCTGCACAACGGCCATCACGTCAGAGAAGTTACTCTCAGCAAATATCGCCGAATGGTGGTACCTAGTAGCATTGAGATCATATATAATATGATCATATATATATATATATATATGATCTCTATGCCTAGTAATAGTAGCTATGGCTTTTAGCGAATTAATGCCGACACCCAGAAATAAGCGCCCTTTTTGAATGTGCGGATATTAACTGAGACTTAATATTTGTGGCGGAAAGAAAGACTCGCTGCAAATAATACCATAGCTGTTTTTACTGCCGCGCAGAAGATGTCGCGTCAGCGTCATTTTTGGTCATGTTTTTGGTGTTTTCGTGACGGCACAACTACAAGGACATAGGCTTATTTGTCTGAGTTTTTAATCATTTCTGAGCTAATTTTTTTGCTTAAATGTACATTATAACAATTATCCGTTGTTCTTATGAATTCAAAATATTGGTACTTCACAAAATTGTTCCCCATCCAGTGGCGCACGCAGGGGGGGTCAAAGGGGTCAGCTTACCCCCCGAAATTTATGAGGGGGCCCGCATAAAAAAGACCCGTATTCTGGCCCATACTTAGCGGAGAGGGGCCCGGTCCTGGGAGGCCCTGATCGAGGCAGAGGCCCCGGTGCTGGAAAAAGCGTGGTTGGGCCGGTTAGAACGAGGGCCCGGTCCTTGCGTATTATTGATGCGGGCCCGATTCTGGTAGGGGCCGGTTTGGTCAGCCCGATCGAGGCAGGGGCCCGGTGCTGGCCGGTCAGGACGAAGGCCCGTCACAAACAGGGCCGCGGTCTTGCATATTCTTGATACGGGGCCTTTTCTGGTAGGGGCCCGGTTCTTGGCAGGTCAATCGATGCAGGGGCCCGGGGTGGCAAGACGTGATATGGGCCGGTCAGAACGATGGGCCCTGTCCTTGCGTATTTCTTTGATGGCGGGCCCGTTTCTGGTAAGGGCCGTCTTGGTCAGGCCGATCGAGGCAGGGGCGGTGCTGACAGGGCGTGGCATGGGGTCCGGTCAGGACGAGGGACGGTCAGCAACAGGGCACGGTCTTTGCACTATTCTTGATACGGGCATTTTTCTGGTAGGGGCCCGGTCTTGGTCAGGTCTGATCGAGGCAGGGGCCCGGGGCTGACAAAGGCGTGATATGAAGCCCGGTCAGGACGAGGGCCCGGGTCCTTGCGTATTCTTAATGCGGACCCGTTTCTGGTAGGGGCCCGGTCTTGGTCAGGCCCGATCGAGGCAGAGGCCCGGTGCTGACAGAGGCGTGCATGGGGCCGGTCAGGACGAGGTCGGTCAATAGGGCCCCGTACTTGCATATTCTTGAATACGGGTCTTTCTGATAAGGCCTGTTCTGGAGAGGCCCGATCGAGGCAGGGGCCCGGGGCTGCAAAGGGCGTGATATGGGGCCCGTCAGGACGAGGACGGGTCCATAGTATTCTTGATATGCAGGCCCCTTTCCTGGTAGGGGGCCGTCTTGGTTCAGGTCCGATCGAGGCAGGGGCATGGTGCTGACAGACGGATGGCATGGGCCGGTCAGGAGAAGGGCCGGGTCCAACAGGGCCGGGTCCTTGCATATTCTTATACCGGGTCTCTTTCTGACAGAGGCGGTCTGGTCAGGTTCGATCGAGGCAGGGCCGGTGCTGGTAGCGTGTAATGGGGCGGTCAGGACAAGGGCCCTGTAGGGTTGGTGGTAGTTACACAACAGGGTCCGCTCCTTGTAATTATTTTGATACGGCCCTTCCTGATAGGGGCCCGTTCCTGGTAGAGGCCCGATCGAGGCAGGGGCTGGTGGCTGGCATATGCGTGATTATGGGGCCTGGGTCAGGACGAGGTCCCGTACAATAGGGCCCGGTTTCTGGCATATTCTTGAATACGGGTCCTTTCTGATAAGGCCTGTTCCTGTTAAGAGGCCCGATCGAGGCAGGGCCCGTGCTGGGCAACCTGCGTGATCTGGGGCCAGATCAGTACCAGGGCCAGGTCACAACAAGGCCCGCTCCTTGCAAATTCTTGATCGGGCCCGTTATTGGTAGTGGCCCGTTCCTGGTAGAGGCCCGATCTAGGCAGGGCCACGGTGCTGGCAAAGGCGTGATATGGGGCATGGTCACTGGCTAGGTCGAGGGCCCGGTCACAACAGGGTCCGTTCACTGTAAATTATTTATACGGGCCCGTTCCTGGTAGGGGACCGGTCTTGGTCAGGCCCGCTCGAAACAGGGACCCTATGCTACCACAGGCGTGATATGGGCCCCGGTTAGGACGAGAGCCTGGTCAGTCGGTCACAACAGGGTAGGGCCCTTGCATATTCTTAATAGGGCCCGCTTCCTGTAAGGGGCCCGGTTTGTCAGGCCCGATCGAGGCAGGGGCCCATCTGCTAGCAAAGCGTGATATGGGACCAGTCAGGTCAAGTCTTGATAAAGCTAGAGGCTATAAAGCAAATGAACTACATTTATTACTTAAAACTGAAAATATGCATTTCTTTGTGTTTTTCCCCCATTAGGGTTAATTGAAAAGATAATAATATTTTTGACGCTTAGGCACTGATAAGAAAATCCGAGATATTGTAAACCCTAATGACCTCATGATGTGCCATGAGTTGCATGTCACTCGATTAGCCATTGTGCCGGTTGTGCTACCTAGAAGCTGCTTCGTGGTCAAATGTCATGTCATTTGGTCTGACCTGGTAACCTGACCTTAGTTGGGACCCATTTGTTGCCAAAACGTGGCTTAGTTACTCATTTCTAAGTTGCTGAATGTTCCAGTAGATATCCCTGCGGTTTTACTGATTAGGTGAAAAAACGAGAGGGGCGTAAAAACGCCGCCTCCGAGCGAACCTCCAGGGCTTTCCCATTATGCTTAGATCGAACTTAGCCTAGCGTAGTTTATTCGGGACTTTGCCGTCCAAAGGCTGGGACTTTTAAACCTATAAACGTAGAGGACATGAATCTGGGAGATTAGAAAGAATAAAGCGACATTATTTGGCCCAATTGATAAAAGTACATCAATTTCCGAAGAGGTAATTCATTCATGCCTAGATAATATAATGTACCGTGTAAACGTGGTTTCTATTTGCACTACGCTTTACGCATAAGCATCTCAAACGTCTATAGTATAGCCGAAGAATATTGTAACGCTTAACTTTGCTGATGAATAAAATGCTTCGCTATTTGGCACNATCGTAGAAAACATGTTTTTAATGCATATTGCAAACGCCAAACTGTATGAGAAAGGAAATTACATTCTCTACAAATGGCCATTTCGGATTTCCAAAATAGTTGGTTTTTGACCCCCCAAATCCTTTTTTTCAGAAATTGTCCCATTTTATAAAGGTATTTAAAAAACGGAATATATATATAGGATCACCAAGTTTAATATATACCCAAAACAAATTTAACAATATTATCTTCATTTTTCAGTGACTGATTGCTCTCCAAGCATAAGTAGGTAATGACGTTATTTACACAAAAATGACCTAATGCAGATATATAAATGCAAATTCCGTGTTTATGAGACAAAACTGACCCAGAAACAGGCTTTGTTGATTTATATTAGTCAGTTTCCAGTTTTGACCTTAGATGACCTAATCTTGACCTTTTATGGGTTCAAGTTGTAAAAATGGCTGTTGCTATCGATTTTTACGTGCAAAATACCCCTTAAAACATATGTCACAAGACTTTCTTTGACCTCTTTGTGACAGTAACCTTTTGTGACCTGACCTTGAACTTGACTTGTGCATGCAAATTCACTTTTACTAAATGCAGGAGATGTATTACACATTTGAAAGCTTTATGTGCATTAATGGTCATAATCAAAGGATTATAATTGAAAGTATGAGCCGTCAACTCAATTAACTCAAATTTTCCATATGAACTGACCGTAAGCTGACAATGAACCTACTTTGAAGAAAAAAAATTGGGATGCATTCGATTTATTTCATTGATAGCTCTCGATCGCCGCCTAGCGCGTCTCGCTGCGGTTATTGGTTCGGAAGATAATAGGGGGGGGGGGTAAATTTACCCCCCTCCCCCTACGCTGCGCGTTCGGCTGGGGACCAATACGCCGCGCGGGTTAATGGCAAACAAACTATTGTTCCCTTATGTCATAATGTGGGAGAGGGGCAGCGGTGGACAACGTACGTTAGTGGTAGGCAACGTACGTTACTCAGCCTCTCCGCTACTAACGGAACTAGAAACGAGATCGTTACTCCGTTACTAAAACATTAGTTACTGATAAACGTAACGGAGTACCCATATGTCACTCTGATACTCTGTTACTAGTTCCGTTCGTAGCGGAGCAGTTGAGTAGCGGAGCAGCGGAGCAGCAGAGTAGCGGAGTAGCGGAGTAGTGGAGCAGCGGAGTAGTGGAGTAGCGGAGTAGCGGAGTAGCGGAGTAGCGGAGTAGCGGAGTAGCGGAGCAGCGGAGTAGCGGAGCAGCGTAGTAGCGGAGTAGCGGAGTAGCGGAGTAGCGGAGTAGCAGAGTAGCGGAGCAGCGGAGTAGCGGAGTAGCGGAGTAGCGGAGTAGCGGAGTAGCGGAGTAGCGGAGTAGCGGAGTAGCGGAGCAGCGGAGCAGCGGAGCAGCGGAGCAGCGGAGCATCGGAGCAGCGGAGCAGCGGAGCATCGGAGCATCGGAGCAGCGGAGTAGCGGAGTAGCGGAGTAGCGGAGCAGCGGAGCAGCCAGCGGAGCAGCGGTAGATAGCGGATGGAGTAGCGGACAGGCAGCGGCGTAACGGCCAGCGGAAGGCTGCACCACTGCAGTAGGGGGGGGGGTATGCGGGGCACTTAGGGCGGGTCCGGTAATTCGAAGAGGTTAATTAGGGGGTATTAGGGGGTATATCGTTATGACACCGATTTGAACCAAATTAAATGTGAAATTTTGGAGAAGCTTCAGCTTTGGATTGGTCCGGCTGGTGAATGTGGGTCCTGCATCTTGGTATGACAGGCCCTTTCTAATTAATTTCACTCATCAGTGGTGGACAACAGATTATTAAATTCAAGAAAATAACCAGATTCTGAGAGCAAAGGGCAGCTTCATATACCATAATAAATAACAAACATACCTGTACACTAGCATAATAAATTATGTTTGATGTGATTTTTGAGATCACATAGCTACGATGATTCTAGCCAAATATATGCATATATATTGATTGGAGCCAAATGTTGACATGACTGTGATTATATGTGTGAATTTTCACCTATTATAACCAAAATCTATCAAAGTAATGGATAGCTTTAGGAATTTCGCTAATAATGCACCTACACTACATGTAAAACCTGCCAACACATAGCTTTACCATCCTTAGCTTTACCCAACAACATTAAATCGTAAAAATGAAAACAACTGGTGAAATTTTGTGGTTGCTGTGCCCTCCTGTATCAAGATCATTTATTATTATGAAACAAACACAAGAAACAAAACACTATTAACCAGATTCTGAGAAGCAATGACATTTGGTTAGGCTTTCTGGTTAGGGCAGACGTACCTGAAGACACTCCGCTTTTTAAGCCCGCTTTACCGTAACTGTTAGATTTCATACTGTAAAATGCATACATAAATGTTCCTATTTTCATGTAGTAGACTCTGTTCATATTTGTATACGTCATAAGTCAATATCTGAGTAAATATAGGCGGTTTTAAGAATATGGAAATTTGCATTATTTCTTGAAATCGTTTCGAGTCCGAAAAGGTTTCTCCTCTTGATTTTTCGATTGTGTCTTGCGCCAACTGTTGAAAAGAAGCTCTCGTATTTCATAACATCAAAACCCGACAGAATCGGACGTAAATTTGCTTCATTGCTCAAAAGCTGCTGACCGGATTTTATCAAGCTTCGTATACATGTCGGAAATTGAAAAGTGGCTGTCATATACGTTGGACTCGAGAAAGACAATAATTGTGCAAGTATCGCAATTGTCTAACATCCTAACACTCCGGTTAGTTTTCACCGCAGAAACTGATGAGTCAGAGTGGCTCATTTTACGCACACCGCTAAATTCTGCTAGTATGGTCCGCTTATATGGAGCCACAGCCTAGCGAGGAAAGTTCCCAGAAGCCGCCAGTATGCCCTAAGTGTCAAGAGGCAAACAAGAAGAAGCGCCACAAGCTCTGCAACGCCTGCACGCGCGCGTGACACTTAGGATGTGTCCGCCTGTCGAGGGCTCAGTCCGCGGCACTGAACCACTGGTTATGCCCCGAGTGCCTGAGCTCTGGCCGCAGGTGCTCCCAGCGACGTCCCGGCAGCATCCCGGACGACGGCGGGTCAAATACTCAACCAGCTGCCGGCGGACGCGGGCGGACCTCTCGGTCGACGGCGCCGCAATGCACTCGCAGATGGCGGTTGACTCTCGGGCCGGCCCCAGGCCGGCGCGCTGCTGGTGATGACAGAGGAGTGCTGGGATGCCGCTGCGGAGGACTTGGCCTCTCCGTCACACTCGCTTGAGATGAAGAAATCCAGAATGAGTTTAAATCTCCTAGGATACCCCGAGGGCTACGGATCCAAGCAGCAGGGGCGCCTTGCGAGTTGATGGAGGACGTGCGTTTCGATGTGGTCTTTGAAGCAATGTCGTGGTCCCGTGCTTCGTAAGTTAATATCTTGCTTTGCTCTATCACGACCAGGCCGGAGCCAAAATAACGGTCCAAGCACGAGAACGTCGTTAACATCCCAAGATCAAACAACAAATAGGCCAAGTGAACAGTGGGGCGCTGAAGGAACCCCCAGAGAAGGCGAACGCAAGTGCTCCTTGCGAAAGAGATGAGCTACAGCGGTTGCGACCAAGCGGCGCCGCGCCCGACCCAGACATGAGGCTCGGTGAAGCGACGCGTGGCAGGAAAGTTGGTCGTTGACGGCTACTCGTCGCGTGGGCCCATCAGGACTATATGGGCTTCCGGGGACCAGATCAAACCGACGACTCGGAGAAGTGATCAGAAGAGTCCTTTCAAGAGACAAAAACACCCTCCCGCCCCCGTACCTCTGTTCAGCCATCGGAGTCCTAAGAACGACACCACCCATTGATATCTCGTGTCCGTAACAGCGAGGTAGCCGCCTCTCAGTTCCTTCGATACCGCTCCAGTTGCGGGCCTGGAAAACGGCACTACCGTCCTCCGCCCACATCAAGGAGCGTATGATCAGTCGCTCGTAATCATGCGGCACGCGAGGCCGGGTCAGGCTCATTTGTGGCTGCGCTCACCATAATGAATGAGTGAACCCTGGGATCTCGACGGAGTAATCTAGCGACATATGGAAAGGGAGGACTCGTGTTGCCTCCAACGCAGCCGCGGGCCTGCGATTTTGTGGACCTCTCTGGTGGCGCTAGCGTAAACATCCGACGGCGGGGATGCACGGCCCAAATCTGCCAATCGATGGATACCTACTCCCATGGTCCGACTGGACGAGCAAGCTTAGTCCCCTCTTGGCCTCTTGAGAACCAGCAGCTCCGGCGACCAACTGACTGCCGCCCATCAGCTCAGTGTTTTTACCGTACGCCCGGGGACAAGGCGTGCAAAGCGGCGGCTCACGTCGCTCGCCCAGTTCTGCCTAGTCACTAAGCCAGGACAATGCTATACTCAAAAGCGGGACATGAAAGAACGCATTCAACAGCGTTGAGGCGAGATCATTCCTTCGTCGGCTCCGTGAGCACACGCCGTCCCTGTTACAGACTGCTGTTTCAAGCGTACGGCCAGCCGACGCCGCCTCAATACTACGGCTCACACGTATCATGTCCGCTTCCACTGGCATTCAACAGGCGACCCTGTGCGGCCCGGTTTTTCTCTAGACTATCACTGCCGATTCAAATCCCAGGAAAAGCAGCAGCTGACATCCTTCTACTGCTGTTATCCTTGATGACGCACCTCTCGGCGCCGAAGAAGACGGGTGCAACGATCGTTCGATTACAGCGTCTGATCAGCGCATGGCCAGCATTGGGGCTTACCTAGTGCAACCCTGCAAATTGAAGTGTCGAGGTTGATCCGTGCCCGTCCGACTCTTCGGCCAAACAGAGCGCGCGCAGCCGTCGACGGCTTTCATGGATTGGATTCCCGGCGCCGCCCTGTGATGCCAGCGACCATCAGACGCTGCTGCGGCGCGCCGCTGTCAGAGGCCGCCGCCGATGTCGGTTTTAGCGCGCCACGGAGAACAGACGCTTGTAGAATGTGTACAACCTAGAGCGTCTGCACCAGGCCTCGATGGCCACAGCGCATCTTTCATTTTGCGGAATTGCCTGTGGTGCCAAAACTCCAGTACGTTTTAGAGCAGCTCCTCTGTTACCGGCGGACTGGCGGCGCAGCTGCAGCAGGCGTCGGAATGACTTGATTGCAGGTTTGGCGGTCGTTCAGTTCTTGGCGACGTGCCGTTGGAAGGCGACTGCGGAACAAGCGGTGCTCTCCCACCCGTCACGGCCGGTGCTATAGGCTTCGGCAAGCTAGCAGACGTGGCCTTACCCACGCTAAATGTCTTCGTCAACCTATCACCGCTGCAGTTTCAAGCTGATCGGCGCCAATTCTGCCACCATCGCTGACTTCTGCCGCCGACCAGGGAGCCTGTAGTTGCGACGTCCGACTGGCCAGACTTCAGGCCGCCGACAGCTGCGCCCTGACGCGAGAAGCGGACAGCAACAGAAAGCTTGGGACTCGGCCCATCCTCGCAGAAAAAGAAGCCTTGACCAGACTGCAACATTGTTGAGGCCGACCAGCTATATTCCGGGTACTCACCATGCTCATTCTGTGACGTACTCGCACCCCTATTCTGAGAGCGTAGGCCTCCCGCCCTGTCACAGCTCACTGCTGGATGGCCAGCCCTACGCACGAAACAATCGTACCATGAAACTGCGCATTGGGCCCAATCGCTGCTAAGAGTCAAGGTTGCGATGATGGCAGCGAGCACCGTATGCAGGTGCGGTTCGCTGGTCTGAACGCCAAAACGTCACCGGGGCATCAAAACTCCCTGACTTGTCGGTTTCTCGAGAATGCCGGACCCCGACATCCACAGACATACGAGCTCCGAATGATCGTTCATTCAGAGTGAGTCGCTGACTCAGCCCGCTGCTTCAGCAGAGTCCTAATGAGGCCACATGGTATCAGCTCAGAGACGGAAAAAACGGCCCGCACGGAGATGACTCTTTTCCCTTTCTCCAGCAAGAAAGGAAAAAGCTGTGCTATGGACTTGCCCACTTTGCGTCAACCTCCGTATTGCTCAAAACACGTCTGGCCGCCGCGCAGGCAACATGCAGCGGGAGGAGCCGCAAAAGAGGCCGAAGAAGCAAAGCGTCGAAAATACGCCCACCTCAGCCCATGCTTCCGGTTTGAGCCGGTGGCTTTCGAAACAAGCGGCTCATGTGGCCCAACCACCAGGGTCTTCCTTAGGGAACTGGGTGCCCGGCTGTCCACTGTCACCGGCGAGCGGAGGGAGACGGAGTGGTTGTTGCAACGCTGCTCGTTAGCGGTTATTCGAGGCAACGCAGCATCCGTTCTCCTGACGACCGTCCCGGAGAGCCGCGCCGCCAGAGCAAATGGGCCGTCGCAGTCGCTGCCGTCGCCACCGTCACCGCCGGCCGCAGAGGCGACGGTGAGCGGCGGCCGGCAGCGTAGTGGACTAGGGTCACGCTTGCGCCTTGACACCGATTGCGGACGGGCCGCTCCGCAAGCCAGTCTAGCAGCCTTGCCAGCATGCTTCTCCGAGGAGGCTCACCACAGCAGTTGTAGTCGCCCGCTAGCTGCAGCAGTCGCTGCCGCGGCAACGACTTGGCTCGTGCGGCAGCACCCACTAGGGTAAGCCGACGTCCGGTTCGCTGCAGCCGCAGCAACTAGTCGTCGGCTGGAGCAGCCGCCAGAAGTTCGCTCCGCAGCAGCCACAGTCGTCCGCCGCTGGCTAGCCTCGATCAGCAGCGGTCACCTGCTAGTCGCAAAGCTTGCAGCAAACACAATCCGGCAATACGGGGAATCGAATTCAAAATCCACTGACTATATACAGGGCTCTGTACGACACAATGAAGGCGGAAGTCGCTAGAAGTCGAGACCCGATGACCGACCCAGATTTGGATCGTTATCTCGGCCGGCCATCGGATCATGACGGCACGATGGTGCGGCACTAGAGATGTGTGTTTTTTATTCTGTTCTGGGGATGTATGCCTACTTACTGTGTCTGATGTGGATAATGGTTAAATCAGCGACAAATGTATACAATAAAAATGCCTTTTATGACATTTAGTGGATGAAATGATTATCACAATCATTCTCAAGCTAAAGCTATAATATGAGCTATTGCCTACATAACAAACATGCACCTGCGTCCGGTAAAGTCTCTCAGAGGTGCAAAAAGTGTCAAGATGGTCACGAACACGAACAGAAAACGCAAAATGAGTCACAATAACTCTCAGCATGATAAACATCACTTTAAAAGTAAGCTGCAGCGTCGGCCGGTCTGACAGAGCTGCAGCTACGAGAGGCGCGCTTGGCAGAACTATGGCTGGCAGCAAGGCATATATTTTGTTGAAGCGTAGTAAAATAAACATTTATCAAGAACCTTAGCCCGCGCCGGATGGGCCTCTAAGACAACTTCGCCATGGTGGGGGGGGGGTCAAAATGACCCTCCCGTCTAACTCGAAAACGAAAAGAGATAGAAAGACGCAGAAAAAAACGTTTGAAAGCTCTCAACGTGTAAATTCAAAGTTAAACAAAACAATTTTAGCTAAAGTCAATATTGAGGTCACCAGAGGTCATCAAAGGTCAAAATTCACAGTTTTTGGACTTTGCTTCGAACAACCCAGTATATCTCGTGAACTATGATAGCTAGGAACAAACGGAAAATAGAAATTGAAAGCTAATTAAATTTGCAATCGCAATGTGTGTAATCTAATTTAGCTCAGATCAATAGTTTAGGCTCCAGAGGTCATCGAAGGTCAAAAATGCAGTTTAAGGTATATTTTGTTTTCCTTCATAACTTTGTATCTACTAAAGATAAAGCAATTAATTTAACACTATCGTTTTCGTCTCCACAAGGCGCTTTGAAACATATACATGTTGACCTTTCAAGGTCAATTTCAAAATTTGACTTAAGGTAAAGGTCATTTGGTGACCTGGTAGATCATGTTGCATATGGGTCGATGCGGCCAGACGATATAAACACAGTGGTGTCAACCGATCGTCTTTATCTCTTTTCTATATACAGTTATTATAAAATCATTCAGAACCAGCCCCCAAAACATGATTCTGAAATAATTAGCTTGATCAGTTGTATATTTTCTGAATTGGAAGCATTTGTATATTTTCCCATTCACTTATAATGGGGAGGTCAGAAAATTGACCTGACATTAGGTCACCGATACACAAAATCCAAGATAAATAAGTTGTAGTTACTTATAATCTCATGAAAACCTGCAAGTTTCAGATCTTTCGAACAAAAACTGTGGCTTTGGCACGATCACAAATATTTTGGAAGGCAAGGTCACTTTAAGTGACCTGATGACCTGACCTCGGTAGACCTGAAGTAATTTATTTGTCAAAGTGTTGGAAATTGATGTTCAAACAGCTATGCGAAATTTTGCGGCGCTGCGCGCCGCCGTTTTCCAGCTATTCCGGAAAAAACCTCAGGTGGGAGGGAGTCAAAATGAACCCCCCCACACCAGGCGAGGGTGAGGTCACACTCAATTTAATATAATATGGAATGGGCAATATGCATTCTGGATCAGAATTTCAAAGTGAGCGCCGTTTTCTTGATATTCAACATTTCCATTCAATTATCAGTTTGTCTCTGCCAGTTCTTAAAGGTATTCAGACTTCACATTATATGTGTGTATTTGATATATAAACTTGAATTATTGCTGAAACCTCTCTTACGCTTTCTAAAAGAGCGAAATAAGTTATACTCAAACGCTGTAAACCTTTGGTTATGGGTAACGCCATCTATATAACACTAGTTCATCATATCGCCGCTAGGGTACAATGTCCAATGAGCGATGTCTTCATGACTACCCCGATTCAAAGCCAGTTGAGAGATTGAGTGTGAAAAAAGCGTCACTACCGTTGTCAAATAAACTGCAATGAAACAAACTTAATGTAAACTGCAACATATGTATACTTATCTCCTTGATTTACCAGCATTGCCGCCTAACACGCAAACATTTGTGATGTTGTCTGTGGCGATGTGGAACTTCTTCGAACTGCTTGGGGCCTGCTGGTCTCAGGAATTGTAAGTAATTGCAATATGTTGCGAAACTCGGAATCAGCGCATCAAAATGCACCAGACCCGATGTATGGAGCATGACTTTGCAGCATCAAGTGCAAAACCGGTCACCCTAGATTATACACCAACGCAGGCAGTGATGTGGGATCAAAGACGAAGGCTGTAGGACGAAGGCTGTATAACGTAGGCTTCAGCTCCCCCCCCCCATGAGGAAGTGGGTCAAATCCGGGATAAATCTGTATTTTTGTGGATTAATATGTTACTTAAAAAACATTTTTTGCCAGCTAAGCCCCCCCCCCCACCCACTTGTATAGAAAAGCATCACCCGTGCATTGTTTGTTCTCCTTTTTTTTAACCAGCCCTAAAAAATGACCCAGATTAAAAGATGACCCATGTTTAGGGGTAAAATTTCCTATTCAGTTGAGGGGGCCTTAGCCCACCCCCTCCAACTTATCTTCATGACACCCCGTACTTGGATGAGAGATTGCAGGTCAAATCTGGGAGAAATCTGTATTTTGTGTGGATTTATGTGTAACATATGTAAAAATAAGTTTGCCACCAAAGTCAACCCCCCCCCCCAAAAAAAAAAAATATATATATATATATTATAATTATATATATATATATATATATATATATTAATATTATATATATATATATTATATATATATATATAGTATAATATATATATATATATATTGTATGGGAAAGCATCACTCCTGTTCATCTTGTTGAACCAGCCCCCCAAAGAATGAGCAAGAAAATAAAAGAATGACTCAGGTCCAGGGGTGAAGTTTTCCTAATTCAGTTGAAAGTGCTTCCAGCCCCAACCCCCCCCCCCCTCTCCTCCAACTTGGGCTTCAACAACCTCAACTTGATAAAAGTTGGTAAAATATAGTAAATAGTTAATTGTGTGGATTTGGTGGTTCTTGGAAGCGATTTTCCTCGCTCAGCCCCCCCCAACCTTTTTGAGAACTACGCCTTTCTGCCCAGTTCCCAACTCCAGCCTTAATCTTATCTTATAGTTCCCACCAAGGGACTTTCATGGGCTGGGTGCACGCCATGAGGGTGCCCACTCCAATTCTTCCAAAATGTCTGGGGTGGGTAAATGCATTTTTTGACTTTTCATGGGTATGGCGGGCATTGGTAATGACCATTTGGAAGATTGTCGCTAACAGTTTTTTTTTTACTTGACAAACCAGATGTTTTTTTACGCAGGTAATAATGTGTTTGTAATATGTATCGGACACTTAAACAATATACTTTGGCAATTATATGACAACAATAAATCGTGTTAAGTACTAAGATAGTAATATTGTTTAAACCATGTCTTATCCTAGGTCTGAACCAATATGATAATGTTAATCGCAAAGTGTTCGATAAATTCAAATCAGCAGCAACACACAGGTGCCTAATATTATTTATCGTTAATATTATGAAAGTCGACATGCTAGGGTAATGGTTGCAAATTTTGTGAAAATAATTACCTGCCTTATCTGAATGGGCCCCAATGGGCATGAATATCAATATTATGCATTTGAATGGGTTGGTCTGGGTCTGGGCTTGGTGTTCATGGGCTTCGGCTGGGTTGGGCTTGGGGTTTGGGCACCCATGATAGTCTCTGCTTGTTACCGGCCTGAGAAGAAAACAAAATGCCCCAGAACTGATTTCTTACTCGCGGTTTCGTTCAGAATTTCGATAAACGCTCTTGGTGTTTCCTTACAACGTGCTGTTTTATTAGGTATCTACTTTTGTCATCCTTTCCATCCCAAAAATAAAGGGCCAGACTTAGGAGAAGAGTTAAAATCACAATATCAGCAAATAACTATTCCATTGGAACTTATCGTAAGTGATATCAACACAAATATGCAATACAAACCATGCAAAAATCAAAATCAACCTTCCGCACTTCATTCTTCAACACACATATTCTGGTATATAAACAAAAACTGCCGGCTGCCACGACTTTCAAGGCCGATATGTTTTTGGCAGTTCGCACATAAAGACAAATGTGCATGTCGCTTGAAGCCTGAAGGTAACCTTCACGCCATAGTATAAATTATGCCGGCCAATAGGAATTGCGCGATCGGGTGGTGAGGTTAGGAACAGCGCATCAAGCTCTGCTTAGCGCTGGTCCTGATCTCGGAAAGCCATCCATACAAAACATCCGGACTATTTTTTGTAAGTAACAATGGTCGCATCCAAAGTGCGCGCACTTGGTTTAAGTCGCAATGGTGAAGAAATAGGGTCACACACGTGGTGCGTAAGATTTTGCAGCGCTCAGCCGCTGTTTTTAGTAGTACTTTTGCAGTGGTAAAATACAAACTTCACGTGTCCTTTACACCTTTAAAATTTGAATAGCACCAAAACCATTCACAAATCATTAAATTTGTAAAGTTCTCCCCCAAATGCTAAGCATTTCTTTATCATTATGTAATAACTAAAAACTTGATGATTTAAAAGTACAAATAAGTCACTTCAGCTCATTTAACTTTATATATATATATATTTTGAACACCAGTTGTAAACAAAGTTTATAGCGATAGCTTTCAATCACTACTCGGTCTCACGGTCAGCGAGGTGCTCCACCACAGAGGAAGCAAGGAGAGAAGAGGATCAGCATGTCAGTCAGGCGTTGTCAAAGAACGGGTATCCGAGGAGGTTCGTCAAAGCGTCACAGAGGCAGTTTAGGACCAGGGATGGGGGTGCGGCTAGTTATAGTAGGCGGAGTCAGGGTGATCAGGGTCAGCAAGGAGAACGGGAACGAAGCAGCGATGTAAGAAAACGTCCGTATGTATGCATTCCCTACGTTCAAGGGGTAAGTGAACAATTGGCGAGGATTTTGAAGCCATATGCAAAAATAAGTACAAAGCCGGGTGCCAATTTGAGAGACAGATTGGTTAGTGCGAAAGACAGGCTTGGTAAGAAAAGCAAGGCAGGTGTGGTATATCAATATCAATGTCAGTGCGGTAAGATTTATGTCAAGGAAACTGGGAGGACGCTGGGGACAAGGGAGATGGATCATAGACGGGCGATAAGCAAGGGAAATGCGGACCATTCTGGCATTTCGAGCATTTTTTGGAGACAGGCCATGAAGAACGCCTTGGGATGAAGTCAGGATAGTTTTTTGTTTATGAGAAGCAATTGCATAAACGGAAGATAAAAGAGGGGTACTACATAATTATAAAGATACCGAAAGAAAATGCATGAAAGCGTTAACCAGGATGGCAAAGGTTCCGACGGTTATAGGTTGCTAGAGTAAAGGATACGGGGAACGAAAGTGGGTACGTGTGTTTAGGTGTGTATACGACAGAGTCAAACATTGTGTTATAAGAAAAATTTGGGATTTTGTCGGGTATGTGAGAAAACTTGTGATGTGATGTGAGAAAACTTGTGATGTAGGTAAAATGTTTTGTATATATTCATGTATGATCCGTGTTTGTATTGTTAACGAGTGTGTAAGATGTCACTGCGATTTCGACCTGAACGAAATGTTACGACCTAAATGTTACGAACGAAATGAAAGTAGTGTTTGCGTCAAAAGTGTTTATGTCTTTTGTGTGTTAAATGTAAAGGTTGTATGTTGGCGGGTATACTTAAAACATCTTCTTCGAGTTCTTTAAATATATTGTGTATATATAAGTATTGAGAGATTTTTCCACAATCTGCTTTTAGAGGATTCTAAGAGGAATTCCGACATTGAGCTTATGTATTTATAATTTCAAATATTGTTTTGAGTGTTTGAAATGTGTACCCGAACCAGGCTGACGAAGATCACAGCAGTGATTAAAAGCTACCGCTATAAACTTTGCTTACAACTGGTGTTTAATATATATCTATAAAGTTAAAAATGTCCCAGTTCAACAAATCCATCTTTATGTTAACCCTATTCCTGGAGGGATGAAAAGTATACGAATCTGTCGGGGGGGGCTTATCGCCCCCCCCTTCAGATCTCCGCTGCAAAGGAACTAGAAACAGGGTGAAACTATGTTGTGATAATGTCGATTAACTTAACTCTATTTTGTTAAATTTTTGGGACCTGTGGCGTCATTATTCTTCAAGGGTCAAATGAACGTCATAAATAATATTTTTGTCAAAAACATGATATTTTCAGGAAAACCTTGCCATTATCCTCGGAAAACTATGGAAGGCTAGGAGGAATCCAAAAAATTTCTGTGAAAAGCGGTTTTAATTGTCTTACCTGCAATGCATCAGAAATGACCTCAGCCGATCAATGGTTTGACGTAGAGTCAACAAATTGTAAAAAACCTGTTTTTTTTGAGGCAAAGGTTTGTTCGTTAATACCTATGTATCTAAAATAGTATTTACAGCACTTATTATTGGTACCATCGTGTTCTCTTGTCATGCAGTTGTTCGAATCACTGTCATTTTGTCAAATCAAAAATTGAACCCCGGCAAGGTCAAGGCAAGGTCAAGTGACGTAAGTCGGTCAAAATGCATATAAAAAAAGACGCGTATTCAAATTCAACATTTTTGAGGACCCATTTGATTCGTTATGATGTTCTTTGTGCACCAGTTATTGATAAAAAGGTGTTGGTGACCTTGAATGACATTTCAAAAGCGTCACTGACTTAAAAAATTCATCCTTTTCATCAAGAAGACCTAAGATGACATGATCACTGAAATAATTGGATTACGCAATGTATTAAACCCTCGTTTTTTCATTTTTACCATATACTTATACTTGGAAGGTTTGCATTTGACTGACATCAGGTCATTCAATATTTGTAGATATCACCCTGAAAACTTTCAACACATATTATCTTGGGGCATTTTTTCTCTAAGCATACAATCCCTTTTTTGAAACGTCTTTGAAAAATGAATAAAAAATTGCATCATTTTGTGAAAAAAGAATCTTAAAAAAATTGATTTTCAAAATTCAAATTTTGAAATTTCGAGTAGCTCATCTAAAAAGCAATCAATTATCTACCGATGTCTTGTTTTTGCTAACACTTTCTCTTCAACTCACAACTTCCATGAGTGCTGAACCATCCAAAAGATTTTGTGTCAAAACGCGAACACGCCCCTAAAAAACTGTCATGACCCCCTCCTAATAATTCAATTTGGAAAAAAGTACACCATTCGATGCGCAATGAAATGCAAGGAAAAGCCAGCAAGTTTGAAGATTCTGAGTTGAGTACTGAATGACCCGTACGCGAAAAACCTCAAGGGGGGCCGATTTCGCCCCCCCGACGTAATAGGGTTATTCAGTCAATTTAAGTGCAAGTCGGTCACCTTTCGCAACTGGGCAAAGTGCGTATTTTTGGCACCTCTTGCAGTCTCTCTTGAAAATATCTAGCACTTTGGCGTGGCGCCACCCGTCCGAGCGAGGAAGGGCAGTTCAGTTTGAGAGTTCACTGGATTGCCTGGACCCGGGGACCGCGAATGCGAGGGGACGAGCCGTCAGACCAACACCAGAACCACCAGCCTCGTGCTGTGCCGATACACCTTTCTAGGTGCGTGTTTGAAGGTGTGTTGTGTCGTTATACCTTGTCATTCTGAAAAGGCTTTGAGACTAGGAATTAAAGTCACCAAGTTGTCAAACAAAAGACAGTTGGATCCATTTGTCGGCTGTTAACTTTAAAAACTCATCATAAAACGAATTATCGACTACACGCAGCTCGTCGCGATAGCAGACGTCGCAGAGGACGCGCTGCACTGCAGTTGTTTCTGACTCTGCACCAATTTGTATCATTTAGGTTGGTAAATGTCAAACAAAAAGTGTTGTTACTTGCCATTCATTCGTAATGATTAAACAAGCGCAAGAATTGATGCTGAAGCCATCAATCTGGTGTCAATCTCATCAATCTGGTCTGGCCATCAATATGATCTGGTGTCTGCAGTATTTTAAAATACAAATCCAATGAAAACTGACAAGGAAAACTTACAACCATTTCGAAACTGACAAGCCGTTACCCTTCGTTGGCGGGCGGTCGGTTCAAATCAGGGCCGCGTTCATATAGCGAAAACGAGGTGCGGTGGAAATCACAGTGGAGTATCTACTTATGACGTATGCGAAACGTCACAAAATTTTGTCTTTTAAAATATGCCCAAATATGCCCAACGGTTTTTACGTTGTAACTCAGTGACTAGGTCGTTTTGGAAGGATCTTTTTTAGATTTAGAGGTTTCTCAGAACACCCGACAATCTGGCTATCTCAGATAAAAACTAATGTTAAATTTGCTATATTCCCTTTAAGAAGACAGTTATTCGATAATACATTTTTTGCAAAAAACAGCCGTTTAGGCTTTCGATGACCTCTGGAGCCCAAACTATTGACCTGAGATGAAATGTGAGACACCGGTGTTGTGTCGTGCTTGTTTACTTTACGTTTAAATTTATTGCCTTATTTCCTCTGCTGTGTTTTGCCTTGTGCTCGCTAGTATTGCATTTGTTTACATTCATACTTTTCTTTCGCTACACTGCAACGTTGTACTGATCTCCTTTTCCATCCGCCTGATATATACGGAAACGTGCAATACTTTTTTGCTTACTTCTTTGCGGCTGAAGGTCAGACGATGCTTTGTGAGAGTCCCCGGCAGATTGGGGAAACGATTGTGTAGTGACACAACAACCGGCTGTGATTTCAAATTTAAATAGCTACCTATTGCTACTTAAATTGCTTGTTCTTAGCTATCATATTTTCCAAGATAATTGTGGTATTTGGAGCTAAGTCCTAAATCTGGAAAATCTTACCTTTGATGACCTCTGGTGACCCTAATATTGACCTGATAAAATGTTGTACCCAAATTGTTTCGAAATCGCTTCTGATGACCTCTCGAATGATGTTTTTGGCTTATGTCTAGGTCTAATAGGAGCCGAGTTAGAAGGGGGCGTCGAAAAGCCCCCCCCCCGGCCAAAGGAAGGTGGCGCCGAGCACCGGCCCGGAGCGGGTTAAAACTAAATACTTCATTGATACAATCCTAATAATAACAAATACAATGACAATTCAAAAGAATGATTTATGCCAGTCGGCAAACCTATCAGTTTGTTCAGTTTAATGTGTCAGGGAAGTTCTGGTAAATAATGTGAATTCATTGAAAATGCTTCCGATCTGATTGCAAGCATTGTGCAAATATAATAACTAAAAATAATTTATAGAATACATTGTTTCAAACCATCTATGTCAATCGAGGTGTCCGCATGGTACTTAGCCGCGCGCGGCTTAGGGTTCAGCCGAACGCCGCCGGCGTAAGCGGGGGGGTGGTAATTTTACCCCCCCTCGTTATCTCTCAAGAACCAATAACCGCACGAGACGCGCAAGGCGGCGATCGAAAGCTCTCCATAAAACGAATCGAATGCATACCGGAAATGTTATAAGTTAGGTCAAATGTCAGGTCACGGTCAGGTTATATGGAAAACTCCAGTTAATTTAGTTAATGGTTCAAACTATGGATTATAATCCTTTGATTACGACTATCAATGTACATAAAGCTCTCAAAGGTGTAATACATCTCCTGCAATATGTAAAATAAAATTTGCATGCAAAGGTCAAGGTCAAGATCAGGTCACAAAAGGTCACTGTCACGAAGAGATCAACGAGAGTCTTGTGACACATGATTTAGGGGTTATTTTACACTACAAATCGATGGCAATAGCCATTTTTACAACTTGACCCCATAAAAGGTAAAACTCAGGTCATCCATGGTCAAAACTGGAAACGGACTAAAATGAATAAACAATGCATGTTTCTAGGTCAGTTTTGTCTCATAAAAACGAGAATGACATTTATATATTCTGTAAAGGTAAAAAAATATCTAAACGTTATTTGAAAACTGAGTCATTACTTCCTTCTGCTTGGAAAGCAATCAGTCACGAACAATGAAGATTTTACTTTGAGATTTGGTTAGGTAGTTCTTACACTTGGTTTTCTTATATATATATATATATAATATATAATATATATTTATAATATTATATATATATATTCGTTTTTTAATACTTCTACATTTTATATATATAAAAAAAAGAAAAAGAAATATAGTAATATATTATATCTAATATATATATATATTCCGTTTTTTAATACCTTCACAATTTTTTTTTGAAAAAATTCCGGAACAACGAGGTCAAATAATCAAAATTTTGCGAAATACGAAATTGCATTTTGTAGAGAAATCAAGATTTCTTCCATTAACAGTTTGGTTTGTCAAATTCATTTAGCTATGTTTTCAACGATGCATAAACATTGATCATAATTAAACTCAAAATGGCATGACATGACGTCATCAAAACGTCATTATCTCCCAAAATTTAGTTTTTTCGATGATTTTTTTAGGAATACGTCAAATTGATGCTGAGTAAGGTACAGCAATTTTGATTTCGTTATCTCTTATAGTTTTCAAATTATTGTGGAAATCCAGGAGGGAAGGTAATATTTACCTCCCCCTACGCTGCGCGGGCTAAGGAGCCAAACTATTCAGATATTGAACTAATTTTTCAATTAACCCGCGCCCCACTGGGGGGGTTTGAACACCCCCCCCCCATGTTCTATCAAGATAACGAAAAAACGGCGGCGCGTAACGCCGCCAAATTTGGCATAACTATTCACTGATTCTTTCCGACATTTTGCAAAAATTCAAAGTTTCGTGTCAGGTCAGGTCCAGGTAACCAGGTCAGGTCAAGTGACCTAGCTACAAAAGACGTTGGCGGTCGTGCCATTAACCGGTGTCTAAAGATCGATATAAAACCTTAGATTGCATTAAGCATTAGTACTCTTACAAAAGTTTATGTTTTTTTTTGTATCGGTGACCTTTGGGTCGGGTCAATTTTCGATCTCTCCCATGTATTAAGTCAATTGAGAAAATGAATCAAATTGCTTTCATTGTCGACAGAATATCAATCCTATGTCTTTTCTGGATGATGTATCAATATGAATTAATGTATGATCCAAGTGCAGGTTTTTCTCAGGAACATTACGGGGTATCTGAGGTCATCCGCGGCCCAACACCCTTTTCGTCAATAACTCTGGCCATAATGAGAATAGAGAACGATAACTTTCACTCAGTGTGTTGTCTCGTCAGACACATCTACTGTATATGCAACATTGACCCTACTTGGGTCACATTGACCTTGACTGAGTCATTTTTTTTTTAGTTGACCTAGCAGAATCAAATTTGACATTTCCAAAGGCGCCTTGAGAGACAAACACGATGGCGTAACAGCTATGCGTTATCTTTGTTGTAAGAAGTAATTCACGAAAAATATGTTTTGGCTCAAATAATAAGATTTTTTGACTTTAATGAGCTCTAGACCTACACTCATTGACCTGAGGTCAATTTTGAGAAATACATGCGATTTGCAAATTTTTCCTAAATGGCTAGCGATAGTTTTTTTTTTGACCGATTTTTTAGATAGCATAGTTTCCGAGATATTTGGGTGTTTCTGGAGAGCATGTACTAAACTTAAAAATTTGACCTTCGAATGACCTCTGTGAGCCTGTTTTGAACGGTGAGCGAAAAAAGTAGATATAGTCTTCGGAGAATGATTTTTTGATAACGGTTGAACAATGTCTTTTGTTTTGGTCGTATCATGCCATGGGAGCCGAGTTAGATGGGGTTCAAACCACACCCCCCCCCCAGTCGGGCGAAGTAAATGCAGAGGCCCAGTCGGGCGCGGGTTAAGTGATTGACATAATCATCTTACTATGCTTTTGATAAAAGTTTTATGTAAAATCATCACAACAGCTTCTAATATCCTCGCCAGGCTTGGATTTAAAGCAAATGTTTACAACTTTAACATTTAGGAGCAATTCGAGGTATTTCGTAAACTAAGCGGCGTAATTTCGATGGCTTAGCTTACACCGTTTTTTTCTTTATTAATCTGAATTGGAACTGAAACTGAATTTCATTTTGTTGGCAAGTCTCGAGCGTTTGTGAGCATGGAACCTCCGCTCCAATCTTCCCGGATAATGTTATTCACAGCCGAGACCGTGGACGGCGGCATTCGATTTCATTGGCAAGTCTCGCGCGGTTGTGAGCGAGGAACCGCCATTTTAAAGAAAATCGTTAAAACTAAAGCAAAGTTTACATAGCTGCGAAAGCATAGTTTCTATTGAATCTTCAGCAAGTGTTAATAATATATAAAATAAATACAGCTGCTAAAGCNTTAAGCGTCCATCAAAGCATAAATCCAATGGTTAAGGTAAACCTGCAAAACTAGTCCATTCGTTCAGCTTTAAGGTCAGTAAGATTTTCCTACATGCCGGGTGTATGCTTTAAACACGCAAACTGGAGAGGGTATGCCACTAACACGCCCTGGAGAGGGGTCACTTTAGTGCCCCCCCCCCCTGCGATCTCAGCAAGTATGAGAGCTAGAGCAACAAAACTTACAGGGTAGATAGGTCTTATCATGATCTACATTTTCTGAAAGTAAGGTGACCTTAGGTCCATATCTTATAGGTCAAACGAGGTAATAAACGTAAAATCTGCCCCATATGACCATTTTGGGACTTTGACCTCTGTGACGTCACAGGTCACCAGCAATGTGTCTAAACTTGTGTCCGGGAATGAACATGAACATTGGATACCGAATAGCGTTTGAATCGTCCCGATCTGACTGTTAGTTCTGAAGATATCATTTCGCCGACCTCGATTCTGGCCACCATTTTTTAATTGGAATTCATATAACTCAAAAATGTACTGACCGATTTCCAATTTCTTACGTCAAACGATCCGCGATTGTGTTACCGTAAATTTCACATAAAACCACTTCCTTGCGTTGCTTCGTTTGCGAGCTATTTACGAAAAACATGTGGGGGGCACAAAAGTTCCCCCCAGTGCACGTGTTAACCGCCATTGACTGGGGGCGTTTTAACGCCCCCCCCAGTCGTTTTTTCGTCATAACTAAAACATGATTATCGCTATCAACGTGAAACTTCGGGTACATTATCCCACATCAATTTCACATCTTCTGTATGAAAATAAAGAAATTTCGTTGATCAGTTTTTGAGATATAACGAATTTAGTGACGTCACTACACGCGGTTTTTACACATAAATCAGCTAAACTTCAACAGACCATAACAAGGCAACAAAATAAGCCAAATTAAATCAAAAAACGGATAAAGGTCGCCAATAATAAGGGCTACAAAATGGCAATCTTGGATTTCCAAATTTGTTGGTCTTTGACCCCAAAAATAAAAAAGATATTTCTGGGAAAAATGACTATAAAATCGAATTTGCAAAGATTTTGAAAAACCGGAAGATATGTGAGAGAAAAATATGCAACCAATATGCATACCAAATTTCAAAATGATATCTTTATTTTTGACTTAGTTATCGCATTTACAGTGATGGTAATTCATGACGTCATATTTTGAAATTGTATTTTTGGGCTTTTTTCGACAAGATAAAGAAAAAGTAAAGACAGCACTGTATTTTTTAGACAAAACTGGAATATATAACATGCCTTTTTGGTTTATATTTATCAATTTGAAAAATGTCATTTTTTGACCTTACTTTGACCTTAACTTGACCTTTACTTCATATACATGAGGTTTGGTGATCAAGTGAGTATCACTATCGCTTTCCACGCGTAAAATGAACCATAAAACATGCGTTGCATAACTTTCGTATATATTTTGAGCATAGTGACCTTTTGTGACCGGACCTTAACCTTTTATCTTTATTAATAATCTCATTTTCGATCATACAGGATGTGTATCATACGTTTAAGAGCACTTTGGATGGTTATGGTTGCAATCGAAGGCTTTGGATGGAAAGTATGGCTCATACACGAACAAACATTTATTTTGACCTTTGACCTACCCGTGACCTGACACGTGACCTCAAATGGAAATTTTCGAAAAAGTGTTAGATTTTTCTCAACGAGCGCTTTCGAATGCCGCATTGCGCATCTCGCTGTGATCATTGGTTCGGAAGATAACCTGGGAAGTTTCGGAAGATAAGCCCCCCCCACCCCCCACTCCAGTCAATGGTGTTCAGATCAGACCCCAGTCAATGCCGGGTATAGCATGAGCCTATTCATTATTAAGTAATATTAGAAGTAACCTATTTAGTATATAGGCCGGGCAGGAAAACCGGGCAGGAAACTTTTGTTACCTGCCCGACCTATCAAGTAACATGGGAATTTGGGTCGAACAATTTCTGGTCCGTCTTTTTCCTGCCCGGCTCGTGCTATACTTGCAGCATACCTCGGCAGGTAGGAAAATATATGCCACCCCGGAAACTCGCACTCGCATGCGAGGCTCACTGTGGGGCAGCCTCAACCCTTGCCCTACTTGAACTACTCCCTCGTCAATAAAATGAAATTTAAAAAATGACATAAGTTTCTTACACTTAGGTTCACTCATTCCATCACTCAGTCAAAATTAGAGGTATTGTTTTGAAATTTTGTTTGAGTGTTGTCTATTCTCAGTTCTCTTACAAATATTCTGGTTTTCGAACATCTTATACCATTTTTTGTGTGGTGACTACAAAAAAATATGGAGGAAAAATATTATATCAGCATTTTAATGAAAATAAAATTTGCTAGCTGTTCCGTTTTTTGTTTGCAAATTATTGCAAAACTCTATTTTCCACGATTTTTTAGCTAAGGTCAATATTGAGGCGCAAGTGGTCATCAATGGTCAAAAATACCATTTTGTGGTACAACTTGTTTTCCTGAATACCTTTTTATCTAAAACTGATGAAGCACTTATTTTAAAAACCATCGTGTTCGTCTCGTCTATGCGCTTTGACACATATACATGGTGTACATGGTGACCTGGTAAGGCCAATTTCCAAATTTGGCCTCATGTCAAGGTCATTTGGTGACCCAGGTAGGTCATGTTGCATATGGGGCAACGCGGCCAGACAGGAAGAACACAGTGGTGTCGTCCGCTTGTCTCAATCTCTTTTCTATCAAGAGCTACTAACAAATAATTGCTAATTACCTCAGATGACCTCAGATAACCTTATAGAGATCACGGAGCAACAATTGCACCTTGGTCATCCAGAATGAGCTAAAATAACCTGATTGTGAAAGAATTAGCCTGATCCAATGCATATTTTCTGAATATTAAGCATTTGTGTATTTTCCTGTTCACTTATAATGGGGAGGTGAGGAAATTGGCCTGACCTTAGATCACCGATGCAAGAAATCTGAGATACAGGGTGTCCCGAAATTGATTAGCCCTTGTTCAAATTGTTACAACTATAAAACAAACAATGATTACCTAATGATTTCTGCATCACTGTATCCTTCCATTATTTAGGCACAATCCCTCCGGGGCTCCGACATCCCGGTCGCCTATTGTTAGGTGGGTCCGCTCTCATGTCTTACTATGCATTTCTTTATGTGCCAAACTATGGCTACCCTTTAGTTAGTTTAGCTCCATCTTGTCGAGCTCACCGTGCGTGATGTTTATATTATTTTTAAGTTGCGATTGACTAGGGCTGTTGCCCGGCTATATACTTTCTATATACTTTCCCCTGTAGCCATTGGAGGCTGATACGGCACCGCTCCCGAATCCTAGCCGCTTTTTAAGCCGTAGCCTTGTCCTGCTAGAAATTGCCTCCGACATCCCTTCCAAACTTGTTAACGTGGATAAAGGCCATTTATTTTGTTTTTATTCTATCGCTGACAACACTGCCTCTTCAGCACATTATCTGCATTATAATCCCCCGTTACGGTCCAGCTGTGGTATCGTCGTATAACCCTGAGGGCAAATGGCAGCTTTTCATAGACCAGACCGCAATTTTCAGTGAACGCTTCACCGTCTTGCAGCAGGACACTTAACCCGCGCGGACCGGTGCTTTATCGGCGCACCTTCCTCGAGCCGGAGGGGGAGGGGTGCGTTTCGACGCCGCTCTCTTAACTCGGCTCTCGCTATCGGACCTAGGGATCCATATAACCAAAAACACATCGACGAGCACGTCAAAGAGCGATTTCGGTATCAACTATTTCAGTGAACAAAATTGTATCAGGTCGATATTAGGAGTCACGCCACAGAAGGTCAATCAAAGGTCACACAATTTTGGCAGAATTTAGGACTAACTCCCAGCATACCCCACCAATTCATCTCGGAACACTATGAGCAGATGTGGCAAGATCAGAGTATGGGGCTTGAATTTCAAGACAACTTTCCAAGGTACACTAGGACGCAAAGCGTAACAAGACGCATATAGTAGCTATATTAAATTTCGCTCAACTCGCAGGCCCATGGCCGTCCAAATTTAATGCTCCAAGGTCAAATAGTCTTGGGCTTCCACGCGTAGGTCAATCGAAAGTCAAAAAATAGGAATATGTCTTTTGCAAAAGGTTTTCACGAATGACTGTTTACGTAAGTATATAGGCGGAAAGTAGCGTTATGACACCAGAATCGTGGGTTTTTGTCTCGTCAAGGGCCGCTTCGGGATATGCATGTATATGAGCTCTACCACTAGGTCTCAGGTCACAAACACTAAAAATTTCTGAGCCTCAGGTCAGGTCAAGTGGTGACCCCAATAATGCGTGATAGTTAGTCAGGTCCTTGGGGAGACGCGCTCTATGATCGAGATAAAACACTCGGTGACTCGTTTGTATAATTCCTTCCTCCTGTTCCAATGTGTATCCGAGAGTTATGGACAAAAAGGGTTTGGTGACCTCGGATGACTTCGGTCCTGGACACCACTAAAGAGTTAATACGCGCTACAGTACAGAGCAAGACTGCACCTCGGATCTCTCCAGAATGGCCTATAATAACATGATAAAGAAGGAATTGGGCTGATTATCATGCGTCACTCCTACGCGAATGGAAAGCATTTGAACTATTTCCCCATGTGAACTTATACATTGGAGAGTTCAGGAAAATGACCTGACCTTAGGTCACCGATATGAAAAATCCGAAATATACAAACTAAAGGTAGTGATGCCCTCATAAAATCCTGTAAGTACGAAACCAATCAACACAAAACTCTGGCTTTGGTAGGGCCGCAAACTTTTTTTGGAGGCGGGGTCACATGACCCGGTTTGGTGACCTGACCTGACATGACCTGAAGTTATATAAATAGAGAAGGCTGGGCAAAAGATGAATGAACAGGTAAAAAAAAATTGGCGGCGCTACGCGCCGCCGTTTTCCCGACATCCCGGAAAAACCTGAGGGGAGGGGGCGTCTAAACACCCCCCCGGCCCGGCGCGGGTTAAAGGGAATAGTTCACCTGTATAATAAAATAACTGTAAATGCGATCACTCAGTCAAAAATGATATCATTTTTAAAATTTAGCATAATAGTTTATAAATATATATTGAACACCAGTTGTAAACAAAGTTTATAGCGGTAGCTTTCAATTACTACTGTGATCTTCGTCAGCCTGGTTCGGGTACACATTTCAAACACTCAAAACAATATTTGAAATTATAAATACATAAGTCAATGTGGATATTCCTCTAGATCCTCTAAAAGGCAGATTGGTGAGAAAATCTCTTACACTTATTAGACTACACATTCCATTTCAACACGAAACTCGAGAAGTGGTCCCTAAGTATACCCCGCAACATACCTACCTTTACATTTTAAGCAAACAAAAGACATAAACACTTTTGACGGCAACACTACTTTCATTTCGCTTTCGTCAAGCATTTCAGGTTCGTAACCAATTTCGTTCGGGTCGATCGCAGTGACATCTTTACACACTCGTAACAATAGCAAAGCACCGGAATCATACGATAAAATATATAAATAATTGATATTTTAGCCGTACTGTCACGAAAGTTTTCTCCATACAGTCGACATGCACAGTTTTTTCGTCGCACATACCCGACAATATAGCCAAATAATTGTATCTTATACACCGACAATGTTGGCTCTGGCGTCTCACCACACCTAAGAACCACCACGTACCCACTTTCATTCGCCCCGTATCCTTTACCTCTAGCCACCTTATAAACCGTCCGGGTAACACATTGCCATCCCTCGAGATAACGGACAGTTCATGGGACATTTTATCTTTCGGTATTTTGATATGTCACATGTACCCCCTCCTTTATCTTCCGTTTATGCCAATTGGCCTACTCTTTAGAAACTATCCTGACATTCATCCCAGGCGATTTCAGTGCCCTGTCCTCCAAACATGCTTCGAATTGCCAGAATGGTCCGCCATTTCACTCCTGTGCTTTATCGCCCGTTCTAGTGGATCCATTGCTCCCTTTGTTCCTCCTTAGCGGTCCTCTACAACCAGTTTCCCCGACATAAATCTGACGGCACTGACATTTATTATTGATATACCACACCTGCTTGGCTTTCTTACCCAGCCTGTCCTTTTTCCTAAACCAATCTGTTCTCTTGCTCAAATTGGCACCGCGGGCTTTGTCTTAAATTTTTGCATATGTGGCTTCAAAATCCTCGTCACTTTGTTCATTAACCCCTTGAACGTAAGGATGCATCATACGTGAGTTTTCTTACCTCGCTGCTTCGTTCCGCGTTCTCCTTGCTGACCCTGATCACCGCTGACCTCCGCCTACTACATACTGAAGCCGCTACCCCCCATACCCTGGTCCCTAAACTGCCTCTGTGACGCTTGACAGACCTCCTCGGATACCCGTTCTTTTGACAACGCGCTGACGACATGCTGATCCTTCTGTCCCTCTCTGTGCTTCCTCTGTGGTTGGAGGCACCTTAGCTGACCCGTGTGAAGAGTGTGTCGTAGAACTGAGGTCTTGTGTTGGTCTTGGTATTGGTCTTGGTCTAGGTTTGTGTTGGGTGCCTCCCACACAGAGGAACAGCAAGGAGGGTAGAGGATCAGCATTGTCCAGTGCAGGCGTTGTCAAAGAACGGTATCCGAGGAGGTTCGTCAATAGCGTCACAAGAGGCAGTTAAGGACTAGGGATGGAGGGGTGGGGCTGAGTTGTAGTAGGCGGAGTAGGGTGATTCAGGGGTCGCAAGGAGAAGCGGGAACGTAAAGCAGTGAGGTAAGAAACCGTCTCGTATGTATGCATTGCTTAACGCTTGAAGGGGTAAAGTGATACCAAGTGACGAGGATTTTGAAGGCTCATATGCAGAAATAGTACAAAGCCGGGTGCCAATTTGAGAGACAGATTGGTTAGGGCGAAAGACAGGCTGGGTATGAAAAGCAAGGCAGGTGTGGTATATCAATATCAATGTCAGTGCGGTAAGATTTATGTCGGGGAAACTGGGAGGACGCACTAGGGACAAGGTGAGATGGATGCAATAGACGGGGATATAGAAGGGAAATGCGGACATTCTGGCATTTCGAAGCATTGTTTTGGAGACAGTGGCATGAGATCGCCTGGGATGAAGTCAGGATAGTTTGTTATGAGAGCAATTGGGCATAAACGGAAGATAGGAGGAGGGGTAACTACATATCTTAAGAATACGAAAAGGAGATGCATGAATGTGTTACCAGGATGGCAGGTTCCCGACGTTTATAAGGTGCTAGAGTAAAAGGATACGGGGAATGAAAGTGGGTACGTGTGTTTAGGTGTGTATACGACAGAGCCAACATTTGTGGTTATAAGAAAATATTGGTATTTTGTCGGGTATGTGAGAAAACTTGTGATGTGATATGAGAAAACTTGTGATGTAGGTAAAATGTTTTTTATATATTTATGTATGATCCGTGTTTGTATTGTTAACGAGTGTGTAAGATGTCACTGCGATTTCGATCCGACTGAAAGTGTTACGACCTAAATGTTACGAATCGAAGATGATAAGGTAGTGTTTGCGTCAAAAGTGTTTATGTTTTTTTTGTTAAAAATTGTATAGGGTGGTTGTTGGCGGGTATACTTTAGGACACTTCTCGAGTTCGTTAAATGGTATGGTGTAAGTTAGTATAGAGTGTAAGAGTTTCCACAATCTGCCTTTTAGAGGATCTAGAGGAGATTCCACCATTGAGCTTGATGTAATTATAATTTCAGATATAATTGTTTTGAGTGGTTTGAAATGTGGTTACCTCGAACCAGGCTGACGAAGATCACAGTAGTGATTGAAAGCCTTAACGTCTATTAACTTTTGTTTACAAAGTGGTGTTCTAATAATATATTATATAACAGTTAAAAATGTCCCAGTTCAACAATTCCATCGGTTATTGCCTATAATTTATAATTGATGAACCTTGATCCTCATGAATGCCGAAAAATATTCTTTAAAAAACCAAAGTCAAATTAATGGAGCTTTCGGCTTGCGCCTTCGTCAGCCATAAATGTATTTTTTCCCGTTAGCAAAAAAGCACATAAATATTTAAATATTCAGCAACGTGCATTCGGCACACATGCACTTCCATGAGGGTGGTAAAAATCAAAAACTGACAGCTTTTTTTGCTCGCAGGGTGGAGGGGATTATCAAAGCGAGTCATCTGAACGTTCGAGTGACGTGGAAGGGGGCCCTAGCTCTTAGGCAAAAACTAGTTTAGATCGGCCCACCTTCCCGCACCTGCCCTGGAGGGGGAAGACGTGGTAACTGTTGCGAGGCGGGGTTGCGGTGGAAAAGTGTCACGTAAAAAAACGTAAGTCTACCGCAATGGAGCTGTTCAATTTGTGTAATAGACGAAGTTCATTTTATATCGGAGAAACTCGAACGCGTCAGTTTAGAGCAGATTCAATGAGCACATAAAGAGATTGCGCAAAACAAAAACACAGACACTCGCCATTTGGTCATCCATCAAGCAAAAAAACACCGAACGGCTCACTGGACAGGATCAGCAAGTCTCCATCCAAATTTCTAGCCATGTGTCTAAATGACAGCTCCTGATTCGAAAAATTTTGGGAATTCCGTTTTTATACGTGAGCTCAAAACCAAACCCTTCAACACGACCTAACATCATCATCGGCCTATAAATCTCGATGATCCTTGACTGGTTCGTGGATATATGTTTTTTTTTTCTCTTCTTCTTGTTTGTGCATTAATTGTAGCAATTGAAGTTGTGTCATATTTCCATTATATAGCTTTTGAAAACGTTTGAGGAGCGGATAGTGATGTGACAAGGAAGGGGGTGGGCTGCTATGCATGTTGTGTTCGGTTGGTACCTTAATATTTATGATTATCTCTCTGGGTATGTGAAAGAAAGTGAGTTCTGATAATCTATCTATTGTATACTAGTTACTGTGTATATTGTTATATTTGTAATGATGCGCGTTCTTTTGTACAGATATCGTCATCACTAGAATGCGCGTCTTTAGGTAAAACAGAAATAGGCATTGTGCATATTATAATTCGATGGTATATGTTGTATATATGCATAGGACGTATGATATAATTGTAGATATGAGACAGATAGGTACTGTAATATGCGTGGTTGCATTTGTTAATGCGTTTGTAAATAGCTTCTGTAAAAAAAGGTTCATTTTTTATACCCCGACTCGACGCAAACTGCTGTTTGTTTGTGGTGCAGTGGCTGTTTTGATTTTTACCTACCCTCATGGAAAGTGCATTGTGTGGCGAATGCAAGGTTGCCAATATTTGAATATTTTATGTGCTTTTTGCTAAACGTGGGAAAAAATTACATTTATGGGACGAAGGCGCAAGCCGAAAAGCTCTCAATTAATTTGACTTTGGTTTTTTAAAAATATTTTTCGGCATTATGAGGATAAGGTTATCAATTATAATTATATCAATGTCTTACATTTCCCTCAAAACAGTGTTGAAACAATTACAAAATTATTTTGATGTGTGAGATGATTGCTGATGCCATTGTGAGAAGAATAAGTTGAGGATAAATGATGCATAAATATGGCAGAAATATCTTTTGTTGAAATATAATTCAAGGGATGGCTGCACATCCTTGATAATGTGCTAGCCACGAAAGCTCGGATTATTTTTCATTTTATATATTTCAACAATAAAGATATTTCTACCATATTATGATCATTTATCCTCAACTAATTACAAAATTCCATCGCTATGTTAATCTAGCATAATAGTTGTTTGCTAATAGTTCTCTGACATAGCTTCCGGCTTTTACAATATCTTTGAAATTATATGTTTTGTAGTCATTTTCTTATTACGTGTTTTGAAATTTTAAACCAAAAAAATTAACAAATTCGAGACTGCCATTTTGTAGCTCTTATTGTTTGAAATCTTCATCTGCTTTAGGATTGCATTTTTCTTATTATATTGCCTTTGTATGGTCTGTTAAAGTTTAGCTAATTTATGTGTAAAAACCGTGTGTAGTGACGTCACTAAATTCGCTATATCTCATAAATTGATGAACGAAATTGCTTTATTTTAACACAGAAGACGCTAAATTGATGTAGAACTAGGTACCTGAGGTTCAATGTTGATAGTGCAAATCGTTTTTGAGTTATAACGAAAAAACGACAGGGGCGTTAAACGCCTCCCCCAGACAATGCCGGGTTAAGTTGATGCAGGGACGCAGTGGGCCGTCTTATTTAGCAGAGGGAGGAGTTATTGTCTTCCTTTGAGAAGAAGCGGTGTAAACTGCCGTCCTTGTCTGTGGCAGGAGGCAGTCTCCCTGGCCAGCGTCGGCTGCCCCTGTCACGTGCGGCGTGGAGCGGGATTTCCAACCCCTGCGGCTGGACGGGGCCTCCGTGCGCCACGAGTAGGTGCCGGTGCAGTATAAAAGAAGTGCGTCCTGTGACGTCTTGACAGCCAGAGCTGAGCTGACCTTTCCCGCGCCACTTCACACCACTCGCCTCACCACTCTACAGGTAAGGGGCCGATCAGGATTATATGGGTATGTCTAGAGGTAAATTGACAGTTGAGTTATGGAAACACTTGATTGAAAGCAGAGACTATCATGGGTGCCCAAACCCCAAGCCCAACCCAGCCGATAACCCATGAACACCGAGCCCAAGACGCCAGACCAGACGCCATTCAAATTCATTAATATTGATAACCCTGCCCTTGGGGCCCATTCAGATAGGCAGATATTAATTTTCTACAAAATTCGCAACCATTACCCTGGCATGTTGACTTTCATAATATTAACGAGAAATAATATTGAGCACCTGTGTGTTGCTGCTGATTTGAACCTATCGAACATTTTGCGGTCAACATTATTATATTGGATCAGACCAAGGATCAGACATGGAATAAAAAAACATTACTGCCCTATTACTTACCACGATTTATTGTTGTCATATAATTGCCGAAGTCTATTGTTTAAGTGTCTTATGTCACATAAAAAACCTATTTACCTGGTAAAACTTCTGATTGTCAAGTAAAAAATAACTTTTAGCGACATTATTCCAAAATTACCATACCCATGCCCGCCCAGTACCCATGAAAAGTCAAAAAATGCAACCCAACCCAGACACTTGGAAGAATTGAAGTGGGCACCCATGGGTGCATCCCAGACCAATGATAGTCCCTGATTGACAAGGATAATTAATAGATGCATTAAGCCATCATTGATCTCAATAACACCTCCGCTATTTACACGTATACGCTCCGTTCCCGCTTTCTAAAATAACCACCTGCTTGACAAAAATAAAAACTTGAGGCATCCCAGGATATTATTTTGTGCAGAAGATCAACAGTGTGTATTGGGACTCTGGTCACATAAGTAAAACCTTGAAGCATCTCAAGATATTATGTTGTGCAGAAGATCAACAGTGTTTGTTGGGACTCTGGGGTCATAGGTAGGTGGCATACCATGCTTCAATCCACTTTTAATTTATTCTGGAATTATATTTGTATGAAAGGACCAGACTTGATCAATCGTAATGAACATGTAAGTGCATTTTATCTACATCATGTTCTTAAAATGTGCAATTTATTGGAAAAGCTTTAAACTGTTAGGTAAATCTATTGTCAAGTCATTTTATTTACTTTGAGTTCCCGCCAACTGGCAACTTTGAACAATATCACAGTCCCAAAGAAAATGCTACGTCCCGTAATTTAGGTCACATTTTTACCAAAATTATAAACAAAATCATGCAAATGAACTCCAAAATATTTACAAAATAGTGAAATCACCACTAATGGTGGAATACCATTAACTGATGATGGAATAACATTCACTGATGATTGAATACCGTTCACTGATGAGGGAATTACACCGTTCACTTATGGTGGAATACCGTTCACTGATGACGGAATTACGTTTACTGATGAGAGAATTACGTTCACTGATGGTGGAATTACGTTTACTGGTGGTGGAATTACGTTTACTGATGGTGGAATTACGTTTACTGATGGCGGCCGTGGAACTACGTACCGGCGTCCAGCAGTTATTAGAAGCCATATGATTTATTTGGTTTGACAATGAACATATGATATTTGATTCGCTGCGAAAGTAAAGGCTAAGTCAGTTTTTCATGTCAACGACCCTTTCATGAATTGCAACCACATGCTGAGAAGTGATGGAAAATAGTATTTCTTCATCACATTGGCCTAAGCCTTTGTTGGTGGAGAAATAGTTTGCAAGTTGAAACCGGAACACATGCTTCCAAGAGCCCTGGGCTTTATATTGTGTAATATGTATTTGAAGGCATACTTGCAGCCAAATCCTCAAAGGAAAATATTGTAAAATCGTCACTGTGAGAAAGATCTTCCTGGAAAATTTTGCTTCTGATACTCGATTTTCAATCACGCTGCTTACAGCATTCGGCCTGTACCATATACAGATACACAGCGAAGGAATCTGACGATGGCCTCGGCCCTCGGCCCCGGCCAGTTCATTAATATTCTGAGATTGTCTCCTACTATGTACTCGAAGCACGTACTCTGAGGAGGCCTCTACCGCCAACTCTCCACGTGCTGCGTCCGTTGCGCAAGGCTCGTAAACACCTGCAGAGCTGCAGAGCTGCAAAGCTTCAGAGCTGCAGAGCTTGCAGAGCTGCAGAGCTGCAGAAGGCGTCCAGCTAAACCTGTTAGCCTTTACTTATGGATTTCAGACCGGTGAGACCCCGTTTTTTGACGAATAATTTGTTAAGATGCCTCGAATCCGAAATCAAAATTTTCGCACAGTCGCTATTTCCCGCGCCGATATCTGTTATGTATACTGTAATAGTTGTTACAAAAAAATCAAAAACTTATGTGGTACTTGTCAATTTACTCGTAGTCGTCTAAAATCTGCTCGTGTAGAACCGATTCCCACAGTTTCATGGCCTTCGGCTGGGCTGGGCGTGCCCGTAGTTTTGACTCAATAAGCACGTGCTGTCTTATCGTCATCATCGTCGGTAGTCACGTGCTGTTGAGGTCACAACTAACAACCTACGTCACGGTAGCCTCTCCTGCGGGGTCACTGGGAATTGGTTTACCGAGCAGATCGTAACGTTACGAGTCAATTGCAAGTATCATACGTTGTGATTTTTTATTAACAGACTATGCGGACAGAAATTTGCGCCCTGACTGAAAAAGACTGCGAAAATTTGATTCGGATTCGGCCATTTCTTAACAAGCTATCGACAAAAACGGGATCTCATGCAGTCTGAAATCGATAGTAGTCCAGCTGCATCTGCTGCAAGCAGAGCATGTGGTCAGTCAGAGACTCCGTGTGCCACTTGAGTGGCGATATGACCAGTCGGGCAGCAAGAACCGGCTCCCGCGTACGACCCACCAAGGCACCATCCACCTGCCACCATCATCAGGCTGTTGTGAAATGTACTCGATCGTGACGTAAGCAAAAACGAAAATCAGCTGACAGTAGCGGTTTCAAACGTAAATATCAGCTGAGTCTGCGGTTTGCAGCAGTAACAGGCGCAGCTTTCTTAACCCGCGCTTGACCGCGGTCTTATCCGAACGCCATTGCCCGGGGGCAAATAGTGCCCCTCGTTATCTCCGGAACCGATGATTGTAGCAAGACGTGCAAGGCGGTGTTTGAAAGCTTTCATCGAGACGCATCTCAAGCATACCCGACATTTTGAATTAAGGTCGCATATCAGCTCAAGGTCGAGTCAAAGGTCAAAATCGAGACATTTGAGTTTTTGGACCATACTTTCCATCCAGAGCCTTTGATTGCAACCATGATCACCTGTTGTGCCCCCAGAGGTATGACACACATCCTGCATGAGCAAAAAGGAGATTTTTTTGCGAAGGACAAGGTCAAGATCAGGTCACAAGAGATCACCGTCCGAAAAGGATTTTAAAAGTCATGCGACACATGTTTTATGGTCTGTTTTATACGTATAANTGTCTAAACACCCCCCCGGCCCGGCGCGGGATATAGATGAAAGAAGTTGAAAAATGAAATGAAAATGACAGAAGTTAGTTGATAACAGTCGAAAACATGTTCTTCTATAGCTAAAAACGGACACAATATCCTATAATTCACGATTTGGCAATCCCTAGAATTATTTGTATGTACTAAATAACATTAGAAATAGAGCTTACAATGCCAACACATATCAAGTTACTTTGATGATTTCACTTCGTACAAGCACGATACTCATACAGGCTCCTGAGCAGTCCACAGTTCAGCCCACTGACCAATCAACGGCACGCAGAACAGCGATGCTGGTGGCACATAAGCACGCCGACAGTAGAAGAGTTGAATTAACAGACCGGGGACAGCGTTCTCCACAGACCGGGACAGCGTTCTCCACAGTCCAGGGACAGCGTTCTCCACAGTCCAGGGACAGCGTTCTCCATAGTCCCGGGACAGCGTTTCTCCACAGTCCAGGAACAGCGTTCTCCACAGACCGGGGGACAGAGTTCCTACAGTCAAGGGACAGCGTTTATTCACAGACCGGGGACAGCGTTCTCTAAACAGACCGGGAAAGCGTTCTCCACAGTCCGGGACAGCGTTCTCCAGCAGTCCAGGGCACAGAAGGTGTCTCCACAGAGCCGGGGACAGCGTTCTCCACAGTCCAGGGACAGCGTTCTCCACAGACCGGGGACAGAGTTCTCCACAGTCCCGGGACAGCGTTATCCACAGACCGGGACAGCGTTCTCCACAGTCCCGGGACAGCGTTATCCACAGTCCAGGGACAGCGTTCTCCACACTCCAGGGACAGCGTTCTCCACAGTCCAGGGCCACACGTTATCCACAGTCCAGGGACAGCGTTCCTCCAACTTAGCACACACCCAAATTTGAAACCAATCGCCTCAGCTGTTTCTGAGCATTCCAAGGGAACAGCGATGAATCTCTTACACAGTCCAGGGCAGCGTGCTCGTACACAGTGGCCCTGACAGGGACCGGTCGTTCTCGGCACAGAACAGGGACAGCGTTCTCTCACACCACGATCGGAGCACAGCGTTTTCCACAGACCGGGACAGCGTTCCTCCCACAGTCCAGGGAAAGCGTTCCTCTGCACACAGACCGGGACAGCGTTCTCTCCACAGATCGGAAGACAGACGCTATCCACAGAACCGGGACAGCGTTCTCGTCAGTCCCGGGACAGCGTTATCCACAGTCCAAGGGACAGCCGGTCTCCACACTCCAGGGACAGCGTTCTCCAAACAGTCAGGGACAGCGTTTCTCCACAGTCCATGGGACACGCGTTCTCCACAGACCGGGACAGCGTTCTCCACAGTCCAGGGACAGCGTTCTCCACACTCCAGGGACAGCGTTCTCCATAGTCCCGGGACAGTCGTTCTCCACAGTCCAGGGACAGCGTTCTCCACAGACCGGGGACAGCGTTCTCCACAGATCGGAGACAGCGTTTTCTACAGACCGGGAACAGCGTTCTCCACAGTCCAGGGACAGCGTTCTCCACAGACCGGGGACAGCGTTCTCCACAGTCCAGGGATCACTGGAAGTGCGTTGCTGGTCCAGCAAGAACCGGTGAGGGGACATGCGTTCTCACGAGGGGTCCAGGGACACGCCGTTCTCCTAGAGACTACCAGGGATAGCGTTACTCAGCATCAGCTCTACGGGTAACAGCGTATCACATCACACCAGGGACAGCCGTTCTCCACAGCCCAGAGGAACACAGAAGTTCATCCTCCAACTAGTCCATGGGGACAGCGTTACTCCAAGTCCAGGGACAGCCGTTTCTCCACGACCGGGGGACAGAAGTTCTCTACAGTCAGGGACAGCGTTCTCCACTCCATGGGACAGCGTTCTCCACAGTCCCGGGACAGCGTTTCTCCAACAGTCCAGGGACAAGCGTTCTCCACAACCGGGGACAGCGTTCTCCACACTCCAAGGATAGCGGTCTCCACAGTCCCAGGGACAGCGTTCTCCCACAGTCCAGGGACAGCGTTCTCCCACAGACCCGGGGACAGCGTCCTCACACTCCAGGGATAGCGTTTCTCCACAGTCCAGGGACAGCGTTCTCCCAGTCCAGGGGACAGCGTTCTTCCACAGAACCGGGACAGAGTTCTTCTACAGTCAAGGGAAAGCGTTTTTCTCAACACTCCAAAGGGACAAGGTTCTCGCAACAGTCCCGGGCGCTTCTCCACAGTCAGGGACGCGTTCTCCACAAGGAACCGGGGAACATGCGTTCTCCACACTCCAGGGATAGCGTTCTCCACAGGTCCAGGGACAGGTTTCTCCACAGTCCAGGACAGCGTTCTCCAACAGACCGGGGACAGAGTGTCTACAGTCAAGGGACAGCGTTTCTCCACACTCCAGGGACAGCGTTCTCCACAAGTCCGCGGGACAGCGTTCTCGCACACCAGTCCAGGGAACAGCGGTTCTCTGCACAGACCGGGGACAGAGTTCTCTACAGTCAAGGGACAGCGTTCTCCACACTCCAGGGACAGCGTTCTCCACAGTCAAGGGACAGCGTTCTCCACAGATCGGAGACAGCGTTCTCCACAGGCCGGGGACAGCGTTCTCCATGCTCTCGAGGGCCGCAGTACGGACTGAGTATTCTACAGCTCCAGGGAGTCGACCGGCCGCAGTGGACGGCGAGAGTTCTCAGAGTAGAACTGCGAGAACCAGCGGCGGAACTTCAGGATGGTGGCGTCCTCTCGGACCAGCCCGGGACGCGGCAGGTGGTCCTTGTTGTTCCAGATCCGCACGTCGCGCTCGAACTGAAGGGCAAAATAGTTGCGTTAGGTTAGGCTGGGCAAGGGGTAGTTTTTCTATAAAAGTCGGGGGATTGAGCTGGAAACATTCCTGAAAGTACCATTAAAATTCCCACGAAATACAGATTTATCCCCGAATTTGACCCACTTCCTTGTCCAAGTGGGGGAGGGCCTCAGCCCCCTTCAACTGAATAGAATCATACACCCTTGAGGCTGGCGCATAACATGCTGGTAAAACATCACAAACTGACCGTATTTAGATTGTTTTCCTAGCTTGCTTCCTAAAAACGATGATGCATATTGGTTGAAAGACATGCTCATGTCACGAGTTGGCGGACATAAGTTGAAAGTATAATCGATGCAATATCCTTGTATCGAGAAAGAGAGCTGTAAACTGAATTAATTATCCAGCACAAGTGATGTAGCAGCTTCCCAATAACTCAATCATATACGGAAAATCCCTGTGTTACATAACACACATTATGTAATACTCTAGGTGGTCATAAACGCATTGAAAAGGTGTTCTCTTTGTTAAAAAAGAGCATTATTGAACGACGGCCGTATATCTGCGTAACACTAGCGGTTTCCATTAGTAATGTTGTATCCTTGCGTAGCAATGTGGCACATTCAGAGCGGACCGCCCGAGGTTCCGCCCATACTACACGTCGTTAAGTATCGTGTTAGGCGGAACAGCATCACGGCTGGCGCAGGCGGCTGCTGAAACTCGCCGAGCCAGCTGCAGCTGACAGTGCGTTTTGCGCAGTGGGCGCCGAGTTACCGAGGCAAGAGTTTGTCCCGTGAAAATGAAAACGGCTCACAGAAATCCAACTATCGGTAACTACGACATTACGAGTCATTTCAATGGTGAGTGAACATACCATTTTCACACACAGAATGAAGCATTTCTGTTATCTTGTTCCAGTGATGTGTGAACAATAGATAAGTTATTATGATATTGTTATCAATTATGTTCAACTCTTCGAAATCCCACATGTACTTACATTTTTTATTATCAAACTTACAGCATATATTTATACAAAGCCTTTGAATAATGAATATGACTTATCAACAAACAAGATTCACATCTAACACACGCACAATTTACAAATTAGCCGTTTTCACGATGGATTATTTTGCGCGAAATGTTTTAAACATCTTAAGATGTTTTGAAATGTTGTATTATGACAGTTTTAGTATACGATATATTCCAAGAAAAATAAGTTACTGATTTAGGCGATATTATCATTATTCAAGAGTTATGGAAACATGAAATGTAGCTCTTTTTACAAGAATAATGATACAAAATTGTTCGTTTTAAGAACATATGCGTCTAGAAGTTCCGTTCGTTCAGTTAAAGCATATCGCCAATATTTATGTTACCTTCCAATCCCCTGGCAGCCGTCATGGGATCACACAAACAGGTCTGCCTTCGCATGAACGCAATATGCGCCTAGAAACGATTCGCTGAGGCGATCCATTATGAGCAAGAGGCCAATAGCGTGCCCGAGACCGATATTGTTTCAAAGATTGTTCTGAAAAGAATCAAGTAAGGTGAAGATCACAGCTAACCTATACATAATTTATTCTTGCTAGTTACTTCACCAACAGCAAATTTTGTAACATACTATATTCCTACCAACATATTACAAAATTCTGAGAGACATTTCAAGACAAAAATCGCTTGTAAAAATTGCGTAGTTAAGGAAAGAATAAGTATACTAAAACTTTCATACTAAAACATTTCAAAACATCCAAGATGTTTTAAAACATTTCGCGCAAAATATTCCATTGTGAAAACTGTAATTATAAGACATTCCAATGGTTACGAGCGAGCGCGAAGCGAGTCCCCATTGAATACCGGATTTGTATCACATAGAAGCGGCCGACCAGGCCCGGCAGGGCCGGGCCAGACCATAATGCTGGTCAGAAGCTTATATCTTTTGAAACCCGCATCCGCTTGGCAAGCGGTCTTCGCCATCTGATAGCCCCATGCAATGACATTATAATTATTTACATGTTTTTTTCTCACGTGAGGGGTCAGCATGGCGCGTGACACGTGCCGCGTCAGGGGTGTCAGAAAATATTTCCCTGCATAGCGGTGAAAGGCTGGACCTATTAAGCTGAAATGTGGTGTGTGGTTTGAGATTACACCAATGGCAATGTTGCATAGGTCAAACTCTGTGTCGCACTGCACGTGCGCACGTGCACCCCTGTTCCGTCAACGAAATTACTTACAAAACATCGTTGCAATACCGGACCTATATCTCGGCAACCAAAAGTCGCAAAGACACGGATCAAACCAGAAGTGTAGAGAAAGACGGTCCCGCCCGGCGTATGCACCATGTGTCGATCAGCGGCGCGTGGTACGTGCAAAGTTACTGGCTATACAAGCGCAAATTCATGGTTTATGACGTCTTAACAATTTAAATCAGTACTCAGCATCTATGGGACGAGAAGCGATGAAACAAACGCCAATATGTTGACCAATATACCGTCTCTAAAATGCATGCAAACATTTAGGCTTTTATGCAGTATTTCGCTATTAAAATCCACCAGTAATACAGTAATATTTAAATTGCCGATTGTATAATATTTCCTTCATTACACCACCGTAGCATCAAAACCAAAGGGTACTAAACGATAAAAATGATGCAGCTGAAAAGCGCAATCAAATCCATCTAATACCCACAAAAATGTATTTTTGCCTACAAACATGAAGCTTATAATAGCAAATACAAAATAACACTGCAAAACCTATTTAGTTCAAAGTATCGATTTAGTTCGGATCTATTTGCGACGGCAAGACAACACATAGCGAAAAGAATTAAAAAGCATGCTTTGCACGAAACGAACCTCCGTTGGGCGGGTGATAAATTGACGCGGATTTATTCGGGCTCGCTCGTCCTTCGCCGTTTAAGGCGTCTTACTTGTTTGTATTTGCTCTGAGGGCGTGCAAACTAGTTGTTTGTAAACTGTTCCATGATATCGATATTGTGCCTAACTGCCTATGAATAAAGACACCCTGAAGAAATGTGTTAATTAGTATATTCTGCAACAGTTTTAATTACTTATATGTAGAGGAAGTGTTATATTTCTTCTTATAAAATATATTTAAGCTGGTCATCACCATTTATGCTCATTTATTTTTTTTATTTTTTATTCAATTTGCTTTTCTCATTTGTATTTGAGTTGTTTTTTCCCTCTTTCTACGTTAGGGGGGGGGGAGTGGGGGTTATGTGCGTATAGGTACGTGAGCGTTCACCTTGATATATGCATATATGAGTTTATTTGCGTAGTGCATGCGTATGATTGGTATGGGTGTGGGTGTGCGGGTGTGTGGGTGTTTATGTATGTAAGTGTGTGTATGTTGTGTTTGTGTGTGTATGTGCGCTTTTGTACGTTTTTATTTCTGAGTATGATCCCCATAACACCTAACTATAGTCAGTTCTGGGATTCGGGTAGGCGCTACCAGCTCGGCTATATTCCTGCTGGAATCTAAGCATAGGCGTAGAAACAGGGGTCGGGGGTCATAACTAGTGGTGTCAATCGGTAACCAAAGTTTTGTTATACCCAAAAAATGCCGATAACAAATTGGAAATTGGTTTTCAGGCCATAATTTTTTGTTTATTTATCGGTATCACAATGTTGACTTTTTGTCTGCCAAATGTCGCATAAATAAAACAATTATAACAACTTATCCTGTATGTGATACCTACCCACATAAATTATAACAGAAGATTTGCAGCGCCTAACATAATATAAAAAAAATAAGAACACCTGCATTGAACGTATTTTTGAAAAACACTGTATCCCAAATGTTCTTTCCTAGACATTTCACGAGCATTTTCAAAATTGGTCAAATTTTGGTTTATTTTGGTCTGGGAAAAGTTTGTTTGGTATTCGGTTTTTAAAGCTTTGTAAAAGTTTATATCGGTTCGGTCTTGTTTTTTAAAGAATTTGAAAATTACATCCCTAGTCATAACCACCTCACTTTTCGGTCATTTGTGTTGCTAAAATCTGTTCTTAAAGTTAAACTTGGTGAGACAAGTTGTTGATCGCAAAAGGTTCGCCAAGATGAGGACAGCCCAAACATGAAAATAAATATTCTATAGGGGATTGGGTTTCTCTCAAGACGAGATAGAAGTTTCACAGCCCCCCCCCCCCACACACACACACACACTTTTCGTGACGTTCCTACGTCCCTGAATCTAAGAACAAAGCCATTAATAATACAGGTGGCAGCTATCCTTTCCAAGCAAAACAAAAGAATGCTGAGAGTGATGTGATCTAACGTGATTTAATATCCATATCCTTATTAAACACTCTGGTACTTAACATAGTCGGTCACATGGGCATGGAAGGATACTCCTGCCCACCTATTAATGGGTAGTGGAAAACATAATCATGATAACTGATAACTATGTGTTATCATGATATATGTGCATGGGAATTTAAATTGCGCTAGCAATACAAATATGAACTACAATCATGTTGCAAATACGATAATATGAATACATATTTGATCATAACAAATTATCAGTGCTGTTTTCTTATTATTGAGCATCAACCTTAAATTGTATTATCTTAAATGTTAAATATGGCTTTACGCACATTTGTGCTTAACAGATAACGAACCTGGTTTGCTTCCACGAACAGGTAAAACTTGGCGATGAGCGGTCCCAGGCCGTAGGAGCGGTCCCAGAAGATCGTGTGGACGACGCGTTGACGAAGGTCGCCGACAGGTGTCACCAGCTGCTGAATGACCCCGCTTCCCAGTGGTGACTTGAAGTCGATATACACCAAGCCAGGCCCCACCTTAAACATGGGGCCAGACACTCACAATGTGAACTGTGTGCTCTGAGCAGCGGACACATATCTAGAAACAGACATTGAAATGTGTCTCCACACACCATCGAGCGGAACCGTACCTGACCACCGCATGCATTGCTCTCGTCTCGTTATTGCTATTTAAAAATGCCCGGCCACCACCGACTCAGACATCGCAGCCTCACCTGTCTCACGGTGATGTCGTTGTGGTAGAAGTGCAGCTTGCCGAGCAGCACGAACGTCATCTGCATGTGGACGAAAGCCTGGTGTCGGTGCTCGGAGTCCGGCTGCCAGCTGGCCGTCCAGTTGTGCCGGATCCAGCTCCACCACTGCCGCTCCTCCAGGTCATTGCCGTCGGCGAATATCTTCTCATGGATGGCAGCCAGGTGAGCCGGATCGGCACCGTTCTCAGGCAGGTCCTGACGCGGGAGGAGAGGTGGTTAGATCAACAGTTCGTGACGTCACAGTCGGTATCCATGTCATGTCACATGCAGTATTTATATAAATATATATATTATTTATTGACTTAGAGCAGACTTGTGATGGATTAAAATTTTAATGAATGATTCAATCATGATTCACCGGCAAACATGAATGATTCAATCTTGATTCAATCACTCAACTTTACCACTGGTGAATGATTCACAGTGATTCACAGGATTTTGTGAATCAATCATGAATTATTCATTCAATGAATGATTCATGAATGATTCAATCAAAATTGTTAGCGATGCGTAAGTGCAAATATCAGTGCATATATTCGACATGAGAGGGTTAACAGACCAAATGAAGGTGCTGAAAGTGATCTTGACATGTGTTCACTCAGTTTGGTTCCCTATTATTAGACTGGGCTATCGTTTGTATAGTTTCAACTGTACCCAAAAAATAATGATTCATTGTGCTATGAATGATTCAATCACCCTATTTTCTTTGCATGAATGATTCAATCATTGATTCATTGAATCATTCCTGAGGAGGTGAATCGATTCATGAATGATTCACGTAAAATAAGAATGATTCAATCAAAAAATATGATTCAATCAGAATCAGTCACAAATCTGACTTAGAGGACTGAATATAACGGCGTAGCTAGATTTATCGTTCAAGAAGACCGGAAAATGTGTATTAGTATGAGCACAAAATAATAATTTATATCAGTGTACTAACGACCAGTGTCTGATGCAATCCCATAAGATACTCTGAGTAACTCCCAACCAAATGCAATATTTCAAGACGTGCGTGTACACCAGAGGTGGCAAAACGCAAAAAAGACCCAGTCTGGATCCAGTTTGTCCCAGACTGGGTCCCGCAAAATGATATCGGGTACAGACTGGGTTCAGCTTATGTTTCATGCTGGTTTCACGCAGGTAGGAGCACTTATACGCAGGTTTCTTTTTTGCTGTTGGCTAATCTGAACTGTATATATTTGCAAGTTTCAACCACAAGAGTTAGTTTACTTGCACTAACTGAAGAGTGCATGTTTCTCTATATTAGTTGCGAGAAAAAAGTTTCCTAGTTGGGTCTGCTGGGTCCAAACTTGCCTTGCATCGCGTATAACTGGGTTCAAGGGCGGATGCAGGGGGGGGCAAAGGGGCCATGCCCCCCAAAGGTCCTGAGACTATGTTTTGCCCCCCCCCCAAACGGTCGGACGTTCAGGTGTAAAAATTGCTTTTGCAACAGTCAAAATACATCCGTCCACAGTGAAAACTCAAAATTTCGCCGCCGCTTCGCGCATGAACAAAGTACGCATTTGTTGAATTATAAAATTGGAAAGGACGGAAAAATGAATTAATTTTGAGGTGTTGGCAGTTCCCATCTTGGCAAGTACTATTTGCTCTGTGTCCAAGTGGCTTGACCATAAATGCTAATAGTGGGACCAAGGCAGGACCATCTCCCCAAGCCATTTTCGTCCGCAGGCTCTCCAGATCCGCAGGGACCATTACATTTATGTGCGGAAAAGTCCGTTCTGCCGCTCGCTGTTTTCAAACCATATTGCAACTGCTTACCAGTTGTTTGGTTAAAGTTCGATGCATATATATACAGTTATAATTATATTGACCTTAGCTGTCGGCGCGCCCGAAAACCCCAATAAACAAACAAACCATATACCTAGTTATTAAGCACTTACTACCACCGGTCATCGTAATTTAGTATCGGAAGAATATATTTATTAAAAACTACCTTAATTTCAATATTTTTATCATACCGAAATGTGCAACTAGTCATAGGGGATATCTGAGTCTGGTTTCAATATTAAATTGTCGTTTTCCACGACTTTTACGCCACTTCGCGGCGCCACATCGGTCGCCATCGTCATAACGAAGCCATTGCCATCGTCTTCCTTTCATGTAACGGAGAATTGAATTAATAGCATGTTATTTTTTCTCTCTCTTCAGGGCAAACCGCCTATGTTTCTGGGTTTTATCAGGCGAACCCGTAAAATTTTCGCGCCGCGCAAAATAACAAATACCTATTTTAATATAAAGTCTACATTACACAATGCTGCAAAGGCTTACATACATGCATAAAATTGGGTAACATTTTTGCGTCATTTCAGCCCAGCCCCCACTTAAAAATTATCGGCGACGCCCTTGGGTACAGTTGACGATTTAAATAGTTTTGCTCTGGTACTGTAAGGCAATGTCGAAGCAATACAAACTGCAATTTGAGATAACCAAAGAAGTACTATATATATATATATTATATAGTATATTATATTATTAGTATTATATATATATAATAATATATATAAATATGTATATATATATATTATATATATATATATATATATATATATATATATAATATATAAGAAATCCCTGTGGTTGCAAATGAAGTGGACGCCAAATCCGGGGAGAAATTCGAAATTGGGGTAGGTTAGGTCCGCTAAAAATGGTTTGCCGCCCCCTAAAAAAAGTTTTTCCGGCTGGATCCGCCCTTGACTGGGTTAATTTTCAGCGTTTGGGACCGGGTCGAGTCTGGGTCCCAGAAATATCAACTTTTGCCACCTCGTGTGTACACTGGTGTGACATGTGCCAATGTCCTTACACTGTGTGTGATATCCTTCGAGCGTGATTAGTGTACACTGTATATGCTGTTCTATGTGTTGCCCACAGCACAACTCTGTGTCCTGCTTACCTGGATATGGGCGGCCACGAGGTGCTCGGTGCGGCCACGATACCGGTAGTGTCCAGTCGTGATCTGATCATACGTGGGCGGGTACCAAGCCGCAGGCTCGCCCTCGGCGTGGTGCCACACATGGATCACGCCGTTCGCCTCGAACACCGGCCACGCCTCCACAGAGAAGTGCTTCAGACTGCCTGTCAGCCACACGCATCACAGCAGCCAAGTGTCAGCAGCCACACGCAGCACAGCAGCCAAGTGTCAGCAGCCACACGCATCACAGCGGGAAGTGAATGTATAATGAAGCACTCAACTGAGAAGTTCATACTTCGTATAGCAAATCAAATCTCATAAAGTCTTAGTTTGACTGAATGCTGTATACACCTATATTATGATTTAGTAGGTACTCTGAGATAAAGTTATGATAACAAAAACTTACTTTTGCTTTGTTTCGTGTACGGCACGCACTCGACTTCGCCAGTTAGTCCGTTGAACAGCCAGTTGTGGAACGGACACTCGATATCCTCGCCCTGGACGGCGCCCTGCGCCAGGTCGGCGCCCAGGTGGGGGCAGATGCCGTCCAGGACGCGCGCCTCCCCGGACACAGTGCGGAACATCACCAGGTGCTGGCCTGCCGGCACGGGGACGGCGTACCAGTGACGTCAGAAGGGGACAGCCCGCTCGGTTCATCGTGTCCATTTTCGCCTGATAGGGGAGCCATGACGTACGGCTGCCGGCGCGCCGAGCCGGCTCTGTCTCTGTCCGGAGGCGGCGATCTCTGAGAAAGGAGCCGCTGTGGAGCGGCGGCGCGGCCCGCGTGCCGGCGGGGACGAGGAGAAGGGGAGCTCTGTCAGGCGGCTGTGAGCCAGTCATCACCGGCTGGCTGGCCGAACCGCCGTTCAGACTCCGCACCCCCTCAACCCGCGTCTACACGCCACAAACGGCCACAGATCCCTGGTTACTATCCGCTAATCCACCGCAGATTCTAACGAGCCAGCCGACCGTTCCGCAGGACCCTATCGACAGCATCCTAGCGTGCCATCCGAACCACTCCAGATCTTATCCAGCCCTTGCCTTTACCCACCAGTCAGACCGCCTATTTTTATTACATCAGCCTGCCGACATTTACAGTGATGCGGCTCTATTCAAACCGCGCGCGCTGTCCTGCTGCCTATCTATCAGTGCCGGCGGCGGCTGACATTGGCCCTGACACCTCTCCGTCCTGACCTTGCGATGTAGGTCCCACTAGTGGGTCACCGCAGACCACCCTCCCCCCACCCCAGACACTGCTGCAGCACCGCATACGCAACCGCCAGCGCTGCAGGGGTGCTCCGCGGAAACGGCGTCTCCCTGGCGCTCCCCCTCCTTCCCATCGCCACAGCATTGCTTCCGTTTCCGGTTATGTTGGCCGTTGGGGTCACGCGAAGCTGAGAGCGCGGCAGCGTAGGGGGCGAACGAGAGTCAAACATGGGGACTTACACGAGCTCATCACAAGCCGTGATGTGGAGGCAGAGATAGCCAGAGGGGATAGACGTAGTAGCTTACCGAGAATATCGAGGGGGCGCACTTGTCCCGGCTTCAGATCCCTGCTCTCCAGGGCGGCGAACCAGGCGTTGGGGTACGGCGGCGGCATGCTCGCCTCCTTCTGACGCCGGCGCACCTCGTTGACATCAGCGCGGCTGCAGCGGCGACTGCCGAGGTTCTTCGTCGTCTCGTCCCGGATCGGACCAAAGGCGTCCACCGCCTAGGGAGTAAGACAAACACGTTTGTTACATACATTTACTGGTATTGGTGACCTAATAGACGGCAAGTTTGTACTTACTGGTTTAGAGGGCTACTTAATAGTGGATATCTATCCTAGCCTGTGTAAAGACTGAGCTCTCCAGGGCTTCCTTGTTTGCGAAAAATAGCTGTGGTGCTAATACACAGTCAACAATCAGTGGTGGAACTTTATGAAATCGGTCGGGGGCCCATCGGCCAAATGCTCAAGTTGTTACTAAATGTCTAGTACTATATATACCTAGTGCAGTGCCAGGGGTGGAACTTTATATCTCTTGGGGGGGGGGCGAACCCCAAATGATTTCAAATTTTTAATATTAGGCCTATGGCATTGCGTGGTAAGAATGGAATTAAAATATATCAAATTAACATTAGGGCCCCCGACCGATTTCATAAAGTTTTACCACTGTGCAGTGCATAATTATTATTTAGTGCATGACCGAAGACTATTTTCCCATTGAGTCATTGACCATGTGCTTAATTTTAGCGGTGTATTAACTGGAGTGTTAAAACACTCTCAAAAGTGATATGCACTGCAAAGCCCTCAGGCAAAATTCCCCTGTATTCGCACTCTGAAAAAAGTATGTACTTGCGCTCTAAACAGCCAGTCTTTCGCCACGCACTTAAATCGGTTTTTATGGCCACACTCGTGACATTAAAGATTCAGCTTAGACTCCGCCTTTCGGCTCCGTTCATAAAACGAATTTGTTAATGCCACTCATGCATAAAACTATAATGATATACTTATTGTAAAACGTTTACAATTATTACAATTATTGAACTCTTCCCTGATTCATACAGAAATAAATACCAAAAATATGATTTTACAAGTTCCTTTTTCAGCCCATAAAATTAACAAAATACTAGTTAACTAAAATGTATAGGTAGGTACACACTGACTGGTCATTTTTTTTTGTAAAGCAAGCAATTACAATTTCGATGCCGTAAATGGTAAATTATCGCCAACGGGTAACCAACTAATATGCATCTGAAAAACACGTCCCTCATACATAATTTTCAACAAGTCAGCCGACGGTCGGGAAATTTAAAACCGACTCTATCAAAACCAACTGAGAGCCGCCTCTCAGGCCGCGGCTCTTTCTGGCTTTAGGCAATGGCCCTGTAAAGACCAGCCTGAGGTTTCTCTCAGGCCTGGCAAGAGCCAGCGTCAAGATCGACCGATGGCCTCCCTCAACGACTGAGCTCCCATCTAGGCCGGCTCAAGGCACGCCTCCAGTCAGCAAGAGGCCCCTCAGCCGAAAAAAGAGTTCGTCAAGGCCGACTGGACCCCTCAGGTCGAGCCAAAGGGTCCCCTCAAGCCAACCGAGGTTCTTTCAAGCCGGCCGAGGTTTCCTCTAGTCAACCAAGGGCCCCTAAGACCCCAATCAGACCCGACTAAGGCCCCCCTGCAGGCCGTCAGGGGAGCCCCTCAGGCACATGGTTTCATAGGCGACTGGAAACCCCACTCAGGGCGGACGTCCCAGATTTTTTGGGACCTTTTAACGTTAACGCCCTATGGGGGTTGCATGCTAAAGAATTTGACTAAGAATGGCCATTGCCCCCACCCCCATCGTATCTTTCGGAAACGTGGCGGAGCTCTTTTGACCGAAGCTACCCTCCAGGCCCAACGAGGCTCGCTCAGGCTGACCGATGGCTTCCGTCAAGGTTCAAACCAAGGACCCCTCAAGGCTGACCTCAGTTTTAACCCCCTGCCATGGAAAGAATTGACTTGGTGGAAAGACAACCTTGGTCCCTCCTGGCCACGATGAGTCGATGACCCGATGCCCTTGATGGGCTCGATCGGCCCTCGATGTTCCTCCGTATCAAACTTTTATTTTAGCACGGATTTTGGATATTTAGGATGTTGCAATACCAGGGAGCCAAAAAGGCTGCATAAACCGTATTGGTCAAGGCAAACAATATATTTAGAACAAGCTCCATTGAACATGATTTCAATAGAACACTCCGATCACTAATTTGTCATGCTCCTCCTTTGCTATTTGCTAATATAAACATTTGAGCCTTGGCTCTACGGACTTGTTAGCAGAAGACAATTCATGCTACCAACTTATCCATAATATCATAATCAAAACAGCAGTCGCAGATGAAATGACAATGCCCGTATGCTCTCAAGATGGAATCACATCTTGATATGATGCAATACGCAAAACTCAAAACAGAACCATCTGTCGGATTATTCATGTAAATTTTTGCCTGAAGCACAAATTTGAAAAACATTAAGGTGGGGCTCGGAGCACCATCCGGGGTGGAGCTCAAATCAGCACTGGGGGGGGGGGGGGGCCTCGGGCCCTCCCCAAGAGATATAAAGTTCCGCCTCTGTCAACAATATTTCAAGATGATTGACAGCTTAAAGGGTGCCACCTCCGGAGGATTTCTAAAAAGCAACTTTCAAATGAATGGTGGGAATTAAGAATCATGTATGACTTGCTAAACTTACCCTAAAGCAAAGCATCGACAAGACATATTTTATTTATTTATGTTAAAGAAATTGGACACGGTTAATCTATCGATACACACCAAAAACTCGATATTGGCCTGCAAGGTGGCACTATCCCTTCAAACATTTTTTCCCTACAGAACCCAGCTTTACAACCGCTTTTGAATTTCACCGTATTTGCACCAACCAATACCATTGCGATGTAGTATTCCGTTCCGACTACGTGGCCGTTCCCAGCAACCTCCAGCAAACTTGCTATCGATAAAAGGGAATCGCCGCCATAAATAGCTACAGCAGAACACCTTGACTGCAGGCTGCACTGCGACGCCAGCTGAGCTCCTCCTGGAAGCGGATGGTCTGCAGAGTGAGGACGTCTTCCCGCTGCCTGCCGCGCGGCGTGGGCCATCATTGCCCCTCTGCCCTCCATCAGACTGCCGACGTGGCCCGACCCTGGGCTGGAGACGGAGGACAGCGCGCCACCCCTGCCTTGCTCCCAGTGCCGCGCCGGGCGCCTGTCCTCGCCAGCGGCCAGCGCCGTCCGACACCGACTCACCAATGCAGGTAAGTCACGAGCGACCGACACCGGCCAGAAGTTTGGCCACGGCTCCAGCCCCCAGGTGGCCAGCAGGGGAGGGGGATCAGCACGGACCGGACGAGCCAAGACGGACGACGAGCTGCGCCGGTCCAGAGAGCGAACAGACACATCCCGACTCCAGCCCGACGCAGCCAGAGATTCCGGTCCGACACAGCCAGAGTCCGGCCCAACACAGCCAGAGTCCGGCCCTACACAGCCAGAGTCCGGCCCTACACAGTCAGAGTCCGGCCCAATACGACGATAAACTTAAACGGACCAATGTCATCTACAAGTACTCCTGCCCAGACGAAGACTGCCTGCTTCGTAAAAACAGATTACATTGGACTGACCACTACCACTCTCTCCCGGCGGCTAACGATGCACCTCGGCGACGGGGCACCACGCGATCACACGACACAAACACACAACAGACACAACAGACATATTCACCGAGGTTTTTTATGCGGAGGACCGAGGGCCGGTAGGCCCGAGGTCCGAAGCAAAAAAAGCGAGTGTGAATATTGCATAATTTGCCCAAGCACAAGGGTTGGGAAGCTATTTACCACATGCCGTTTTCACGTTGTAGTTTGTGCCTGAAATTATATACTTTTTCAAAGTAATTCCTCTGTTTGTAAAGTATGGAAAATGACACCCATATATAAATACTATTTTCCTCCATAATTTGGTGCCTTTCCAATATCAAGACAATGGGAACCTAGGAAACGAACGCAGAAGATAGAGTGAGAAAGTTTATCGAGTCCAGCCGAAGTGGAACGAAACAATGAGAAAAAACCCGAGAACACGTGGATCAAGACCCCGTGTCCCTCAAGAGATATCACAAACTGCGGTAATGTGGACGTGGTGATCAAGAAGTTACCAACGTGGAGATACAGCGTCCTCAACTTTTTCACAAGTAGTTAATGTCCTGTGTGCTATTGAATGTTGAATGTTGGCGATGTTTCCGAGATAACTTCGGGTGTTTTATCTGTGTTTCCGAGCGGTATTATCTGTGTTTTGGAGGAATAAACACTTCCTAGTCAATGTACCAGATTCTTTATGTAGTTCATAACGTCATTCAATGATTCCGTCATCATTATGTACCTACACAACAAATGTAGTTTTTTGCCCAGCATTTGCCCATCCCAAGGGTGGGAAGAGGTATACCACATGCCGCTGAGATCGAGTAGAGCAGCTTGAACAGATACCTATGAAGTATGAACTATATTATAAATAACGAAAACGACATTGTTTCCTTGTTATTTGGGATGTTATGTGTCAGAGTCTTTATCAAAATAGAAGTCTCCAAAGATACTTCTCTTTGGGTCACGCTCGGATGACTGTTTTTCTACCTCTTCTGGAAGACCTGGAACCTCTACTGACGGCTGTTTATACATCTACCGGATAAAAGTGTGTTGGATTATTATACTTCCGTTCTGAATATTCTGCTAAAAATTGTCTGGGAAAATCAAAATGACCTAGGTCAAAATGGTTTCCCAAATACATTTAACACCAGTAAGACGCCTTAAACGGCGAAGGACGAGCGAGTCCGAATAAATCCGCGTCCAATGTTATCACCCCGCCCAACGGAGGTTCCTTTTGTGCAAGCATGTTTTTAATTGTTTTCGTTATGTGGGTTTGGCCGTCGCATAATAGATCCGAACTAAATCGATACTTGTGAGCTAAAATAGGTTGTAGCGTTTATTTTTAATTGCAATTATAAGCTTAGGTTTGTTAGGCAAAATTTCTTAGGGTGGGGTGGATATGGGATTTGATTGCGCTTTACAGCTGCATCTTTTTACCTTTAGCACCCTTTGGTTTTAAGCTACGGCGGTGTAATTGAAGAGAATATGATAAAATCGGCGATAAAAATATTCAGGCAGATTTGAACAGCGAAATACTGCATAAAACTAAATTTGTGCATGCATTTTAGAGGACCGGTGCATTGGTCTACAGATTGGGTTTGTTTCATCGCTTCCACGTCCCATAGGTGCTCGAGCACTGATTTAAATTGTGAAGGACGTCATAAAAACTATGATTTTGCGCTTGTTATTAGCCAGTAAACTTTGCACGTACCACGCGCCGTTGAATCGAACATTAGTGCATACGCCGGGCGGATCGTTTCTCTACGCATCGTGTTTGACGCCGTGTCTTTGCGACTTTGGTTGCCGAGATATTAGGTTCCGCGTATTGCAACGATGTTTTGCTAGGCTAATTCTTCATGGACGGAACAGGGGGCACGTGCCGCACGTGCATTCTGTGAACCAGAGTTTGACCTTGTGCAAACATTGCAGTGGTGTGGTCTCCAGCCTCACACCAAATTTTAGCTTTATAGGTCCAGCCGTTTCTCAGCTACAACAGGGATAATACTTTCTGACACCCCTGAACGCGGCACGTGTCACGCGCCATGCTTGACACCATCACATGAGAAAAAAACATGTCAATAATCATAATTGTCATTGCATGGGGGCTGGGGCTATCAGATGGCGAAGAACCGTTTTGTCAATCGGATGCGGGATTCAAAAGATATAAGCTTCTGACCAGCGTCGCGTCGGGCCGGCCCGGCCGCGGTCGGCCGCTTATTATGTGCCCGAAAAATCCGGTATTAACCAGTAAGACGCCTTAAACGGCGAAGGACGAGCAGTCCGAATAATCCGCGTCAATTTATAACCGTCCACGGAGTCGTCTTGGCAAAGCATGCTGTTTTAATTATTTCGCTGTGTGTTGTTTGCCGTCGCCAAATAGATACGAAACTAAATCGATACTTTGAACAAAAGAGTTGGAAGCGTTATTTTAAATTTGCAATTTAAGCTTCATGTTTGTAGGCAAAAATTTCATTGGGTGGGTATTAGATGGATTTTGATGCGCTTTACAGCCGGATCATTTTATTGTCTAACCACCCTTTTGGTTTGTGAACCTACGGGCGTGTAATAAGAGAATAATTATAAAAATCGTCAATAAAAATATTACAGACAGATTTTAACAGCTGAAATACTGCATGCAAACCTTAAATTTTTGGAATGAAATTTTAGAGACGGTACATTGGGCTAACAGATTGGTGTTTGTTTCATCGTTTCACGTTCCCCATCAGGTGCTGAGCACTTGATTTAAATTGTGAAGACGTCATTAAAAACCTATGAATTTGCGCTTGTATAGCCAGTAACTTTGCCACGTACCACGCGCGCTATCGACACATAGGCATACGCCGGGCGGAGTCGTTCCTCTACGCATTTTGTGTTGACCCGTGTCTTGCGACTTTTGGTTGCCGAGAAGAGGTCCGATATTCCAACGATTTTTGCAGGTAATTTTCGTGGACGTGAACAGGGGTGCACGTGCGCACGTGCAGTGTGACCCAGAGTTTGACCTTGCAACATTGCCAGTGGTTGTCTCCAGCCTCACACCAAATTTTAAGCTTTATATGTCCAAGCCGTTCTCAGCTACAGCAGGATAATACTTTCTGACTACCCCTGACGCGGGCACGTGTCACGCGCCGTGCTGAACTCATCACATTTGAGAAAAAAACATGTCAAAATCATATGTCATTTGCATGGGGCTATCATTGGCGAAGAACCGCTCAATCGGGATGCGGGGTTAAAAGATATTAGCTTCTGACCAGCGTCGCGGTCTGCCCGGCCGGGCCGGGCCCGGCCGGCCAGTCGGGCCGCTTATATTGAGAAAAATCGATATCAATTGAGGACTCGCTCCGCGCTTCGTGCTCGCTCTAACCAGTAAGACGCCCTAAACGGCGAAGGACGAGCGAGTCCGAATAAATCCGCGTCAATTTATCACCCGCCCAACGGAGGTTCCTTTTGTGCCAAGCACGCTTTTGAATTATTTTCGCTATGTGTTATTTTGCCGTTGCAAATAGATCCGAACTAAATCGTTACTTTGAACCAAATAAGTTTTGCAGCGTTATTTTTAATTTGCAATTATAAGCTTCATGTTTGTAGACAAAAATTCATTTTGGGTGGAGTATTAGAATGGATTTGATTGCGCTTTACAGCCGCATCATTTTTACGTCTAGCACCCTTTGTTTGAAAGCTAACGGCGGTGTAAATAAGGAAATATTTATCAAATCGTTAATAAAAATATTATAGACAGATTTTAACAGTGAAATACTGCATGCAAACCTAAATTTTTGAATGCATATTTAGAAACGGTACATTGGTCTACAGATTGGTGTTTGTTTCATCGCTTCACGTCCCATATGTGCTGAGCACTGATTTAAATTTGAAGGAACCGTCATTAAAAAACTAAATTTGCGCTTGCATAGCCAGTAACTTTGCACGTACACGCGCCCTGATCGTCACATAGTGCATACGCCGGGCGGATCGTTTCTCTACGCATCTGGTTGACCCGGTCTTTGCGACTTTTGGTTGCCCGAGATATAGGTCCGGTATTGCAACGATGTTTTGTAGGTAATTTTTGTGGACGGAACAGGGGTGCACGTGCTCACGTGCAGTGTGACCCTGAGTTTCACCTGTGCAACATTGCCAGTGGTGTGGTCTCCAGCCTCACACCAAATTTTAGCTTTATAGGTCCAGCCGTTTCGCAGCACAGCAGTGGGTAATACTTTCCTGGACACCCCTACGCGGCACGTGCTTCCACGCGCCTTGCGGACCCATTACATGGAGAAAAAAAACCTGTCAATAATCATAATTGTCATTGCATGGGGCTATCAGTATGGCATATGGCGCAAGGACCGCTTGTCAAATCGGATTGCGGGCGTCAAAAGATATAAGCTTCTGACCAGCGTCGCGGTCGGGCCCGGCCGGGCCGGGCCCGGCCGGGTCGGCCGCTTATATGTGAGAAAATCCGTTATTCAATGAGGACTCGCTCCGCGCTTCGCGCTCGCTCGTAATGAGGATTCGCTCCGCGCTTCGCGCTCACTCGTAATGAGGACTCGCTCCGCGCTTCGCGCTCGCTCGTAATTAGCCACAGAGGGCCGAAAGCTTTTACCCAAAATCACGTGCTAATGTTAAAAGGATATCTCGGCATGTGGGTAATGTCTATAAATCAACTCTAATAACCTTTTTTATTTTTTTATTGTGATGTATACTTGGAAACATGTATCTGTATATTTGATTTGTATTGTAACTGTAAAAAGTTGTACATAATGTAACTCAGCTTGAAAATGGTTTTGGAAAAACCGAAACGTCGCTAGCAGATAATAAATATATGAATACTGGTGATCTAGTCTTTGATTTACCACAGCAAACGAAACATCTGATCCGACAACTCGAACAAACACGGAAGAAGCTGACGAAAACGAAATATTCCTTGGCATTCAATACACTTGCCTGAAAGAAGATGTACTGCCAAACTACCCACCAAGTATTATATATATATATATAAATATATAATATATATATATATATATATATATATATATTTATATATGTATATATATATATATATATATATACATACATATACATATACATAAATTTACATTATACATATTTGCACAGCTTCATGTGGCGCCGTGAGGAAGCAGGTACTTCAGCACATAGTCGACCCGCCCCACCTCTACTGCAGATATACGATGACATTTTAGTCATATAAAAAGACCACTGCAAGTCTGCAAGAGCTGAAGACGAAACTAGAAGCTGCCTCCGGCCCTGAAGTTCACCACGGAGGAAGGCATGGGTCAACAAAATAAATTTTTCTTGATGTCGCAATTAATTACTTCTGAAACTAAGGTACGAGACCCGGAGTCCATCGTAAGGCTACTGACACAGGAAGATGCCTAAATGATCAAGTCAGTGTCCGGGAGAGGTATAAAGTTAGCGTAATTCCGAGCCTACGTCAACCGAGCACTGAAGCACTGTTCTACGTGGGACATTCTTCAATCAAGAGATACGACGGGTGAAACAGATCCTAACCGACAACTCTTATCCCATCTGCCTCATTGACACTGAAGTCAACAAGATCATTTCCAGCTTCATAAAGGGACCGACCACCCAAGAGGATGCCAGCAACAAGCACAACTCAACAAACTCTTCTACAAGAACAACCATGTCGCGATATAAACAAGACGAAAAAGTCCTACAACAAAAATTTGTGAAGAAAAATATCAAGACCACCAATCCAACGACAAGATGAAACTCATCATTCTACTACAAGAATCCTTCAAAGCAGCAGTATTATCCTCCGGAACATATGGCCACGAGCACTCCATGCTGAAAAGGTCCAATGTAGTCTACACTATAAATGCCAGACAGGAGACTGTGCGCTCCCGCAAACAGTTGCTTACATTGGACATACAACCACAGCCTTAGCGAAGGATAACCATGCACCTTCAACAAGGGGCATAATGCAGCACATGGACGCAAGTCATCAAACGCCGACCGCTTGACACGTCAAATGATCACCGAAAACATCGAGATCCTTGCAGAGAGAGGTGACACCAGGCGGTGAAAATCCTGGAGGCCATCCTGATACGACAAACGCGCGGCTACCATCAATAGCAGGTAATGCCAATGGCGTACTATCAGTTGTATGATGTTGGAGTACGCCATATCGATTAGTGAGCGTGCATACGGTCTTTTTTCCGTGCCTACGAACCTCAACTAATTTGCCGCCTATTCGAGCCGAATGTCTGATACGGAGTATTGATTTTGTATTTCAAATGTGCATGAAAATGTGTAAATTTGTGGTAATAATGTGTATTTAATCGACAAAAAAATGTCATGAGAATGGTAAGGATACACGAAACGTTTGACTTACTTATTGTAATGTGGAAAATATATTTAATTCACGGTATGTTTTATCATGATCTTTGGTGAAATACTACACAACCATGCAAACGAGCAACAAGAAGCTGATCAAGAAGGAATTAGAAAGCTTAAACAAGAAGATCACGAATGCTAAACTTTCCGTTTTTGTTCAACAAAACTTGTCTCTCAAATACTTGCTTCCGAACTTCTCCAATATACATATATATGTACATTAATACAGATACATATAACATATGCTAATATATATATATATATATACATATATATATATATTCATATGCAAATATATATATAAATATATATATATATACACAAAGCATAACGCTCAGGTGAGATGTTCGTCGAAGCAATTGAATGATGCCATATTTTTCAGCTGATTCCTCCTGAGTCCCAGTTTGCTGCCAAACGCTGACGAACGCGGCACGCACAGGTGTGGAGCACTCACCCGGACCCTGTTATAGGGGATGAAATATAGCGCGTAGGCGGACCAGAGGAGCCAGCCGAGGGCCACCAGTCCAGCTCCGTAGGTGACACCGATCAGCAGCTGCTCGGTGCTGAGCTGGTCAGGGCTAGTCATCAGACGAGCTGACATCAGCGCCAGCACAACCCAGCACGCCGCCTCTCTCAGTGACACCGCCATCTGTAAAGTCAGACCACCGGAGAACGTGACGCTTTACTATGCCAGCCTGGGCTGAGGCGAAACACAACAGAACTGCGGCTTAAATCACCAGCAAGGCGAGAGCGGCAACGACAACAATCAGTCGGCAACACATGTATGAGATTATTAAAGGTTGTCCTTATTTCAGATGTGATTGTGGTCCATAATCGAAACTTCTCTCAATTCTTAACTATTTAATAGAACATGTTTTGTACTTAAATTTCCCAAATATAGGCAACTGTGGTGATGTGCACACACGCATGCACTACTCACGAATGCACAAGCCACACACACACACTACACCTACACACAGCACACCACACACACACAACACCTACACACACACACCACACCACACACACACACACACACACACACACACACACACACACACACACACACACACACACACACGCAAGCACACACTATATATCTATCAAAGCTCGTTTCACAAGAATCGGTACACACATGGGAATAGTTAACAAAGGAACGACACAATAAACAGCAAGTGTAGGAGAAAACAGCAACAGACAACTGAGTGTCTCGGTGCATAGTTGAGCCTGACATTACTTGTCTGCTATGCGCTGGGAAGCTGTCGGCACAGTGGACGGTGAACGCACACGCGGCGGGGCCGGACACAACACGTGTGGTGTCACTGTGCTGTGCGTGTGCGTCACAGATGCGACTGTCGCACCGCCGCCGGCTGCAGGCCAGGTCACGTGACTGGACCAGACCGGGACCGGTCCCTCGGCACGGCTGCCGACCGTCACCAATCGGTGAGGGGACGCGACCATCACCAGAGCTGGTGACGAGACTGGTTCACGCTTGTAGCCCGGTTTTGCGAGCGGCAGAATAACAAGGTGGGATCATTATTGCGCTGGAAAGCCGGGCCCACACGTGCGAGGGTGTGGGATTATGTTTTCAAGTTTACCAGCAGCATTCTGCAATCAGTAGCTGAATGGAAAACTAGTTAGGCTCGATTATGTGCATTTCGAAGCTGCGCTGTAGGGTTGTTCGAGCTACCATGCTGCCCTGTGTTCGATTTACCATGGGTTCGAACGTCAGGGCGACCAACTTATTTTCGCTTCATGCGGATGAAATGGGACAGCGGGCAATAGCGGCAACATACTTTGTAGACAAGTGGTCAAAACATGAGCGGGAGCGGAAACCGTGCAGAGTTGTTGCGGCGCATAATGCAACAAATTTTGGCTTATGCTGGTGGTACGAACATCATAAATTGGGGATTTATGAGTTTTTACTGAGCTTACATGTCACCGGGGGAATGTTCTTCGTTCTCCTTCTGCTATTTCGCGACAGTTCTTAAACAGCACAAAAAATCGTCATGAAATTTCCGTATCTTCTCTGTCATAACATATGTAATTTGTCCATATTGGTCAAAACAATTTATTAAACCACAATAGATCGTCCTGACTCACGTCAGAATGACGTCATGTTCTACCTTCTTGGTAAACAATTTGATGAAATGTGTATTTATAAAAAACGGTTTCGAAAAACTTTCGTAGTCGTATCTCATATAATCACAACTTAAATTTGAGCCACAATAATCCTTTCGTAAAACGAATTAGTTCTTACATCTAGCTGACACCAGGCAGGGCCGTTTAAAAGAGTGCTTGTCCATACACATAAGATCACATGATGTAAACGTGCTATTACTTTTGCTATTGTTTTGTTTCTTGAGAAACAGATCAAGGGTCAGGACTCAGGGGTCATGGAAGTTGGAAGTTCGAAATTTTCAGGGTATGTGTCACATTTTTTTCAAGCTGGGTACTGACAATTGCATCGCAATTGGTTTATATTTACGCGAGTTATTCATGAAAAACGAGGGGGTGGCATCCACTACCCCTGAACTGGCGAGGGTTTAGTTAGGATTTCATTTCATCAATATAATAGTATTTTACTTGAAACGTAGAACAGCTTTTCAGGAAGTATACACAATACAAGGTCAGCACTGTAATTACATAACTAAGTAATGCATTAAAGCATCCTTAGGCTGTTTCAGATATTTTTAACGTAACGTGTAGAGCGAATTTTTCCAAATATCTTCACGTGGTAGATGTTGCTGTACTTAACAACCATTGCCGTCTGCTGTACTTAAAAACCGTTGCCGTCTGGTCAAGGAGGAGACGTGGTATTATGCCGCCGCGGAAGTGAGTCGGACGTTCGCCCGGGACAGTCACCGCAGTGGACAGGACAGTTCGCCCGGGACAGTCACCGCAGTGCAGGAGTTGCCTCACCGCGGGGTCGGCATTGAATAGAATGGAAGGTCGCCCGAATGAGATGGGAAACTGACCATCGACCACACGCGTAGACAGACACACGTCCGAGCGACCACCAGCGGCGGCGGCGGCGGCGGCGGCGGCGGAACGGCGGCGGCGGCGGCGGCGGCGGCGGCGGCTGGCGCGGCGGCGGCGGCGCGGCGGCGGCTTGGCGGCGGCGGCGGAACGGCGGGCTTCGCGCGGAAAGTGGGTGATACTACGCAGTAGGCAGTGCTTTGCCGACTGCACTGGAACTCAGTTCAGCTAGCAGGCCAGAGCAAGCCTATGCCACCTCTGTGTTTCCTTGTGTCGGCTGTGGCCCACCTCTGTGTCCTGGTGTCCTGTGCCACCTTCTGTGTCCAGTGCCGCCAGACTGCACTGGAACTCAGTCAGCTTGCAGAGCACCTATGCCCACCCTCCCTGTGTCACTGTGTCGCTGTGTCAACCTCTGTGTTTCTGTGTCGGGCTGTGTCACCGTCGTGTTCTGTGTCGGCTGTGGCACCTCTAGTGTTTTCTGTTCGGCTGTGAGCACCTCATGTGTTCTGATGTCGGCTGTTGCCACCTCTGTGTTCTTGTGTCGGACATGTGCCACCTACTGTGTGCTGTGTCGGCTGTGCCACCCTCTGTGTTCGATGTGTTCGGCTGTGCCACCTCTGGTATCTGTCGTCGCTGTTGCCACCTCTGTGTTCTGTGTCGGCTGTGCCACCTCTGTGTTCTGTGTCGGCTGTGCCCACCTTCTGTGTTTTCTGTGTCGGCTGTTGCCACCTCTTGTGTTCTGTGTCGGCATGTGGACCCCGTGTTCTGTGGTCGGACTGTGCCACCTTCTGTTGTTCTGTGTCGGCTGTGCCACCTCTGTGTTCTGTGTCGCCCTGTAGCACCTCTGTGATTCTGTGCGGCTGTGGCAAACCTCTGTGTTCTGTGTTCGGCTAGTGGCACCTCTTGTTCTGTGTCGGCCCTGTGTCACCTCTGTGTTCATGTGTCAGGCTGTGCAATCTACTGTGTAATTTTCTGTGGTCAGGGCTGTACCACCTCTGTGTTCTGTGTCGGCTGTGCCACCTCTGTGTCCTTGTTCGGCTGTGGCACCTCTGTGATTATGTGTCTGGCTTGTGCCACCTCTGTGAATTCTGTGTCGGCTGTGCCGCCTCTGTGTTTCTGTGTTTCGGCGTGCCTAACCTCTGGTTCTGTTGTCGGACTGTGCACCACCTCTGTGTTCTGGGTCGGCTTTGTGACCACCTCTGTGTTCTGTGTCGGCTGATGGCACCTCTGCTGTTTCTGGTGTCGGCTGTGCACCCTCTGTGTTCATGTGTCGGCTGGTGCCACCTCTGGGTCGCATGTGTACGGCTGTGAGGCCACCTCTGTGTGTTCTGTGTCGGCTTGTGGTCACCTCTGTGTTCTGTGCGGCAATGTTCCACCTCTGTGTTCTGTGGTCGGCTGGTTCCACCTCTGTGTAATCTGTGTCGGCTCTGCCACCTCTTGTGTCCTGATGCGGCCAACTGGCCACCTCTGTGTTCTTGGTCGGCTGATGTTCACCTCTGTCGTTCTTGTGTCGGCTGTTGGACATCTCTGTGTTCTGTGGTTCGGCTGTCCACCTCTGATGTTCTGTGTCGGCTGTGGCACCTCTGTGTCTGTGTTCGCTGTTGCACCTCTGTGTTCTGTGTCGGCTTGTTCGCCACCTCTGTGTCTCTGTGTCGGCTGTTGCCACCTTCTGTGTCCTGTGTCGGCTGTGCCCACCTCTTGTTCTGTGTCGGGCTTGCCACCGTTCCTGTGTTCTTTGTCGGCCCTGAGATGTCACCTCTGGTGTTCTGTGTCGGGCTAATGTTTGGCACCCCGTGTTCTTGTCGGATGTTCCACCTCTGTGTACTGTGTCGGCTGTGCCACCTCGTGTCCTTGTGTCGGCTGTTGGCACACTCTGGTGTTATGTGTTGCTCCGTGCCAACTCTGTCGTTCCTGTGTTCGGCTGTGCCGCCTCATGTGTCTGTGTCGCTGTGGCACCTTGTGTTCTGTGTCGGCTGTGCCACTCTGTGTCCTGTGTCGGTATGTGGCACCTCTGTGTTATGTGTTGTTACTGTGCCACCTCTGTGTTTCTTTGTCGGCTGTGCCACCTCTGTGTTCTGTGTCGGCTGTGCCACCTCTGTGTTCTGTGTCGGCTGTGCCTTATAGGTAGGTCTGGTTCAGACAGCAGATCAGTTTCTTTTTTAATGTGCAGAATGAACTGTTAAAATAGAATAGTGAAGCTAATATCAACAACATCACTGGCCAAATGGCGATATATACTCCCAACTACAACTCAGCATGACCAATATACAGGGGCGGCGCCACCAATTTTGAATAGGGGGACAAGTCCAGGATGGCCATGTGGCCCGTCCCCTAGCTACGTCCCTGGACAGGTTACAATACAATAGTCATAGACAAAGCTGTGTCAATTACAACGATGATGCAAATTATGCCAAAACCCATCACTACTGGTCCAGTGTTCGCCATGGATCGGGTGCATCCATGGGTGCCCACTCAATTCTTCCGATTGCCTGGGTTGGGTATGAATTTGCAGCCTTTTCAAGTTTGCATTGGTGCTGGGCGGACATGGATGAGGGAATTTTTTAGTTATGTCGCTAAGCGTTATTTTTTATTGACAACCAGATGTGTAAACAGGTAAATGTGTCAATATATGATATAGGACACTTAAACAATACACTTTGGCAATGATATGATAGAAAGAAATAATGGTAAGTAATAGTGGTGTAAGATTCAACAATTTCCCAAATCATGTCCGATCCAAATTCTGATCCAATATGACGACAATATTGACCAAAAAGTGTTCGATGTGTCAAAATCCACAGAAACACACAGGTGCGTGATATTTTTGGCATTTATAGTATACAAGTAAATATGCTAGGATAATTATATACAATTTTGCGAAAATAATTATATGCTTAATCTGAATGGGCCGGACCGGGCATGGGCCCCAATATTCTGAATTTGACTTGGCCTGGTCTGGGCCTGGGCTTGGTGCTCATAGCCAGGGCTGGGCTGGGCCGGGGGTTAGTGGGCCCATGACGGACTATGCACTGGACCCGTTTTGATTTATACTGCACTCTGTCTGCTTACATTTTTTTAAGTAGTGTCTTATGCCCATCGTATTAGGTACCTGTAGCTTTCACACCTGCCGGCTACATATTACGACTTCAGTCCCTTCTACACCAAACCGCACACGCGTGCCGCGTCGGCGGCCAATGACGACTTCCCAGTCCCCACCTGGCTCCCACTCGCGTGTCGCGAGCTGGAGGTTCACGTGCACTAACCCGCGCCGTGCCGGGGGAGGGGGGTTAACGTCCCTAAGTTTTTTTGTTGAAAATAGCAGAAAAACGGCGTCGCGCTGCGCCGCCGTTTTTGGCACAGGTGTTCGGGCATTCATTACCCAAATTGTGTTGTTTGTTTGTTTTAGGGGTCTTAGGGCTCGCCAACCCTTTGGTCAATTTGGGCCCACCAGATAGTTCGAAATTGTTTACCTTGATTCATCTCAGGTCAGGTCACCATGCCAGGTCACGTGACCCCACCTCCAAAAATATTTGTGGTCGCACCACAGCCACAGTATTTTGACCAATCGGTTTCAACCTTACAGTATTTCATAAGGTCACGGGTGTATGCAACTCGTTCATCTCGGATTTGTGTATATCGGTGACCTAAGGTCAGGTCTTTTCATGACCTCAACATCATAAGTAAATGGGGAAATATGCAAATGCTTCATATTCTAATTTATAAATCATATCAGTCTTATTCCTTCTACATCGTATTATCATAGGCTATTGTTGAGGATCCAGGTGCAATTTTTGCTCAGTGATCAGCTGAGGTCATCATCACCAAAACTTGTGTCAATAGCTCTCGACGGAAGGAAAATAGAAAAGTGAATCTGGTATTAATGTGTTTATCTTGTCGAGACACGACGAACATTATTTTTGACGAGCTTTCGAACGGTAACTTTGGTTTTCGTCTACGCCCCATAGGATCGTCATTCATTCATTTTCGAACAGGTGTGCTTTTTTGCATACCTGTTCGAAAATGAACTACCCACATTTTGTACAAGTATTGGTCTCGGGTCATCTCAGGTCAGGTCGCTAGACCAGGTCACGTGATGATCACACCTACAAAACGTTTTTTGGTCGTATGCAGACACAGTTTTAAAAATATCGTTTTCAATATTGCAGGATGTCATAAGACCATAAATACCTACAAATCATTTGTCTCGGATTTCTGATATCGGTGTCCTAAGGTCAGGGTCAATTTCGTGAACACCAACACTTGTCAATAACTCTCTACAGAATGTAGAGACGGTATCAATGTGTTTGTCCATTGTCCAATGTGTTTGTCTCGTCGAGACAAGTCTCAAAACATGCAACAAGACCTACGTGGGTCTTGACCCTAGGTCAAATTTCTCAGCTGACATAACCTGGTAAAAATGTATATAATTCGAAGTGGCTGGACGAGACAAACATGATGGCGTCGAACGTGCTGTTTATTTGTATTAGCTAAAAGTTATTTGCAAAAACTTGCTAAAGTTAGCTTTTTGACCTTCCATGACCTTTTGAGCATAACTATTGACCTGAGCTCAAATTCGATGATATGTTGTTGATTAAAATTTCAAGAGTTAAATACAAAATTGTTTGCTCTTAGCTACCACAGTTCCGGAGATAATCGGGGTATCTAGAGCAAAGTCTAAAATCTGGAAAATATGACATTTGATGACCTCTGATGACCTTAATATTGACCTGATCTAAAAAGAGACCGGGTACTTCCGATAGAACTTGTTTCAAGCTATCTTTTTACGTTTTCTGCTTGTCTTTACGTTGCGTGATTTCAATATAATGGGGGGGGGGGGAAAAAAACCTCCTCCAGGGCGTGCAATTTTCAGAGGTCCTCCAGGGCGGCGTGTTAAAAGACAGCCAGACCAGCTGTTGATTATCCATCTTCCGATTCAGGGGATATGGAAACTGGGAAAGGGGATCAAAAGTCACCAGGAACCATGTTTATTATTGGAGGAATCCTGAATACATGTAGCCAAAATACCGCTTATGATAAATGCATTGGATAGTAATTTGCATCTGTGGTCGGGTGCCATGCCTATTTTGGTGTATTGCTATTCAATTTGTAAGTTAGCGAAATGACAAAACGAACATAAAAGGGACTAACAACAGCGGGAGATTGTTGAGCACAGCTTGGCTCGCTACCAAATAACAATCACATGAGTAGCCTCGATAGAAATACCTCGATAGAACCCCCTGTACCCCGCTATCAACCCCCTATCTTAAGAGATACTAAGGTGTGGGGTCCTGACCTCCCCGTCCTCCCCGGTTGCGCCGCCCCTGCATATTTGCAGGTATGGTCGTATGCAGGCACAGTTTGTCGAATGTTATTCACAGTTATGCAATGCCACTAAATTGATTGAGCTGCAGCATGTAAACAATTGGCGACACATGAATGAAAATATATACACGGAATAATGTTTACAAGCGAAATGTTGCTGGTATAGGGGGTACTGTACCCCGCTATCGGAAGTAAGAGGGACGCGTCCCCGCCAGGGACGTAGCCAAGGGGGGGGGGGTCACGGGGGCCATGACCCCCTGAGCAAAATTAAATTCACGCTAGATAGAATGGGATTCTCTTACGACCCGATCCCTCCCCCCCCCGGTCAGCAGCGCCTGAGGAGCAAAATTGGATTTTTTCCGACGTGCCCCCACTACAAAAATGCTGGCTACGTGCCTGGTGCCCGCGTCCCCTGCGATGATGCCGACCCTGCCATGTATGTCGAAGTACGCAGTTTGATTCCAACAAAACACAATTTAGTTAATCTAAAGGAGTCATCTGCTCCAGGTAAACTTGTTTTTCTCGCTAAACTGAATGATCTCGGACAGGGGGAAATCCGCCAAATACAAACGACTCAAATCCTGGTGATGTTTTTGTTTGCCGAGTGGCAAAAATTTGCGAGCGCATCCCCTATAGCATACCGAAAGAGTTTGCTCAATGATCATTGATCATTCCCAACTCGTCCTTATACGGACTGGGCTGTAGGTGGACGGAAGCTGAGGCTGAGTCGCTGTGCTTCCTCGTGTAGTGCCGCCGGCAGCTGCACAGCCACGACGTCCTGCACGGCAGCTGCACAGCCACGACGTCCTGCACGGCAGCTGCTACAGCCACGACGTTTCCTGGCACGGCAGCTGCACAGCCCACGGACGTCCGTTGGCACGGCAGCTGCACAGCCACGACGTCCTGCACGGCAGCTGCACAGCCACGACGTCCTGCACGGCAGCTGACTCAGCTCGCTAGCCTGGCTGACCACGCTGCCCACATCATCAGACCGCCGCAGCCGCAGCCGCCTCGAATTTGTCTGAGTCGGCTACCCCTGCCGTCAACCGGGCAGCCGGATCTCGGCCTAGCAACGCTGTGTGCACGGCCACCGATGAAGCTGGGTTTCGTACGGGACTTCCCGCTTCCAAGCCTTAAGACATTTGTCATGGAAATATGGCAGTCATTTGGGTGAGGCATGATTGCTTGAAGGTGCATCTCCAAATAAATTACAATGATAAGTGCATAGATCAATGTGCAGGTGCTTGGTCGACCTCCGCTTGCTAATGCATAGCATTACAGTATCGCCGTCAATATGATCATATGCCGCGTTCTCTGGCATCGTTGCTAATAAAGTCGGTGTAAGCGTGATAATTCTGGTATTTGGATTGAGGAGCGTACTTGTTGAAAGTGAACAGGACAAATTGCATAAATTGGCATGTTGAGTACTCACCTCGATGTAACCTTGGCATGCAATGCAGCCGAGATGTGCTGCTGTACACGGGAGTAGTACTAACCTCGGCCATTTACTTAACAGGCTAAACCGAGTGCTTGCATGAAACGAATTGCTCGGAATAGCCCGCATCTATGTACGAGGAAGCTAAAATGGAGTTTTGTCCTTGTCTCTGCATATGAAATCGTGTGATGGAATGCGTATAACTATCTAGACATCGGTTGATTTATGACATCGGTTTATTTATGACATGTCGGTATAATTATGACATCGGTTCCTGCATTTGGATGAAGATAATGATTTGGCTGCAAAGCAGGCTTGTAGGAGACTACTACATGTTTCAATTTTTCGTCATATATTATGTCAGCTCGTTACAAACCACATGCAAATTAGGCCTTCTGTCAGTTGAGTTAATGCATTTGCGTCAACGTTGATGTATTTTGGATAGCGTTTTTCTTATATCATCGATGGAAACGATAACGGAATTATGTGTCAGGAATGTAAGGTGCATATAGGTATATCATATAATACGGTTATTACGAGCGAGCGCGAAGCGCTCGCTCGTCTTTACGTGGTATATAATGGTAAAAATCTGATTATGAGCGGCCCAACCCGACCCAACCCGTGGCGACGCTTTTGAGAAGCTTATATCTTTGCAACCACACGTCCGATGGACAAGCAGTCTGCTTTGTTGAGTAGCCCCATCCAATCAATCCTGTTTTTATCAGTGCCGACTCATGTGAGTGACTACTGCACTGCGCGTGCCGCAGGGACGTAGCCAAGGGGGGGCCACGGGGGCCATGCCCCCCCCCCCTGAGCGAAGTAAATTCACACTAGATATAATGAGATTCTCTGAAATACCCGACTCCCCCCCCCCCGGTCATGCAAATTATGGTTGAGGAGATAAAAATGTGATTTGCACACTAGATAGTAGAATGAGATCTAGGAGGCAAAACTGTTGATTCTTTTTATCCGGACGTGGCCTCCTCTCTGATGGCAAAATCCTGGCTACGGCCTGGACGTCCGCGTGAGCGCGTGAAGGTGTTTTGAAAGGAGTTATGTCGCAAAAACATCCGCAACGGCTAGTCCGATTGTGCTCAAAATGGTGAGTGTTTGACGACCACACCACTTGGCAATGTTGCACAGGTCAAACTTCTGGTTACATTGCATGTGCTGCACGTGCATCCCATGTTCCTCCCAGAAATTGCATGCAAAACATGTTTGCAATACCGACCTATTCTCGGCAACCAGAAGTCGCAAAAGACACAGGTCAAACACAGTATGGTGTAAGATGAATGGAAACGATCAGAATCGGCGTATACTATGTGGTCGATCAGCGGCGCGTTTGCACTGTGCATAAAACTAATGGGGCTTATACAATGCGAAAATAATGGTTGCATGAGCTTTCACGATTGTAAAAATCAGTGTTGCACCATGGGACGGGAAGCAATGAAGACCACACCAATGTGTAGAAATGTACCGTCTCAAAAAAAATGGCATGCAAAAATTCAGTTTTTAATACAGATATTTTGTTCTGTTAAAATCGGCCTGTAATATTTGCATACGCCGATTTAATAATACTTCCTTCATTACACCGTTGTAGCTTCAAAACAACAAAGGATGCTAAACGATAAAAAATGAAATGAGCAGCATGTAAAGCGCAATCAAAATCCATACTAATACCCACCCAAAAGATTGATTTTGTCTTACAAACTGAAGCTGGTATAAGTAAAATTACACTCAAAACTACGGCACACCTGCATGGTTTCTCCGAGAGGTCTCCGAAATCACTAGCTATTCTCTGCAGAGAGCCACAAGTTTCGAGACCATGCAGGGTTCGCCATGGTCTCAGAACACGTAAACTTTCTCAGCGGAGAATGTACAGCTGAAACCATGCACGCTTCTCAGATGAAAATGGCAACTCCGGTAGGAATCGAACCTGGGACCTTTCGCATGTTAAGCGAGCGCTCAACCACTGAGCTACTGAGGCTTGTACTAGAGGAGGGAAAAAGACGAAACTAACCAAGGAAAATGCTTGATTAAGATGATTCTCACGGACTTTTCGGATATAAATATTTGATATCAGTATGATGGTATGAAAGTACTATTTATAATTCAAATCAATCGGAAAAATAAGTCCTTTGTTATGTATTCCAATACAACGCGGTTTCGCCATTACGATTAACTACTCGGCTGTTTTGCCCTGCACGTACCCGGCCGTACAAACCAGGGGCGCGACTAGCTGCCAGCCTGCAACGCTCCATGAATGTGCCGAGTCGGATGCTTGCTCTGGGTCGGATTGCCAACAAAAGGACAGCCTGCCAACGTGGCTTGTTTCGCCGTGCAGCGCTGGCGTTTAAAGAACAAACTTAGGTATAGGTATCCAGAGACCAGAGGCAGCCTTTTTCTGGTAACCAGCAGTGAGAGCCTCTGATACAAATATGTGATGGACAATCCCACTAGATATGATTCGAGGAGACCCGCCCTGCGAAACGATGTTGCAATTTAACGAAGAGCGGCGATAGTGGGTCTCGTACGTGCTCATATATGCATTTATTGGCATATGTCTTGTGTATGTGCAAGGGCGCCGCCACCTCCTTCCGAAAGCTTGGGGGGGGGGGCGATAGGCATTCTGAAGTCTATTTTAATTCCAATTGCGAACGCCCATAGGACGTAATGTTAAAAATTCAGAAATGTGGGGAAACGTCTCCCGTCCCCTCTGGTGGAGCCCCTGTGTGTATGTGTGATTGAGCGTGCGTGGGGTAGGAGTGAATTGAATGGACGTGTGTGTGTGACAATATCGTACAATTTTAATGGGGGTGGTTAGTGACGTTGTGGTGGTACAGGGGTGGTTAGACTAAAGGTGGTTACGGTGGAGTATTTTTCAGTGTAGTGAATTATGACTTTACCTTTTAGTGGGATGTGTCTGTTGGTGATCATTTTGAACAAATAATGCATAATTACAGCGCCACATGCCATTGCTATGGTGTGCAATTTTCATGGAATAAGTTCAATACCAGGAGACCATTTACTGTTTTCATGAGACCATTTACGTTTTCAGGAAACCATTTACGTTTTCAGGAGACCATTTACGTTTTCAGGAGACCATTTATCGTCTCAACACCTCGATGCAAAAATATTCGCCGTGGAGTCCCTTCGATCTGGGTTAGGACACACTTTTTTTTCATTGCTCCCTAGATAGTCCACGGAGGACCATTCTGTCTCGAGAGACCATTTATTGTTCTGCCGAGACACATCTAGCTCAGTTGCTTATTTGGTCTCGACGCAAGACTAAATGGTTTCGCAAAAACCGCGGAAAGTGCGCAAAAGCTGATCGCCTGAGACATGGGGGTTTTTCTCGAAGGATACCATTATTGTGTAAGTTCTCAAAACAGGTTTTGAGTGTCAGTTGCAGGTTGTCCGAGCGAGATATTTGTGATTGTAAAGGTGTTATATTTATCAAGCACTTGATGTAGTGACGTCATTTCAAATATATTGCGCATGCCTATTGGAAAAGGCATGTTATTTCCAAAATTTCCCGTGGCAAATATAAATGGTTAAAACGCTTCCTTTTACTTATGTTTCACACCAACTAGCTCAGAAATTCATGAAGATTTACTGGCTTGTATGTTTAAAACACAAAGCGTCATCTTAATATCCTCTTAAGAAACATGTATTCAAGATAGGCTTCCGTTTCGGCTTGAGGCACAGCTTCCTTCACCTCCAACTCACCAAGCTTGCTTACGGGTACCTGCCGGCGGGGATGGTCCGCACTGCAGTTCCCACGGCTGTCTTTAGTTGCTCCCTGGTCTGGAGATTCTTCTTAAACATCTATAACTCGTTTAGTTACCTCCACAGGAAGTTGTTAAGTGGGCTCAAATCCAGATGCTGCCCCACTGAACACTGCCTCAGAAACTACTTGCAAAATGCGACCGTGTCCTCAATGCTGTTTTGAAATAGCTTCTGTCTGGTCCAGAGCTTGCATGGAAAAAGATCTATATCATTCTTAGGATCCGTTTGGCTGTAGTAATCCGTTAATATGCCTTTGAGCTGCCGTTAAGATGATTAATTCGGTCATTAGGTAGAATGCCAAAATTTGAGTTGTATTTGTTTCAGTAAAGCTGCATGATTTCAAATGAACGACATCTTCTAAAGCCGCCATATCACGTGCATTGATTTCCACGCGATGAACATCATGCTGAATTTTTGTTTGAAACTCTATGTTACAAATTCAATGTGTCAACCGAACTGCTAAAAAACTACCTCGGGTAACATTGCGCCTGAACTATTGCTTATTGACATCACGACCAATTAGAGAGCAGAATGATAAATTACGTAAATATACGTAATTATTTAAATTCCTGATAATTCAGAGGAATTCATATTATATTGACAATGTATAAAATATTTTAAATTAATTTGCATTCAATCAAATACATAAAAACGGTGGGTTATGTAACGTGCAACTAGTCCATTGCAAATAAAAAATAACGCTGCAAAACTTATTTACTTCAAAGTATCGTTTTAGCTCGGATCTATTTGCGACGGCAAAACAACACATAGCGAAAATATTTTATAGAGCGTAGTGCTTGTGCGAGGAACATAGCTGTTAAAATTAATAGACGGAATATCATGACCTTTTCCTCGAAGATATTAAAAAATCCAAAGCTATCAAAATTCAGTTATTATTTCGTAATATTTCGGCCACAGGCCTTTATCAAACAGTAAACATTTCGATACGACGCTTTTCTAACTGCTTCTTAACCAAATAAATGCTATTTAGTACGTATTTAGTACAATGCTATTTAGTACGTGTTTATCTATTAAGTACGTATTTAGACAAAGCTCAGGACATTTTAGGGGATCCATTAACTATGAAAAACTGGATAAGAATCCCGTTCCGAAGGTCGAAGCCAAAACTAAGTGTATATTTAAATCGGTGTCTAAAGACAAGTTGCCGGAAAGGACCATTAGGGAACTAACTCCAAATCATAGCCGTACACCGGTTTTCTACGGTCTGCCTAAAGATCATAAGCCCTCAGTTCCTCTTAGTCCAGTGATCTCTGGATGTGATGGACCAACCAAAAAGACGTCGTGCCTCCTGGAGCGCATTTTAGAGCAGCTTTTGAAATTCGTATCAACCCACTTGTGGAACACTCATGATTTTTTAAACAGAATTCACTCTCATACAGAAAGGTATGGTATCCCCAAAGGAGCGATCTTTTTCAGCATAGACGTAGTGAACCTGTATGGTAGTATTCCGGTAGCGGAGGCGATAGAAGCAGTGATCGAAAAACTGAGAACGCATTTCCAGGAAGTGGACACATTCGGTCTAACACCAGATGACGTGGGAATTCTCCTGAATCAATGTCTGAATGAGGACGTTTTAAGTTTCAATCAACAACACTATCGCCAGAAACTTGGGATCGCCATGGGCAACCCTTGCGCACCTCTAATAGCCATACTCTTTTCAGATAGATTTTAACGACAGGCTCTGGAGAATATCTCGCAGAAACCAAAATTCTTAGTGAGATACATCGACGACTACGCAGGACTTTGGACAACACGGAACAGTCTTTGCTCGAGTTTCTTGATTACATGAATACAGTGCATGACACTGTAAAATTTAATATAGAACATTCGAGAGGGGGTTCGGGGGTACCCTTCTTGGACACGATAGTCACCATCGAGACACATGACGATTGTACAAAGATAGAAACTGAAATGTACATCAAACCAACCAATTCTGGCATCATCATTCATTATCATTCACAGCGCATCCGACACTGACAAAACATAACATGGCTAGAAGTCAAATTTTGCCGTTGCGTTAAAAAAACTCTTCATGTGCTAGCAAGGCGAAACTTAAGCATAGGGAAGATTTAGGGCTTTACTTTTGGAGAAAATGGGTATCCCAAACACGTTCTGTCTAGGCTTCTGGGGGAGGCACGACGGCAGAGGACAGCACCGACCGGAGCACGTAAACGTAAAACTTTACAATCCGATGGATTTTTATGTTTGCCTTACGTTGATGAGCAGCTCTTGTGCCAAATTAAGAGCAAGGTAAAAAAGTCGGGTCTGGACATCAGGGTGGCATGGCAGAATAAGGAAAAACGGAAAACTAAGTTAGTAAGGTCTTCCCTTTGCAAACCCAATTGCCCAGGGGGTCAAAGATGCCATACATGTAAGACAGGATTTACTGGGTATTGCACACAGAAGAATGTGGTCTATGAAATTAGGTGTCAGATATGTCAGAGGGAAAGTCAGGAAGGTGTTTACATCGGAGAAACTAAGCAACCATTGCGTCTGAGGTTTAACGAGCACGTACGTGACATGCGCAATGAAACTCATGACACACCAATGGGTGATCATTTTAGAGAGAATCACGCCAATCTTACAGATGGTTCCAATGTTCCCCTGGAAATTAAAGTCATATATAAATCCAAAGACCACCCGGATCGAAAAATAGCAGAATCATTACTGATAAGGAAACACCGTCCTCAGCTCAACAGCAACGTCTCCTCGTGGCCTATCTTATAGTTGTAGATATAAGATATCCGTATATAAATGTATGTATATGTGTTTATGCGTATACAAATTGCGTATATGTTTGTATGTTTAATGTGCATTCCCCTTCTTTGGTTTCTTAAGCTCATCTAGTTTCACTTCTGTGTGCATGAGAGACTGATGCGGGGGATCATGTGGTACCTACCTAGGTATAGGTACCACATGTCCCCTTGAGTCAGGCCTTCGTGCACACGGAGTTGAAATTGGATAAGTTTTAGAAGCTAAAGAGGAGAAGATGCATAATGGACTGACTGTACATGAATGCATATATGAATGCATTTTTTTATAAATTTAGTCCGAATGTTTTGTATGGATGGCTTTCCGAGGTCAGGACCCGCGCTAAGCAGAGCCTGTTGCGCTGGTCCTACCTCACCACCCGATCGCGCAATTCCTGTTGGCCGGCGAATTTAAGCACCCAATGCATTTAATACATCTTGTATGTTATGCACCCTGATATGAATATGTATGTATAATGTATACTATGTATAATCTTAATAATAATGTTTTCCTTTTTGTTTCGCCTTTTTTAAATTAAAAATACATAATTGCCCATTTAAATGATCATCCCATTGTACTTATTCACATTCATCATGGCACAAATAACCATCAAACACATTAATATGTATATTGGGTGGGTTGGTTAATATATGTGATGGCGTGTATATAGAGACGTGATATGTGTTATGGACACTGGTGCGTTGCTGTCATGTAGTTGATATAATTATCTCACAACAACATGAGTTATAGGTATGGTAATATCGTGCTCGAGTTTGAAAATCTATATGGTGCTGTTCTTGTGGTATGGTATGCAATGGAATATATTTTGTAGGTGGTGCGATCAAAATATTTGTCACGATTGTGAAGCATTGATTTTGTTAAAGGGAATGTTTCACATTAACATTATATTTGAGTTGAGATGGCCATTTTGCTGGATTTGCATTGAAATTTAAGGTAGTAGTAAAGTAAAACACCCACAGAGTCCCAATCAAGAAAGTTAAATTTGATTTGGTTTTGACATCTGTAAAAAAATTAAGCCCCTCTAGTGTATTTGAATAGCCACGTAAAGCCGATGTCGTTCATCTCCTTTATCACAATGTTGATAGAAAGTGATTTGTTTTAACATCTTGGCTATACATTAGGCCCATAACACTAGCTCAATACAATATTGGCAGCGTGAAGGTTTTATATCTACTTCCCAAATTCCCTCATATTACGTCCATCATCCAAATACTAAAACTTCAGTTTTTCAGAAATGAGCACTGTTTTTGAGAAACAAATGTCAGAATCGTGTTCGGCAGCAATTACTTCATATTTTGCACCACAAGCGGAGTACATTGGACAACTTTCAGAGAGGTGAAACATGCCCTTTAAGAGGCAGTTAGAAAAGCGTCGTATCGAAATGTTAACTGTTTGATAAAGGCCTGTGGCCGAAATATTGCGAAATAATAACTGAATTTTGATAGCTTTGGATTTATTAATATCTTCGAGGAAAAGGTCATGGTATTCCGTCTATTAATCATAGCAAAATAATTAAAAATCATGCTTAACACAAAACGAACCTCCGTTGGGCGGGTGATAAATTGACGCGGATTTATTCGGACTCGCTCGTCCTTCGCCGTTTAAGGCGTCTTACTGGTAAAAAAGCTGACAGATATTCTGAAAAAAAGGGAAGATTAGCCCGTCCACTGTCAGGGGTTCGCGCCAACCACGAACTGTCGTGATGGTGATTTCCACCTCCCACTCTTCCTAAGATCTTGAAAAACCACGCAACGTGGCGACAAGCAGGAAACGGCGTTAGATAACTCGAGACAAGCTCTATCGAAAGCTCATCGGTCTTGTTTAGGTCAGTTCAATATTGAGGCCATTAGAGGTCACCAAATATCAAATTTTGGTTACAATTTTGGGAAAAATGGCTTTTGACATGAGCTTGATAGAATAAAACAAGACAACGTCAACTTTAACACGCGCACTGGATGCCTGGAGGGGGGGGGCACTTTTGTGCCCCCACATATTTTTCGTGAATAGCTCGCAGACGAAGCAGCGCAAGGAAGTGGTGTTTGTGCGACATTTACGGCAACAGAATAGTGGATCGTTTGACGCAAAAAATGGAAATCGGTCAGTAAAATTTTGAGTTATATGGATTTCAATTCCAAAATGGCAGCCAGAATCGAGGTCGGCGAAGTGATATCTTCAGAGCTAACAGTCAGATCAGGACGATTCAAACGCCTTTCGGTATCCAATGTTCATGTGTATCTCTGGACACAAGTTTAGACACATTGCTGGTAGCCTGTGACGTCACAGAGATAAAAGTCCCAAAATTGTGATTTTTAGCAGATTTGACATTTGTGACCTCGTTTGACCTTTAAGATATTGCGCGTGTACCCGCCATTGGCTGGCGGGGGGGCGAAAAAACGCCCCCCCCTCAGGGATTATTCACAATTAGCTCACAAACGAACAGCGTTTATCAACGCCAAACTTCAGGTACCTTATTCATACATCAATTTGGGCGTCTCACATGCAAATTTTTGAAAAAAAAATCGTCGGAATTTTTTTTTCGAGCCTATATCGAATTTCAGTACGTCACTACACACCACTTTGGCGCAAATACAGCTAAGCTCTACAGGCCTGTAATAGACATTCCTTGAGCAAAATGCAATTCAAAAAGCACGCGTCAAGAAAGATTAGAAATTGCAAGGGAATGAAAATGGTTTTATCACGGAATTTTTGAAATTTTGGATTTTGACCCCCCAAAAACGAAAAATCCGTTTTTTTATGGCGAAAAAATGTCCACAAAAATCAACATTTTTTTTTTTAAATTTGAAAAACCGGAAGAATGTAAGAGAGCCACATATGTACATTAACCCAAACCAAAATTTCAAAAACCAATATCTCTATTTTATCACTGATTGAACATATACACACAAGTATGATTACCTCATGACGTCATTTATTGAAAAGTAACGTTTTGGGTTTTTATCGACCAGAATACATTACAAAATTAAATTGCCACCACTGTGTTGCTGGGACAAAACTGGCCATTTATATTAATGCATTTTGTATTTAATTATATATTTTCACATTTGACCTCCTAATGACCTGATTCTTGACCTTATATCGGCGTCAGATATGAAAATTAACTGCTTATAATCGATGTTATTTGTAAGATAACCCAAAAAAACGTGTGTTTCGCATTGATCTTCTTGCAATTATGACGAGATATGACCTGACCTTGACCTTGAACCTTTTGCTGACATTTTCACTTTTGCATTATACGGAGAATGCCAAATATACATTGAAGAGCACTTTTGTGCGATTTTCGTCTCACTATACAGCTTTGGATGGGAAGTATTTTTGGCAAAAAACTAAAATAAATACCATTGCACCTTTGACCTGACTGTTGACGTGACATTGACCTTATTTATCAAGTTTCGAGTACGCTTTAGAGTTGATCTCGAGTGAGCAGCTTTCGATTGCCGTCTTGCGCGTCTCGCTGCGATAATTGGTTCGGGAGATAAGGTGGGGGGCGTTTTTCGACCCCCCCCCAGCCAATGGCGTTCGGCTGAGACCCCAGCCAATGCCGGGTTAATATACATTAATTTATCTTGACAAGCTAAATGCAATGGGGAAAATTGCATAGCTCTTCCCTGATATGTTAGTCCACGCCCCAGGCATCGAGATTTTCCACGACCTACTGGGGAAAGGGATTTTGAACACCCCCCTTCTAACTCGGCTCCGATAAAACCTAGACCAAAACTAAAAACATTTTTCGAAGCGTCGTTCGTCAACAATCTTTTTGAAACTATTTCGGATTTGGTTTCGATCAGGTTAACCAGCATTTTTTGGCAATAACTATCGGTATCATGCATACAGAAACGTACAAATGACACCACTGTGTTTGTTTCGTCGAGTTGCGTCGCTCCGAATGCAGCATGACCTACCGCGGTTACCAAATGACCATGACCTTAGGTCAAATTTTAAAGTTTACTTAACCCTGTCATCATTATTACTTGTCGAGGCATATTGACGAGACAAACGCGATGTTGTTCAAAAATCAAATTATGTATTTGTGTTTTAACGATAAAGCGTTGTTCATGAAAAAGTTGTCTAAGACAATGGCATTGTGACCTTTGGTGACATATGGAGCCTAATCTATTTACGTGAAGTTAGATTTGAGGACACAAATGGCTATTGCATTACAAAAAGAGTTTCCGATCATTTTCCCTAGCCATTATATTCGATATATTCGTTCGATTTTATCGGAAAAAACTCAGTGTGTTTTTTGTTTTAATTACAAATAACCAAGCTTTTATAGTTTCCGCTTATTATATTATTATAGCTATTATAGTTTCCAAGGTATATTATCATAGTTTCCGAAGTGTTTGGGGGGAGGGGGAGCTAAGTCTTGTACTTTTTTACCTTTGAAAATTTGACCTTTGGTGACTTCTGGTTACCTCAATATTGAGCTGAGCCAACAAATATTAGCCAAGTAACTTCGTATACCCTTATGGAGAGCTTTAAAACGCTTTGTCTGCATCTTTCTAGACCATTTTGTTTTTGAGTTAGTGGACGGTCCTTTTACCTTCCACCACCCCCACCACCAGGGCAAAGGTGTCTCAGAGACCCACCGGGTCCGGGTCAAACATCCGGTGTTAGTACATCCCTCTCGTCTCGGACAATATCACATAATCACGATGACACAGCCCTGCCAGCAGCCAGCAGCGTGATTCTCATCTCCGGTCTGGCATCACCCACGACGGGGCCGTACCAGTCGGCCTATGCACCACCATGCGTGCTCAGCGGCGCTGCAGACGCCCTCCGGCCAGTCACGGTGCACTGCGCACGCGCCGTGGCCTCGGGCGGTGTAGTGATCAGCGTGTGGGGGTGTGTCCGCCACTCAACCAACCAACACCGCCGGCGGGCCCGGCCAGTCAGCGCGTGCAGCGCCGGCTGCGGGGCTGTGCGTGCCACGCTGCATGCTATCAGAGGTGGCGACGGAGGCGGGGCGCGGCGAGGCGAGGCGAGGCGAGGCGGAGGGCCTGGTGGGCCCGGCGGCGCTCCTTCCTCGCTGCGGAATGTCAAGGGCAGCGATCGGAGCTGATGGGACGCCGGAGAAAGCCCCCCAGCAGCGCCGAATCCCTCACGCACTCGCCCGCCGATCGACCCCAGCAGTGTAAACAAGAACTAGAAGATGCCAGTCATGACTGCTGACATCGCTGCTGGCTGTGAGGAGGACCCGCTCCTCTCTACAGGACCTGTCCTGCTCTCCCTACCTTGCTTCTCTTACCGCATTCTTGTCACCTGCTCTTCACCACCACCAGTCCTGCTCTCTACCGCATCTGTCCTGCTCTTCACACCACCAGTCCTGCTCTCTACCACATTTGTCCTGCTCTTCACACCACCAGTCCTGCTCTCTACCACATCTGTCCTGCTCTTCACACCACCAGTCCTGCTCTTCACACCACCAGTCCTGCTCTCTACCGCATCTGTCCTGCTCTTCACACCACCAGGTTCTCTGCTCTCTACTGCATTCTGTCCTGCCTCTTCACACCACCATTCTGCTATCTACCGCATCTGTCCTGCTACTTCACACACCAGTCCTGCTCTTCACACACCAGTCCTGCTCTCTACCGCATCTGTCCTGCTCTTCACACCACCAGTCCTGCTCTCTACCGCATCTGTCCTGCTCTCCACACCACCAGTCCTGCTCTCTACCGCATCTGTCCTGCTCTCTACCGCATCTGTCTTGCTCTCTACCGTATCTGTCTTGCTCTTCACACCACCAGTCCTGCTCTCCACCGCATCTGTCCTGCTCTTCACACCACCAGTACTGCTCTCTAACGCATCTGTCCTGCTCTTCACACCACCAGTCCTGCTCTCTACCGCNATTACCGTCCGTAACAAAGGGCTGCTCGCTGGTTAAATAACGCTGCTTTTAACGCATATTTTTAAGATATTATACTACTTTAACCTTATGTTCAATACTGAGTTTCAAAATATAAAAGATTAAGTTAAATATATTTCGGATGCAATCCTTCTTCAGTTCAGTTAAATGAAATATACTTATATATGATATTTTAATTAACTGAACTGAAAATGGATTGTATCCGAAATATATTCAACTGGGTGGAGACTTCCCCTGCCGTCTAACTGGCGTCTAAGGCCGCAGCCGTCCAAGTTGCCATCTAAGTTGGCGTCTAACTCCAGGACGGAGACTTCCACCTTAGACGCGTCTAAAGTTAGACGGCAGCTTAGACGCGTCTAAGTTGGCGTCTAAGTTGGCGTCAACCAGCCAGTCCAAAGTTTAAGACGGAGACTTCACTAGGCGCCAGCTTAGACGGTAAAGTGACGTCTACTTGGACGCGTGAAAGGGTATGTTTTGTTAGTGCGTCTAAATTATTTCTGGTCATGGAATGAGATAGTTTCATATCTTAGATGGTATGTACTGCTGGCTCTTTACAAATGTTGTGAATGTCTGTCTTGAAGACAGTATGTCGGGTAGTGAAAAAGCTATGCCATTTAGATATATATATATATCTTAGCCCATGGTAAATATTAGAGCTTAGTGGCTTGTGCGAGGAACATATTGTCAAATTAATAGACGGAATACCATGACTTTTTCCGAAAAGTTTAAAAAATCCAAAGCTAGCAAAAATTAAGTTATTATTTCGAAATGATTCGGCCCAGGCCTTTATCAACAGTAAATTTCGAACGGACGTTCTGCTAACTGCCTCTTACAAAATTAATGCTTCACCAATTCGTGACAAACGATTTTGATCGCACACCTACAAAATATCTTCCCTTGCATTACCATACCACAGAATAGACACCCTACATGATTTTCAAACTCGAGCATGTATTGCCATACTATAACTCATGTTTGAATAGATGATATCAACTACATGACCAGCAACGCACCAGCTCCATACAATTATCCGTCTCTCTATACACGCCATCAATATAATATACATCTGTACTATCCTTCACCAAACCCACCAACTATACATATTAAAGTGATACTACATATTGCTACATATACATGCAACATATTCATTACATACATACACATACATATATAAATGCACATGCATCATATATGCATACATGTACGTCGACATTTGCATCCTTCTCCTCTTGTAGTTCCAAAACTCATTCATATCACGGTCCGTGTACCCGAAGGCCTGCAATTTTTTTCCAAGAGGGGACATTGTGGTACCTCATACCCTAGGTAGGTACCACATATGGTCCCCGCTCGTTCCTCATGCACACAGAAGTGAAACTAGATGGCTTAAGAAACCAAAAAAGGAGATAAATAAACATAACAAACTCATACGCATTTTATACGCAATAAACAATGTATACATAACATTTATAAAGGTATTTATATCTACAATATAAGATAGGCACGAGGAGAACGTTATGTTTAGCTTTGAGGACGATGTTTCCTTATCAGTAATGATTCGGCTAGTTTCGATCCAGGGTGGTCTTTTGATTTAATACGACTTTAATTCTTCAGAGGAACATTGGAACCATCTGTTAAGTTTGGCGTTGATTCTCTCTAAAATGATCGCCCGATTGTGTGTCTTGAGTTTCATTGCGCATGTCACGTACGTGCTCGTTGAACCTCAGACGCAATGGTCGCTTGGTTCTCCGATGTAAACACCTTCCTGACTATCCCTCTGACAGACGAACCTAATTTCAATAGGACCACATTCTTCTGTGTGCAATTCCCCAGTAAATCCCGTTACCATGTACTGGCATTTGACCCCCATGGGCATTGTGGTTGCAAAGGAAGACCTTACTACTTAGTTTTTAGTTTTTCTTGTATCTGCCATGCCACCCTGATGTCCAGACCCACTTTTTGACCTTGCTTTAATTTGGCACAAGAGCGCTCATCACGTAAGGCATAACATAAAATCCATCAGATGTAAAGTTTTACGTTACTGCTCCAGTCGGTGCTTCCTCTGCCGTCGTGGCTTCCCCTAGAAGCTAGAAAGAACGTGTTTGGATATCCATTCTAAAGTAAATCCCAAATCTTCCCTAGCTTAAGTATCGCCTTGCTAGCACTTGAAGAGTTTTTTTTAAGCACGGCAAATTGACTTCTAGCCATTGATATGTTGTCAGTGTGTGGATGCGCTGAATGATAAATGAAGTATGACCAGAATTCGTTGTTTATGTACAGTTCAGTTTCTATCTTTGTACAATCGTCAAGTGTCTCGATGGTGACTAGCGTGTCCAATAAGGGTACCCCGGAGCCCCCTCCCGAATGTTCTATTGTAAATTTTACAGTGTCATGCACTGTATTCATGTAATCAAGAAATCTATCAAGACTGCTCCCGATGTGTCCAAAGTCCTGCGTAGTCGTCGATGTAATCTCACTAAAATTTGGTTTCTGCGAGATATTCTTCCCAGAGTCTGTCGTTCCTAATCTATCTAAAAAAGAGTATGGCTATCGGAGGTGCGCAAGGGTTGCCCATGGCGATCCCAAGTTTCTGGCGATAGTGTTGTTGATTGAAACTGAAAACGTTTTCATTCAGACATTGGTCCAGGAGAATTCTCACGTCATCTGGTGTTAGACCGAATGTGTCCACTTCCTGGAGATGCGTTCTTAGTTTTTCGATCACTGCGTCTATCGCCTCCGCTACCGGAATACTACCATACAGGTTCACTACGTCTATGCTAAAAAAATCGCTCTCGGGATACCATACCTTCTGTATGAAAGTGATTCTGTTTTGAAAATCCTGAGTGCTCAAAGTGGGTTGATTACCAATTTTTCAAAAGCTTGCCTTTATAAATGCGCTGCCAGGAGGCACGACCGTTTTTTGGTTGTCCATCACATCCGAGATCCACTGTTCTAAGAGGAACTGATGGCTTATGATCTTGGCAGACCGTAGAAAACCGTGTACGGCTATGATTTTGGAGTTAGTCCCTAACAGTCCTTTCGGTCACTTGTCGTTTAGACACCGATTTAAATGCCCGCTTAGTTTTGGCTTCGACCTTCGGAACCGGGTGATTTTATCAAGTTTTTCCTTAGTTAATTAGGATCCCAAAATGTCCTGCAGCTTTGTCTAAATACGTACTTTTGTCCATGTAACAAACCCCTTACATTGTTCACTTTGTTTTATAACTACCTCATCGTTTTTCTGTAAAGTCCTGAGAAATTTGCGTTCATCGTCCGATATATTTTGTACGTTTTTACAATCTCTTCCTTCAGCTTTTTCAAACTCAATTCTACGTTAACATGACTGGGAGGTGGGAACTTTTTGTCAGTATCGGCGAACCTAAACGACAAACCCGATTGTGCAGAAGCCCGCTGAGCTGTAGTAGTCATAAGTCATAAGTCATGTATTCAGATACATCCACGTTGTGGTTTTTACGTATCCAGCGAACATAATCAGTAGACGTGACAAAATCAGTTGGTACCGATGAAAAACAATGACGATTTGCATTTAAGGGAGATGTGCCTACTCTTTTGAAATGTCAAATATTTTTTATTACGGTAATAAGGAAGCTACTGCTTGATTATGGTTACCGATAAATCACGTCTGGAGCCCCTTTAGTTGAATTTTTACTATTTCGTTTTTGCATTTGTTTTGTTTCAAAACTCAAAAACGTCGTCACTATAAACAGAGTAGCTGAAATGTTACTATAATGGACGCACTGGCCAGAGCTAACAATATAGGGCTAGCGTTGTTAATTTAAGAGCAATGCTTTGTGCGAAAGCTCTCTTGGCGACTATTGATAATTAATATTTCTGCCAGAAATGTGATTTGCGAGCTTTGGAATATCCTCAGCAACTGAAAGTGATTCTGGGGAAATGAGTACATGGCTAAATTCAGAAAAATATGTTCTTTACAACTCGGTGTCAACAAACCTCCAACATGACAATGTTGAGTTTAGGCACACTCCCTTTAAGTAAAAGAAAAAGAAAAGAAAAAAAACGACCAAGCAACCAAGAAAACAACCACATCATGGTATATGGCATGACCTGTCATCCATACAGAAAGGTATCCGGTGTAATCCCCGAAGAGGGAGCGAAGTTTTTTGCTCAACAACTTTAGTGCAACCTGCCGTATGGTTCACGTATTCCGGTGCGGAGGCGATACGCAGTGATCGAAAAACGTTAAGAACGCATCTCCAGGAAGTGGGACACATTCGGTTCTAACCACCAGATGACGTGAGATTCTCCTGGCCAATGTCTGAATGAAACGTTTTCAGTTTTCAATCAACACACAACTACTCGCCAGAATAATTGGGATCGCCATAGGCAACCCTTGCGCACCTCCGATAGCCATACTCTTTTTGATGATTGGAACGACAGCTCTGGAGGAATATCTCGCAGAAATCAAAAATTCTTAGGAGATACATCGACGACTACGCAGGACTTTGCGACACACGGGAGCAGGCTTTGATAGAGTTTCTGTGATTACATGAATACAAGTGCATGACACTGAAAATTTACAATAAACATTCGGAGGGGGCTCCGGGCGGTACCCTTATTGGACAGCTAGTTCACCATCGAGGGACACTTGACGATTGATACAAAGAAAGAAATGAACTGTACATCAAACCAACGAATTCTGGCATCATACTTCATTATCATTCAGCGCATCCGACACTGACAAAACATATCATGGCTAGAAGTCAATTTTGCCGTGCTTTAAAAAACTCTTCAAGTGCTAGCAAGGCGAACTTAAGCATAGGGAAGATTTGGCTTTACTTTAGAAAAATGGATAAATTCCAAACACGTTCTTTCTAGGCTTCTAGGGAGCACGACGGTCAGAGGACAGCACCGACCGGAGCACGTAAACGTAAAAACTGTTTGCATCTGATGGATTTTTTTTATGTTTGCTACAAAGTTGATGAGCAGATCTTGTGCGAAATTAAGAGCAAGGTCAAAAAGTCGGGTCTGGACATCAGTGGGGCATGCGAATAAAGAAAAACTAAAACTAAGTTGTAAGTCTTCCCTTTGCAAGCCCAATGCCCAGGGGTCAAAGATGCCATTACATTAAATACGGGGATTTACTGGGATTGCACACCAGAAGATGCGGTCTATGAAATAGGTGTCAGATCTGTCAAGGGATAGTCAGAAGTGTTTACATCGGAGGAAACAAGCGACCATGCGTCTAGGTTCAACGAGCACGTACGTTGACATGCGCAATTGAACTTCAAGACACCTCATATGGGTGATCATTTTAGAGAGAATTCACGCCAATCTTACAGATGGTTCCAATGTTCCCCTGAAAATTAAAGTCATATATAAATCGAAAGGCCTCACCCGGATCGGAAACTAGCCGAATCATTATCTGATAAGGAAACATCGTGCCTCAGCTAAACAGTAACGTCTCCCTCGTGTGCCTTATCTTATAGTGTATATATAAGATACTATATAATGTATGTATAATGTTTATTGCGTATTAAAAAATGCGTATTATGTTTGTTATGTTTTATTTATCTTCCGTTTTTTGGTTTTTAAGCTCTTCTAGTTTCACTTCTGTGTGCATGAGGGACTGATGCGGGGACATGTGGTACCTAGCCTAGGTATTAGGTAACACATCCCCTTGAGTCAGGCCTTCGTGTACACAGACGTGAAAATGAATGAGTTTTGAAGCTCAAGATGAGAGGATGATAATGGTCGACTGCTACATGTATGCATATATGATGCATGTGCATTTTATCATATGTATGCGATTATGTATGAATATGTTGCATGTATATTGTACATATGTATGATCACTTTATATGTATATTGGGTGGTTGGGTGAATGGATATGTACCAGATGTATATTATATGTGATGCGTGTATATAGAGACCCGTGATATGTGTAATGGACGCTGGTGCGTTGCTGTCATGTAGTTGATATCATTATCTCACAACATGAGTTATAGGTATTGCAATATCATGCTCGAGTTTGAAAATCTGTAGGGTGCCATTCTTGTGGTATGGTATGCAATGGAAGATATTTTGTAGGTGGTGCGATCAAAATATTTGTCACGTTGTGAAGCATTAATTTTGTTTAAGAGGCAGTTTAGAAAAGCGTCGTATCGAAATTTTTACTGTTTGATAAAGGCCGTGGCCGAAATATTACGAAATAATTAACTTAGGTTTCTGATAGCTTTGGATTTTTTAATATCTTCGAGGAAAAGGTCATGGTATTCCGTCTATTAATTCATGGTAAATATACCTCAACACATGTACCTATAACTGTGGTTAATACAGTTTGCTACTCGTATGCTCATAATTAAAATATTGAAGTGTGACAAAACTTAGCCTTTCACGTAATTGACAGAGCCCAACATTATTGTTTCATACAAAATGTATGCCACTCGGAAATTTCGCGATAACTCCGGTAGTTTTGGTCACAGGTTCTTCAAACTTACCAGCATTGGAAAGCTGATGAAATTATACATCACATATGGAGATAATCCACTCCATCGGCGTTCTATTCACTTAGTTTCACCACAGCGAAGAAGAATAAAAAAATGTGGCAAAAGCATAGCTATGTTTTCGAAAAGAACGTGTAAATACAACAAAGTAAATAGAACGTCGATTGGGTAGATGATCATCTATGTGATGTAGAACTTCATCAGCTTTCCAAAGCTAGTAAGTGTGAAGACTTGCGAGTAAAACTACCGGAGTTATCGCGATGTTTCTGAATGGGTTCCTTTTTATGAAACACCCGAAATGCGCACCAATCAAAAATACCTAGCTAAATCTGGTCAGTTTTTATCAATATCACTATTTTTAGCTAGGCAGAAGAATGCGTATTGTAATTTTCATTCATTACCTCTTTTAGGTCAAATCCAATGTGCCCCCATGACATTTTTTACAATAACTCATCTTTTACGTGGGGCAGATTGCTAGGGGTTTTCACTATTCTGTTTCTCGTAACGATTTTCATCGAATGATATACAATTTTGACTGGCCTTGACATGCCTCAGGTCAGGTCAGGTCAACTTTTGAATTTGACCTAGCTAGGCCATCCGATATATAACTCGATGCGACTTGAGGAGAGAAACACGATGATAACAAAAATCGTTTCTCTAGCTTATCTAAATACAAAGTTGTTAGCAAAAAAACGTTTCTCGCAAAATTTGGCATTTTTACATTTGCTGACCTCTGTATAGGGACGTAGCCAAGAGAGGCCATTGGGGCCATTGGGCCCCCTGAAAAAAATTCACACCAGATAGAATGGGATTATCTAAAAGGCCGAATCTACCCCCCCATCTGGTCAGCAGCATATGGCTGAGGAGCAAAATACTATTTTTCTTATTCCCCCCTGAGAAAAATCCTTGCTACGTGCCTGCCTCTGGAGCCTAAACTATTGTAACTATCTCAAATTTGAGAACAAGTGTCAGAAAGAAAGTTTCAAGGGCTTTTCAGCGCTTTTTACCGTATGTTCCTAGCTATCTTAGTTACTTAGCTAGCCTAGATTATGTGAAGCAGTGTTCAATTTACTCGAAATATGGAAAGATTTGACCTGTTTTGACCTCTGGTGACCTCAATATTGAACAGATCAAAAACTGACCATTAAATTTTATCCAGTACCCGTCACGGCCCATCTAACACAGTTTTTGCTCTTGCTTCTTGGTGACTGGGATTAAAACCATGACGGGGAGACAAGGTACCAGGGGCGTGATCTTATGTAGCTTGGTGATGCACATCTGGCATGCCATGTTTTGCTGAAATAGTTCCACAAGTTTAGCATGTTGTTGAACATGTGCTCCCTCCACTTTATTCCTGATTCTTGTTTACCTTTGTCTATAAATAACTGAAATAGCTTAAATATAATACATGTATGCTTATAATTATTCACAAAGCACCGAAAACGTTTCTTCTGCATAAATGCTTATACTTGGTATTACCATCTTACCCTACTTACGTGGGACAACTCTCAAAGTACAATACATGCAATAATAATAAAATATTGGTCCTGTAACAAAATAACTGTTCGCTTCATTCCTTGTAAATGTGTTAATAATGATTTTATCATCGTTCATGCAACCCTGCAGTGGTGATCACCGATTATTTCACAAAATTGTGCGATCGGCAATGCTGGTGGATGGCATCAAAGTATATTCCACTGCAGCGAAAAGGCCGAAGTATGTTTCAGAAATTCGAGGCTCCAAAAAGTTAGACGCGTCAGAGCGTGGACGCCAGTAAGAACGGTCGGCAGCGAAAGTACCAACCGGATCGCAGCCGGTCCCCAGCTAGACGCGTCTAAGGGTTAGACGCGTCTAGCTGGACGGCAACTGGAAGTCTCCACCCTTTAATCTTTTATATTTTGAAACTCAGTATTGAACATCAGGTTAAAATAGTATAATATCTTGCTAATCGCTCTGCTGTTCATACAAGTACTTCGTCATATAATCGCATATTTTCATATGAAGCTTTTCAACACAGCCCTGAATGACAGAGCAAAACATTGTTTATCTTCGGTAGGGAAGCTTGTGCTACCAAATATAATATGCAGTAAGTGATTTATCAACTTGGTCTACAAAACTTCATCTCAGTTAAAAATTATATAATGAGGTGCCTCCTGGTTCCCTTGAATGATGTTAATCATGAACAGAATCACATGAACATAATCAATGTTTAATGCCAAACATTATTAACAGAATGCTAACAGATTGCATGTTTTTTGTTGTAAAAATGCATGTAGCAGTTGAAACCTATGATCATACAAACACTCACAAGAATCACAGATATTTTTGTACAGAGTAAATCATGACAAAACGAACTACGAAGTTTGTCTCCAGATAACGCTACCTAGCTATAATGAACTCACATTCAGTTTTTCTCATCAGGAGTTTGTCTTCCAAGTTCCAGCATGACACATACTGCAGGTGTTGGCGCAGAACTACATGTGATAATGTGGTGTGCGTCTCAGTCGTGGTGTGTCTGTGTAACTCACGCGATGTTGTGTTGTGATGTGATGTGATGTGATGTGATGTGATGTGATGTGATGTGATGTGATGTGATGTGATGTGATGTGATGTGATGTGATGTGATGTTGATGTGATGTGATGTGTGTGAAGTGATGTATGTGTTGCGATGTTGTTGTAATATGCTGTGGCCACAGTTTACACGATGGACTGTAACGCGTCGTTGTGTTGTGTTGTGTTGTTGTTTGTGTTGTGGGTTGTGTTGTGTTGTGTTGTGTTGTGTTGTGTTGTGTTGTGTTGTGTTGTGTTGTGTTGTGTTGTGTTGTGTTGTGTTGTGTTTTGTTGTGTTGTGGTTGTGTTGTGTTGTGTTTGTTGTTATTTATGTTAGTTGTGTTGTGTTGTGTTTGTGTTGTGTTGTGTTGTGTTGTGTTGTGTTGTGTTGTGTTGTGTTGTGTTGTGTTGTGTTGTGATGTGTTGTGATGTGATGTGATGTGATGTGATGTGATGTGATGTGATGTGATGTGATGTGATGTGATGTGTTGCGATGTGTTGTATTATGCTGTACCACAGTTAACACGATGGACTGTAACGCCGCGTTGTGTTGTGTTGTGTTGTGTTGTGTTGTGTTGTGTTGTGTTGTGTTGTGTTGTGTTGTTTTGGTGTGCTGTGCTGTGTTGTGTTGTGTTGTGTTATGTTATGTTATGTTATGTTGTGTTGTGTTGTGTTGTGTTGTGATGTGATGTGATGTGATGTGATGTGTTGTGATGTGATGTGATGTGATGTGATGTGATGTGATGTGTTGTATTATGCTGTACCACAGTTTACACGATGGACTGTAACGCCGCGTTGTTGTGTTGTGTTGTGTTGTGTTGTGTTGTGTTGTGTTGTGTTGTGTTGTGTTGTGTTGTGTTGTGTTGAGTTGTGTTGTGTTGTGTTGTGTTGTGTGTGTTGTGTGTGTTGTGTGTGTGTTGTGTGTGTTGTGTTGTGTTGTGCTGTGTTGTATTGCGATGTGATGTGATGTGTTGCGATGTGCTGTATTATGCTGTGCCATAGTTTACACGATATACTGTAACGCCGCGTTGTGTTGTGTTGTGTTGTGTTATGTTGTAATGTTTTATGTTGTGTTGTGTTGTGTTGTGTTGTATTATTTAAAAAAAAACTGTGTTTTGTTGTGTTGTTTTATAATGTGATGTGATGTGATGTGATGTGATGTGTTGTGTTGTGTTGTGTTGTGTTGCGATGTGTTGTATAATGTTTTGCCGTCATTTTACTCGATGGGCTGTAGCAATGTGTTGTGTTGTGCCACCAGTGACTGTCAGTGACGGTAAGACCGTGTTGTGTTGTGTTGTGCCGCCAGTGACTGTAAGGCCGTGTTGTGTTGTGTTGTGCCGCCAGTGACTGGTCAAGACCGTGTTGTGTTGTGTTGTGCCGCCAGTGACTGTCAGGCCGTGTTGTGTTGTGATGTGCCGCCAGTGACGGTAAGGCCGTGTTGTGTTGTGTTGTGCCGCCAGTGACTGTCAGGCCGTGTTGTGTTGTGTTGTGCCGCCAGTGTACTCAATGGGCGGCTCTCGACTGGAGCTGGGGGTGGTGCGGCGTCACTACTCCTCCGATTACTTCTGCATCGCCTCCAACGGCTGGCCGCCGTCCGTCAGCAAACGCGTCCAACTGCGAGTCAACTGTGAGTACGGAGTCAACTGTGCCAGTCACATTGCAGGTCAACTGTGAGCAACTGCGGTCTTTCAGGAAACTGTGCTAGTTATACCGTGAACCAACTATGCTAGTTATGTTGTGAGTCAAGTATGTCAGTTATACTTAAAGTCAACTATGTCAGTTATGCTACGAGTCAACTGTGTCAGCTGTACTGCGAGTCAACTGTGTCAGCTGTACTGAGAGTCAACTGTGTTAGTCATACTGCGAGTCAACTGTGTCAGTCATACTGCGAGTCAACTGTGCCAGCTGTACTGCGAGTCAACGGTGTCAGTCATACTGCGAGTAAACTGTATCAGCTATACTGCTAGTCAACGGTGTCAGTCATGCTGCGAGTAAACTGTATCAGCTATACTGCTAATCAACGGTGTCAGTCATACTGCGAGTAAACTGTATCAGCTATACTGCTAGTCAACTGTGTTAGTCATACTGCGAGTCAACTGTGTCAGTCATACTGCGAGTCAACTGTGTAGTTTCCATCTTGGCGAGTGAACTTGTCAGTCATACTGCGAGTGCAAACTGTTGTCACTCATACTGGCGAGTCAACTGCTCGTCAGTCATTCACTGCGAGTCACTGTGTTAGTCATACTTGCGAGTCAACGTGTTAGTCATACTGCGAGTTAAATTGTGTCATACTGCGAAGTCAAATGTGTAAGCTGTCTCGAGTCAACTGTGTTAGTCATCTGCGAGTCAACTGTGTTAGTCATATGCTAGTCAACGTGCCAGCTGTAACTGCGAGTCAACTGTCCAGCTGTACTAACGCAGTCACTGTTCAGCTCGTACTGAGAGTCACTGTGTTAGTCATACTGCGAGTCAACTGTGTTAGGTTCATACTGTTTAGTCAACTGTGCAGCTTACTGCCGAGTAACTTGCCAGCTATACCTGCGAGTCAACGTGTCAGCTGTACTGCAGTCAACTGTGTTAGTCATACTGCGAGTCAACTGTGTTAGTCATACTGCGAGTCAACTGTGTTAGTCTTACTGCGAGTCAACTGTGTTAGTCATACTGCGAGTCAACTGTGTTAGTCATACTGCGAGTCAACGTGTTAGGTCATACTGCGAGTCAACTTGTTAAGTCTACTGCAGTCAACTGCTGTTAGTTCCAATACTGCGAGTCAACTGTGCCAGCTGTACTGCGAGTCAACTGTGTCAGCTGTACTGAGAGTCACCTGTGTTAGTCATACATGCGAGTCAACTGTGCTAGTCAATACTGCGAGTCAACTTTGTGTTAGTCATACTGCAAGTCCAACTGTGTTAGTCATACGCGAGTCACTGTGTCAAGCTGGTGCTGAGAGTCAACTGTGTTAAGTCATAACTGCGAGTCAAACTGTTGTTTTTACGTCATACTGCGAGTCAACTGTGTACAGGCTGTTCTGCGAGTCAACTGTGTTAGTCATATGCGAGTCAACATGTGGTAGTCCATACTGGAGTTCAACTGTGTTAGTCCAGACTGCTAGTCAACTGTGCAGCTGTAACTGGCGAGTCACTGTGCCAAGGCTGTATGCGAAGGTCAACTGTGTCAGCTGTACTGGAGTAACTGGTGTTTAGTCCATGACTGCGAGTCAACTGTGTTAGTCATACTGCTAAGTCAACTGTGCCAGTGTATTGGCCGAAGTCAAAACTGTGCCAGCTGTTACTGGCGAAGTCAACTGTGTCAGCTGTACTGCGAGTCAACGGTGTCAGCTGTACTGAGAGTCAACTGAGTTAGTCATACTGCGAGTCAACTGTGCCAGCTGTACTGAGAGTCAACTGTGTTAGTCATACTGCGAGTCAACTGTGTTAGTCATACTGCTAGTCAACTGTGGCCAGCTTGTACTTGCGAGTCAAACTGTGCCAAGCTGTACTGCGAGTCAATGTGTCCCAGCTGTACTGAGAGTCACTGGTGTTAGTCATACTGCGAGTCAACTGTGTTAGTCATACTGCGAGTCAACTGTGTCAGTCATACTGCGAGTCAACTGTGCCAGCTATACTGCGAGTCAACTGTGTTAGTCATACTGCGAGTCAACTTTGTTAGTCATATTGCGAGTAAACTGTATCAGCTATACTGCTAGTCAACTGTGTTAGTCATACTGCGAGTCAACTGTGTCAGCTTGTACTGCGAGTCCAACGGTGTCCAGCTGTACTGAGAGTCAACTGTGGTTAGTCATCTGCGAGTCAACTGTGTTAGTCATACTGCGAGTCAACTGTGTTAGTCATACTGCGAGTCATCGGTGAGTAACGACCGTGCTGCCAGGCAACCATGTGTCAGAAGTATTGCGAGTCAACTATCTCAGCTATGTATGCTGAGTCAAATGTGTCATTTCAACTACAAGTTAACTGTGCCATTTCAACTAAAAATAATGTGTCAGCTATACCGTGAGTCAACTGCCTGTTTACGGCGAGTCAACTGTGGAGTCAACTGCGTGGTTATACTTTGAGTAAACTGCAAGTGTTGGTCGTGCTGCGAGTGTCTGTGAATAATTCGGCGATTCAGCGTTGGTAGTAAACTGTTGACTGTATCATGCTACGTTTGTACATACGTACTCGGGTCACTCAGATTGATGGACTGTGGCGGATTGATGGACTGTGGCGGATTGATGGACTGTGACCCAGATGACTGTGGTCATATGCTAGGTGGCTGTGAAGTGAATGTGATGCCGGATATGCCGTCATGGTGAGTATATGGTGTTAGCTGCACTTTTACTGAAGCACTATAGTCACCTGCTATGTAACTTCACTTGAAATGTCCGCTGACTGCTGTGCATGTAAGGTTATCGCGATAAAGTTCATTGTTCACAAGTGGTGATGCTTCCGCTCTATTCCATTTCGCATTTTTTTTTGTCTCGGTGACTTTTCAGTAAGGATGGTATGTATTTGGGTTATGGCTGGGCGTTTAAAAAACTATTGTATTTAAGCAGTATTTTTAAGATGTCATTATTTTGTTCGTATTTATCATGCGCCTGCTGGGATCTTCAGCCGAACACGCTGGGGGAGGGGAGGGGGTAGGTTCTAAAGTAGTTGGGGAGGGGGTAGATTCGGCACCCTCAATATCTTCAAAACTAATGATTGCAGCGAGACGCACAAGACGGCAATCGAAAGCTCTCATAAGACGCATCTAAGGCATACGCGATATTTTCGAAATAAGGTCATATGCTAGGTCATGGTCAGGTCAAATTTCAAACTCTAGGTATTTGAGGTTATGGACATTATTTTCTTTTATAGCCATGAATTATAACAATATTTTCACCCAAAGTGCTCTCGAAGGTAAAATAAGAGTGCATATCCTGCAGATTTAAAGGGAAATAATATAAAATCAAAGGTCAAGGTCAGGTTACAAAAAGTCACTATTGGCGGTAGCTTTACAAAAGTCATGCGACAAATGTTCGATAGGCAATTTTACACGTTCAATTTGGCATTGTACAACTTGATCTCATATAAAGGAACTTATGTAAAGTTCAGGTCAAGGTCACGTTACATTAAGTCAAAATTAGAAACTAGTTGATATTATAAAAAAGAGGCATGTTTCTGGACCACTTTCATCTCATAATTGTTGAGTTAAAAATGCATATGCTTAGGTATTTGTCTGTATCTGGTCACTTAAAGCACAAAATGCAATACTTAATGATGTCATAAGCTACTCATACATTCATATTGCTTTGCAGTTTTGTTTAGTCGTCGTCCACACTCGATTCCCTAGTATATACAGGGTGTCCGCGTCAAAAGTGTACTCAGGTTTTACTTCATATTTATTACATTAAACATCTTATTGGCAAATGTGTGGTGTCAATCTATCGCCAATGAAATGGCAAAACTTATATCCCACAACACACGTAACTTCATCCCTCAGCTCTCCTTCTGTAGCGTCTAGCTGATCTATATCTAAGTGTGACCTTTGCGGCGGTTCACCTGCGGGCAGACGACTGTCGCCAGGTGCGTGATGGCCTGTCGACCATGTTGAGAGGAAGGCGGCAGAGTTCTGACGATGGCGTCTTCAGATATGGTCGTCTTGGGGTTTTTTCCTGTAGAAAGGGCTTGAGGTAGCCCCACAAGAGAATATAGGGGGCTGAGGTCGGGTGAGTGGGAGCCCACTGGATCGCGCCTTCAAGGTGATGTGGGGTATTAAGCAGAGCAGATGTTTTTGACGACCCAATCTACCAAGCTGAACTTTTGGCGACCGATATCGCAACACAGAGGCGCTGCATCCACCATCTCTGTAGCCATTCTTTACGGCGAGGTTTATGCATAAACCTCTTTCACGAGCTCCTACCCAGAAAAACGGCTCTCAAGCGCACTCTGTGAGATAGAGTTCACCTTGGTGATACGCGTACACAACAGCATACCCTGCTCGTCTTCGAAAAAGAAGGGAAGCAATGGTGCCCCCTCCCCGTCTCATCGCCAGCCAAACCGTTATTTTTTGGCTGTGAAGTGGCCTGGTCAGCACTTCATCTGGGTTGAGAACCCCAAGTGCCCGGGATTGCGGACGTTCACTTGCCACTAAAGCAAAAAGTGGGCTCATCGGAGAACCAGAGATTCTCAATACACGCTGGGTGCTCCTCAAAACAATCTGCCATCTCCATCCGTCTCGTCATATCCGATGGTTTTGAGTTCGTGATGAATTGCATTGATATGGGTGCAGTTTAAGGTTACGTTTTAGAATAGTCCATGATCACGTCTCTCGGGCCGAGGCTTTGGCTTCGACGTCGTACGGATTTTTTCGGGCTCTGGAGAACTGAAGCTTCCACATCACGAATGACGTTCTTCGGTCCTCACCAAACGGCTGCTACCGCCTCGTTTTCCTTCGAAACTACCTTGTTTTCTAAATTTGTCAAACCACTTATTCACACAACTTTTTCCGGGAGCCAACTCCACCCTACGACGGTCTAAATATAACTTTTTCAGAAACAGTCGCTGTGTTTTATCGTAGGATTTCGTTGAAATGTATGCCTCTACGCAGAAACACTTTTCTATATCATTCCACATCGCTACTCAAGTGGTTTAATTAATTTCATGCATGCCATGTTGTTGTGTTTCAACATGTGCAGTTTCAAAAATGTAGCACGATGCGGTTAAAAATCGCGAGCCTGAAAAACATGAGTACACTTTTGACGCAGACACCCGGTATCCCAGTGTCGTGAATTTTACACATATAAGTGGAAAGTCACACCCAAATTAACTTTTTGTCATGTCACTTGCCATTGAAACGACGTCACTAGTGATCGAGCGAAGTCATGTGAAGCAAATCCAGGTACCATACGAAAACAACTTTCTGCGAAAGACGTCGAAATATATTATTTTCCACCTTTCCGTTAATAAGTTTCCCAACTATCTAAGATGCCTTTAAATAGCACAGCTGAAAATTGAAATAGCTAAGTTGTGGCGCATGCTCGAAAATGACTTGTGACGCTTTCACATTTTCCAAGAAACCTCTTAATTATTTAATATTCAGTCCTAAAAGTCGGGACCGGGTATACCCGGTAACTCCAATCGCTGATTGGCTGAATACCCGGTAACTCCAATCGCTGATTGGCTGATTTTGGCTGAGTTGACGTATGATTATGGGGAATTCACGATAGCTCGTATAGTAGAATCGACATTAGCGCGAGTCATGTAACCAGCTCTCACACAATCNCATATCCGTTGTCCGAGATGATATGTTGACGGAAGTTGTTGCGACATTCTTCTCAGCAGCACAGAGCGACACCCTGGGGCGGGCTCAGTCAAATGATGACTGCTCCGGAAGCCACGACTTAACAACCGGATAGCCAGAGCAGAATCAAGAATGACAAGCGTATGGTAACGAAGTATTAATTACAGATCAAGATACCTAAAGATACAGAGGTGTTAAGGTATGCTATCACGTAAAATAGTTATTTTCATCAGGTTCTGCATATACACTCAGAAACGCTAAAGGCATAAACTGCTGCATCTTATACACAGTATGTCTTCGTTCTAGCGCGACGTACCGCATTATATGATACCTGAACTATATCGTGTTCCCGTTTCCAGTAGCTTTACTCAAAAACAAATATTATAATTGAGCTGACCAGAGATAATGCCTCTACTTTCAGTTATAATATATATATATAACTAAATATAAGCTCTATAGCTCTAACAGTATATGATATGAAATAAACTATTACATACTAATCATATAATAAGCTCATATGATGAATCATCTCGAAAGCAAAGCACTCAACTACCGCGAACCTCTGTGCATGAACGTGATGCCTTTCAATTGAAGACGAAGAGGCAACACTCTCCAACTACGATGCTCGCCAATAACCTCATGTACACACCGGATGGAATACGCAAGCCGCCGTTCGTTATTATCGGCTCTGTGCAATCTCATCGGCAACACGGCGTTTATCCAGCCACTCTAATGAAACACAGGCAATGAGTGAGTAAGCTGAGAAAATGGTCTACGGGAGTGGGCTTAAAAATGCTGGTACCCGATACAAGTAAAAACTGATACAAGTATCACCTTACTCTGGACATTCAATTATGATTTGTGGTATTTACACTAACGACGCACGTCGACTTGGAAATGGTGGGTTCTGCACGTAGATATGGGATGTTATATGGGATATGGGATAGATACAAGACATGGGTGTCATTTTCTATAGACCTGGTAGGGCCGAAGCCCTACCAATAATGTCACATTTTAACATTAGGCCTATAGCGTTGCATGGTAAGAAAGAAATATCTTAAGTTAGCATGGGAGCCCTATATTATATATATGAGAGTTCACAAGATTACACTAATACTGTCATAAGACTTATAAAATACCATTTGTGTAAGACTGTTAAAAAGAGTAAATTTTGTTTTATATATTTGTTAGATGACATAACGATTACATTTTATAGATCATTCTGTTTTAACTTTTAGGTGAGCTAGGTAGTCGAAATTAATAAAGAAAAATGCTATTGGCACCTATAGCATTTAATTGGAATAATGTATTTAATATATCTTATTTGCATTTCCGTAATTCATTTAAACGCTTTATGTATATTAAGCCTTGACATGTCTAAAAGATTAAACTAAATAAACATCGACAATTGAATAGGATTGTTTGTTTAAAATAACTAATGTCTTCCATAGCATGAATAGCTTATTGTGTGGCGATTCTTTTATGCACGAGGAATTAAAATGCAATGCATATTTTTATATGGCTGCTAAATCTGTTTCTAAGATAAATCAGATGAGCGTTTAAATGTGCTGATATATTAATGCCATTTTTAAAGTTAACCCGGTGACCAAGCAGAACACAACACAGGGTCCTGCCGCTCCTACCACAGCGTGCAGGCAGCAGGACCACGTACCACCCTCTCCTCCGTCTGACTCACCACCACGTCGTCCTTGACCCGTCCATCCCGCGCGAAGTCACAGACCATCTCCGCGTCGTCGTCACCGATCATGTTGTACAACCCGTCGCCGACCTTCCGTCCGAAGCGGTCCTCCCGGTAGCCGTAGTCGTAGTCATCACGCTGGCGGTATTTCCCATCGCCACAGTCTCCGACGAAGCCGAATCGGTCACGGCAAAAGTAGTTACGATTGCCGTAGCGAGTCTCGATGTAGACGGAGGCAGCAGGAGAGGGGCCGAGTACTGCCGCTGCGGCTGCCAGCAGCAGCAGCAGGCGAGACATGGTGATGTTGGAGGTGGTCAATGGTGGTCAGCAGTGGTCAGTGGTAGTCAGAAGTGGTCAGAAGTGGTCAGAAGTGGTCAGAGGTGGCTAGAGGAGCGGCAGTGGCGACGTCGCTCCCCGGGGCCCGCTCGTAGAGGACTGGACCCGGGGTCGACTCTCGGTGCCCTGCAGGGACAGAGGGACACCTGGTTAACAGAGCGGAGCGAGAGACGAACTGGGACAGCAGCAGATGCTATCAGCAGCGGATGTGTCGAAAGCGGTGCAGAGCGGTCGGTTAGAGCTGCACAGAGCGTTATGTGAGCGATGCCACGCCCGGGTACCTACCCCCTTCGCCCCCGCCCACGTCCCCGCCCAACGGTTCACTATTCAACACTCATACAGACGCAATTTGACCCGAAACTGGCAGCAACACCCTTAGAGCTTCGTCATCATCTCTGCAAGTGATCGTAGTTGCCGCCAGGCAGCGTTGTGCCCGAGTGTAGATGTCGCTACGAGCGTCCCAGTTCAAACGAGGCACCATGGGCCAAATGGTCCAATCGTGTCGACGAAAGTCAACTCTCTGCTGACAAGGCCTTTGTCTATGAGGTCTCGGCATTACGCCACTACCGCATACATTTGCATAATGACGACGGTATCATCCTCGGGGTGGAGGAGTTTTCGGGGTGACACCCGTCATTTGGTGGAGAGCTGAGCTGGAGCCCCTGAATGAGCCCCGGTTCACGGCGCCTTCGTACGTGAAAAGATAAGCTGAAGTCTGAATGAAATCCAGGTCAGAAAAGATCAGATTGACATCGAAAGAGTTTGTCCAGAAGATTGCCTGGCTGGTGTACGGGCGCAACTTTCTTGGACGTAGTACTAGGTTAGGTGCGTTACTGCAACTACATGTTACTCGACATGCAGTGTGCACCTGCGTGCGTCCCCCCTTACACACGCGCGCACACACGCACGCATGCACACACGCACGCATGCACACATGCACGCATGTACGCACGCACATATGCACACACGCACGCATGCACACATGCACGCATGCACGCATGCACACATGCACGCACGCACGCATGCACACATCCACGCCATGACGCCATGTAAGCACGCACGCACACATGCACGCACGCACGCACGCACGCACGCACGCATGCACGCACGCACGCATGAGCGTGGCCACCACTCGGGACACTAGGAACATTGTCCCAATAATGTTTAGCCATCGCTGACATGGTCCCATGATTAAGTAAACGGGCACTTGGCATTGTCCCTACTAACTGTGAGGCCGAGGGGATGTCATAGCACACACGTATCAAAGTGCGCGTAGCCAACAGGGTATGGCGGGGCGATATCAGATTGCCCTGCCAGTTAAGTTAGTAGATTTATCATTTAGATACAATATTGTTGGTGTTGTCATTACTCAGGGGTGATGAAGGCTCCTATTTAGTTGTGGAGCTGAAGCCCCCTTCCCCCAACTTACCCTCAGCCACTTACATTTGCATAATGACGCCGGTATCATCCCCTGAATTACGTCAAATCCGGGAGAATAAGTATTTTGTGGATTTTCATGTTACTTTGAGCGATTTTTTTTTACCAGCTCAGCCGCCTCCCCCCCCCCCCAACTTTTCAGGAGAAGCTACGCGCCTGCCAATATTGGGGTCAGTGGCTCAGACTCCTCTGGTCCCAGCCCGAATACAACATCACGAATGCTGTTAAAAAACGATCGAAAATCAGTGCTTGGCTTTAAAAATGCCTCGTGTAAATCAGTGTTCTCTTGTTAGTATATAGCCAGAAAAAAAAACAGTGCTGTACTGTACCTACTGTTAGACGTCAAGCGGAATATGTGTTGTGCTGCACCAGGTCGCCTTGCGAAATATGCAATGTAAAACAGTGTCCCAGCCAAAAATTAACTTGGGCACTGATGGGGCACAATGCAGTTTAATCCAATTGTGCCCGATCAGTGCCCAAGTTAATTGTTGACTGGGGTACTGGGTATTGTCACCGCGTGATAATACGTTTTATAATAGTGTGGTTGAGCACTAAACGCGCGGTTACGTTCAACCTTGTGCTCGGAAACTTTTCACCGTTTTTGTGTTGAGCGTGGGTCGCACGGTTCCTGTTTGCTACTGAACTAGATTTCGCGATTCTTTCGATGCAAAGCGAAAGTGGCACATGTCCATTGACAATGACAATCGGCACGGTTCGAAGGAAAACGTGATATTGGTTGAAACGCAAGATAAAGTTAGCGAACTAACAGCAATGTGGTGGTGTGGTAACTAAACACTGTACTCCCTGTCCCTGCTAGGTATAATGAATCGCTATTCTTTTCTGATCGAAACTGGATTCTTCTTCTTAGTCCGTAGCAATTCATATATAGGTATCTTATTTACCTACTCCGTAATAATCAAATTCCTATGCCTTTAGAACGGAAAATAGTACCTACACAGTGATATCAAATCCTAATCAATCATCGTGATATACACATATTGTCTTTTTACGGTTACTTACAAACATTATAACGTAGCGTTCCGGTTATATCCGTACGTCACTCCTCCGTTCATGTGTGGCTCGGTGGAGGGGAGGGGGACCAGGGGGATATCCGGTCACATTCCCTCACAGCCCCGGGCCGATCAACTGAAAAATGGCACTCGATCGCTGGCAGACACGTGCGCGTCTGTTTGTCGCCACACTCCCACACAACCCACGGCGGGGTAGCTATATAAACCCATCCACCAAATCGGATTAGGTCACGGATCAGTAAGTAGTTGTGTCGACAACAGCCAAACCCAAATGTCCTACCGGCGCTGCTGTGATGCTGGTGATGTTTGGCGCTGGCGACTGCTGGCGGCCGCCGCCGCGGCCGGCCGGCCCGCTGTCTGGGCGGTGTCGACCGCCTCACCTTCTGCGTAGAAGAAGCGCCGCAGATAGAACCGCGTCGCTACGACAACGGCGGTCTCTACGGCGCCGAGTTCTTCAGGCGTAGGTACGGCGCCGGCCGGGACGTGCTCGCTCCGTCGCCCGACTACGCCGTTCGCTACGAGTACGGCGTGCAGACGAAGCCCCTCTACGACTCGGCACCGCCCGCCTACGGCCCGGCACCGCCTGTATACCGCCCGATACCGTCCGTCTACCAGCCGGTGCAGCCTGTGATCCGCCCAGAACCGCCCGTATACCGCCCTGCACCGCCCGTATACCGCCCTGCACCGCCTGTGTACCGCCCAGCACCGCCCGCATTCAGGCCGTCACCGCCGATTGCCGTAGACTACGGCTTCGAGCGGCGGTCGGGGTACGCCCAGCCGAGCGTCTACGGCGGCCGTGCCGGCTACGGCGGTCGTGCTGGCTACAACGGAGGGTTCCAGCCTGTCGTGGCGGCACCGAGGCCGTACCCTGCCGTGCCTCAGACGTACCCTGCCGTGCCTCAGCCGCAGCCAACTCGGACAGAGGGGAAACCCTTCATCATCCGACCTCATGTCAGCGGCCCACAGTAAGTAACAGTAGCGAATTATGACGGGATTATTATTTTAACAATGCGGTACTTCATACTACGATGACATTATAATCATAAAGTTAATGAAAGTCGTTTAAATGGGTTGGGATAACAGCCGACGTCGGGCTTTGAGATGTTACCAGCCCTGAAAGTTGACGTAAAAGCTGTGACTATGGTACTTGGTAGTCAATGGGACGTACCCATATTCCGCCTGCTTCGCTGAAAGAACGAGGGTATAAGCTATAATGTGGACGTTGCCGTGTCATTGTCCAGTCCACTGCTGTCGGCTCCTCCGTACTAGCATGAAGGTATCCATATATTGTCATCTATTTCAATATTTTCGGGCTTAATGGGCAGTTGTTGTGGTAAGTAACTACAACTCGCCATCACATCAGTTATGTTTTATAAGTAAGCAAGTAATCCTGTGTAAATTCCGTGTAAGATAATGTGCCCCGTGTCACACCGCCGCTGTTTCCGTACCACAGGTTCCCGCCGCACACGGACATCAGGTCCTTCTACCAGGGCGCCAGCATGCTGGGTCGAGGACGGATCAGTACTGACGACAGAAACAACGTGCAGTTCGTCTGTGACTTCAGCCTTGGTCGGGCTCTCTCCAGCCACCGACGTCCTCACGGTACGGGTCGGGGCACGGTACGGGTCACGCTGACGGTCTAATGAAGGTCGGAGGGGCTGAGGCCCCTGAGGTTCCGTGACTTTACGGCTTTTTAATCACAGTATATCATCGTTTGGCCATGTTAGGCCATTTCGTTGGGCATTGTGCTAAGCCTAAGGAGACGACAATTTAGTCCAGAATAGAGCTATTCAAAAATAACTATATTTTTCTTAGAAGAATAACCGATCAAATCTACGAGGACGGCATTATCTCATAATAAACAAAAAAAAAACAGCGCGCTTCACATAATTAAAAGTGACTGTCGCTGTGTACAATACTGTACTGTAGTACTGTCACTGTACTCTACCTACTGTACAGCTGCTGCATAGTGGCGAATGGCGATCACTTCGCGAGTGCCATCTCTGATGGTCTGTGTTGTTCGCCCTCAGGATGTCGTCTGGCAGAAGGTGGGCCGGCCTGCCTACATGAACAACCCGATGACGGCCGTCTCGGCGTACCCGAACCTGCTGAACTGCCCCAACACCTACGTTTCCCACAAACCGACCAACTACGGCTTTAACATCGGCGGATCAAAGTGAGTGCTGGCATGTAGGCTGTGAGAACGGAGCGGTAAAGCAAGACGCAGGTAGGAAATGAGGAATATGCGCCTTTCTAAAACGAAAGGTATAATTTGAGTGCCCTCACATTGCAAACAGACCATGCAACATATTCTTACAGTCTAAATGCGCTGATGCTGATACTTTGCACATCCGAATGTTGCTTTTGCGATAAAATAGTATGCAATCGCCTTCTCGCAATCGAAATGAAACTTCTCGATAAATAACAAGACAAATAATTCGACGAAACATTGCACAAAAACAAACAAGAACTATTCATCTCTCATAAACAAAATAAAGCATACCATAAATACCAATAATTGACTGATGGTCAGGTCAGGGAAGAAATAACAGTCAAAAGGTTATTGAACTCTAACACCAGGCCCACTCTGCCTCGCTTTCAGGACAACTTTGGTGATCAAGAACGCCACGGCGGCTGACTACGGCGTCTACCGGTGCTACGCCACCCGAGTGAGCCGACAGAGTCCGCGGCGGCGTACTCCGGTGTACATGGAGGTGTACTACACGCCCACCGGTACCACTGGCGGCCGCTGACAGGGCTGAGAGGTACACAGGTACATACCGGTGCTGACCGGGCCGAGATGTACACAGGGACTACATACCGCCGCTGACGTGGCCGAGAGGTCCACGGGTACACAGGTACCGGATCTGAACGTACCGAGGTGCACGAGTACATAAGTACCGGCAGTCGGCACTGACTGTACCAGTACACTGGTACATACCTACACATTACTGGCACACATGGGGCTCAGGCTGGTACCATGTATACAGTTACTCAGTATCGATACGCTGTGGACTTCACAAGGCCGGGTGCAGGTGGATAGCTCGGTACACGGAGATGGAAGTCAGATCAAGTTTCTGAAAATATTTGGAGAAATCAGCACTCGTCACTGGTAACTTACTGAAAACGGCGACTGAGGGTCCCCAGCTGCACCGGACGTGTCTTTGGAGAGGAATCTATTAGACTTAGTCTCTTCTAGTCTCCAGTACAGGGATCCCTAGTAAAATACCTTCAGCCAAGAATAGAGAATAATAACGGCGGTTTGTCTTTCGCACCAATGACACCGATACAGCCTGCCTTGCACCCTATTCGTTGGTTTAAATGTAGTTAATTTACGGAGTTCAACAATAGAAGGACGTTGCGTTGTGGTACCTCAAAACTTATAATGTTTAGCATAGTGAACTACGATATCTATTGCGTTTTACGTTGATGTATTAGCAGGTGTTGTAAGACAACGAGATGAATTAAACTATCGTGTTTTATTGTGTTGGTAGCACCGATAGGTAGATAGGTAGGTGTATAACTGAATTTTCATCACTTGCACGGTTAGATAAGTCGGATGAATGGGCGAACGTCTTAAAGTCCCTTTCTGTGGGGCATTAACTTGTATTGCGACTTGTATGCAATGTGCTCGTTACAAATGTTAACATACATATCACATGTGCGTCCTTCTAAACTTTCAATAACAGCAACAATAAAATCACCAACATAACATTGTTTGATTTGAGTCACGCCTTGGTCGGCGTTTATAACAACGACCTTGTATCGATATTTGACCCAATACCCACCACCGTAATCCATACGGATTTAACTTCCGGGGTACACTTCTCACTGCTCTGCCTCAGTTGCAGTCACCACCGCACTTCTCCCCCTCTCCCCTCCCATCCTCTGCCTTCCTCCTCCACCACTCTGTCCGGCTGCGTCTTCATCAGAGCCGCGCTGCGAAAGCGACCCCCAGTCACGTACCGGGATAAGCTCCACCTTCATCGAGACCGCCCTCGAACCACCTGTGCGGCCCACACAGATGTAGAGCCCCTCCTCCGCCGGCCCAGGACGGGCCAGCGTCAGAGTGGACCAGCCGGGACCTTGAGTGACCCAGCAGGAGGAGGACCGACCAGACCACCAGCGGGACCCACAGCCTGCCTCCGCCGCCGCCGGGCACGGCTGTCCTGACAGCGGTACCACGGCCGCCCACTGCAGCCGCCCCCGCCCCCTGCCGCAGCCAGAGCCGCCCCCGCCGCAGCCGCCGCCGCCTCCGCCGCAGCCGCCCCCGCCGCCGCCGCTACAGCCCGAGCCGCGACCAGAGCCGAACCCAGAGCCGTAGAAGCCTCCGCTGTACCCAGGCCGGCTACCGAAGCCAGAGCCGCTGGAGCCGAGATAGTCATCCCGTGCGTATCCTCCGCTGAAGCTTCCCATGCTGCTGGAGCCCTGGCTGCCATAGTACCCACCTCCGCCGTTGCCATAGGAACCGCCGTTGCCATAGGAACCGCCATTGCCATAGGAACCGCCATTGCCATAGGAACCGCCGTAGTTGTTGCCATAGGAACCGCCGTAGTTGTTGCCATAGCTACCACTACCGAGATTATTGTAGCTGCCGCTGTTGTAACCTGACCCGCCGTAGCCTGCTCCGGAGTAGCTGCCGCTGTTGTAGCCGCCGTTGTACCTGCCGTTGTACCCGCCGTAGCGGCCCTCGTTGCGGTCCCTGAAGCCGGCGTCGACGCTGCCGATGCTGACGTGAGACGATCGGTCGGAGAAGCCTCCGCTCGTGCTGTAGCGGTTGTCTGTGTAGAAGGACCTGCTGCCTTGAGAACCGCGGAAGCTGCTGTCGACTTTCCTCCAGACAATGTCCTGGGGAGAACGGGACGTACAGTGAGCGGACGGCCATCTGAAGGAAAACTTGCTACCTTGGGCTGCAGAAGTGTGTAAGGCTGCAGGGAGACGGAGTAGAAAGGAGTTCGTAATTTGGAACTGATAGGAAGTGTAAGGCTATGCCAAAGTTGGTTTTATATAGCCGGAGGCAGATTCGGAGCCGTAATCAGAGTCGATTGAAGTCACTAAGTCCGTAACCCTGTTGGTACATACCGGTACATACTTGTGCGTTACATACATACCGGTACCGAGCTTCCACATTCACGTTTCACAATGCAGAAAAACGTTCTTTTTGTCACAGCCCTTACAAGATCTAAAAACTTTCAAGATATACTGACACACTTTCCATTCGAAGATGGATTGATATGCAAATTGAAAACAGAAAAGTTTGCCACAAAAAGTCTGCTGACGTTTGTTCCGGTCTCAACGACAGTCCAAAAAACAATGCTGCACATGAGACGCCACTTTCCCGAGACATGATCCACTGAAGTCCGACACCGCCACTCCTCAGTCCCCACCCACCCGTCACACACCAACTCCTTCACTCAGAACCCCAATGGACGCCACAAACAACACTGCAGACACCGCCACTCCCCAGTCCCCAGTCCCCACCCACCCGTCACACAAGAACTACTTCAGTCGACATTTCAATTGACACTATACTTCACACTAATCTTGTCACTTCCCATGAAATGGACACAGGACACACCACTCACCACTCTCAACAATCCACTCTTGCTTTACAAGACACTTCATCAAACATTTTTCAGCACTTCTTTCCCATTCACTCACCACCTATCAACTCATACACCCCTCAGTACATTCCATGCAGCACCACATACCACTGTTCAATCCACAACTCTGAACTCACATTCCGCTGTTGCCTCTGCATGACTCTCGACTCGCATCGTCAGACTCACCGTCACAGCATCGCCGAAGTCGGATCGGCCGGTCTGGGAGAAGTCACAGGTCAGCTGCACACCGCCCGAGGGCACAAACGTGACCTGACCTCGCCCCAGGCTCCGGGACAGGTCACTGAAGCCACCCTCTCCGTACCACCGACGCTGTCGCAAAGGAACGATACAGATCAGTAGACGTTTAACATATTCGGATCAGATTGTAATGAAGTAAATTCATCCTGGCAGTTTTTACGGTGAAATAAATCGTTTAGCAGATTTGACAGAATTGAATTTGACACTATGTATTGCGTGAGTTTAACGAGAAATAATACGTTCCATTTGGATGACGCAGTCCTGCACGTACACATATTTGTGTGAGGAAACCACCACGCAAAGCATATGGTCAAAAGCTTTCATCGTGTATTGCGACGTGCACTTCTCCCACTGTCGCACGCTACCTGATAAGTCTAATAAGTAACGTATACCTACACTTTGAATCGTTCACAGAGTGACAGGAAACAGCATGGAACAGATACACAATACCCAAAATAATATAATTTTGTCTGGCATATAAATAGCACACACCAATACTATATAACAAACGGCAGAAGGAAGGAGTAAATGCCATTGTCCGCACTCACCCAGGAGCTGCCGGATCCCCAGCTGGAATCATCACAGTGGTAGAAGTACCCCTGTGAGTCTCGACAGTAGCTGCTGCGTCCCGTGTAACCCCAGGTCAAGGTCAGCAGCACCAGCGGCACCAGCAGCCGACGCAGCATGGTGGCCGACGCTGAGTCGGAGGAGCGGCGTGAAGTCGAGACAGCGACTCCTGAAGCTGGAGACGGTGTTAAGTGTCCACTGAGGGATGGATATTGGAGACCGAGCTCGGAAGTCCAGCCCGTGGACAGCAGCTAAGCGGACAGCAGCAGACGCCGAGTGATACTGAAGCTCTGTTGAAGTGACACCACTTTTAATGCCGACACCGGACCACTGTCGTGTCCGTCTCAGGGGTCGGGTGGTCGTTCAGACTGCTTTAAGTGCTGGGTGTCGACGACAGGAGGAGCCGGGACGGGTGTCAGTCGCCGGTACAGGGGGAGGTGTAAAGGAGACCGCTGAACCGTGCCGAAGACAGAGGCAGGGCGGACCGCAACGGAACGGGTAATAGCCCCCTGCCGCCCGCCGCCGCCGCTGCTGCTGCCGGGAAGTTCACCTGTGGTCTGTAACTGTAGCTTTGTAGAGAGGGAGAGAGAAAGAGGAGGAGGAGAGAGGAGGAGAGAGGAGGAGAGAGGAGGAGAGAGGAGAGAGAGGAGGAAGAGAGAGCGAGACGAGAACAGAGAGCGAAGCGAGAGCGAGAGCGAGAGCGGAGCGAGAGCGAAGGGAGCGAAAGATTAGAGAGAGAGAGAGAGAGAGAAGAAAGAGAGAGAGAGAGAGAGAGAGAGAGAGAGAAGAGAGAGAGAAGAGAGAGAGAGAGAAGAGAGAGAGAAGGGAGAGCTTTCCTGATGAAAAACAAAGAGATGTCTCCGCTCTCCTCTCGCTCTTCGCCTCGCGCTCGCTCTCGCTCTCGCTGCTCGCTCTCGCTTTCCTTCTCGCTTCTCGCTCTCGCCTCTCCTTCGCTCTCGCTCTTCGCTCTAGCTCTCGCTCTCTCTCTCTCATCCTCTCTCTCTCTCTCTCTCTCTCCTCTCTCTCTCTCTCTCTACCTCTCTACCTCTCTAACCATCTACCTGTCCACGGGCGGAATTTGTCAACTCAGCTCGACAGACACAGTAACATGTGATCCTAATCGTGTAGGCTGCCCGCGGCGATCAAATACCGCTTTTCAATGCTATCCGGGCAGACACGATAATCACGCAAAGTGCAGTACAATTAAAACTGCATCGCTATCAGATCTGGCAAAAGGGAAGTTAGATTGTGTGATACTCGCATTATTTTTAGTCCGTAATAGTTAGTGGACGGATGGAGCTGTCTATGAGAGAAACGAATGCAAATATAATTGGATGTAGTGGAAGTGAGCGAACATCGTAACACAGCTCATTAAAATAAACTAGATCAGTGGCACAGATAACTGTAAGCGTTGAAAAGTGTGCCAGCCTTAACGTCGCTAGAAGGTGGCACACTGAACAGCTGAAATTGTGAACAACAGCCACACAAGCTTTAAATTATCTGTGTATCGTAGCATGGAGCCTTCCAATGCAGACAGTCGAGTCGAACAGAATGCTACTTCTTTTATCATAAAAAACATGTCAATTGTTCATAACCAGTGGCAAGACTGGCATTCATATCCCAAAGGTGAATGTATATTTGTATAGTTGAGTATAATGAATTGAGTACAACAAAAGAGCGATATAAGTGGCTGAGCTAGTCAGCACTCTCCACACGTGGTCTGCTCCTAAGCCCTGACAAACCAGTAGTCACACATACGATCGAGTCTCACCTCACGTACTAGCCACTGACCACACCGCCGGGCCGCGGGCACGCCCACCACGGTGGTCACCGGCAGCGCCCGGCACGTGCCGCCTTCACAGACACGTAACCCTGGCGGAAACAGCCGGCCTTTTGATGCCATGATTGCCGTCTGCTGTCTTTGGAACTGCGGTCAGACGGTTGTACGCAGGCCTGGTGTCAATGATTTCGATAGCAACTGATGGCATTACTATTCAACTACGATGGCAGATAGTAACCTGCGACAGCGACCGTGGGTGTTACTTGCGAACAACGAGCGTTTCTGACCGTGACACTAAGTTATTTTAATTATTCTCCACTTATGGATAGTATCATTTTGTTATCGATAGCTACATGATAAATGATAAACATAGAGAGCAGAGGGGAGACCATGACGTAGCCAGACCCGGGCCTTCAGACCGGAACACCAGTAACCTGAGCAGCATGCGAGCAGATACAGAGCGTCAGTACTCTCGGCTGGGCGTGATTCATCTGCCCATCATGTAGCTGCGGTGACAATGCAGGCGTGTTTCGCCACCTGTCTGCGCCGACCCCTCCCAGCCCGCCCGGGGCGGGGTAGGGGGGGGGGCTGACCCCTCCCTGGCCGCCGGGGGGCGGAGAAGGGGGCGCCAGCGTCAGGACATGTCGCGCTGCACCGCAGCGGTATTTATACACTACAGTCGACACCGCAGTTAGGAGAGCGATGTGTCCGCAGCGGAACCCGGGAAACACCCAACAGTCAATGGCATCACAACAGCCAGTCAATGCGATACCAAACCGACGTCCGACTCCACCATCAGGACGAACAACTAATTTCATGGAGGATTTCAACAATGCGCTAGGTCTGTGTTGATGTTTAATGAATGTTAACTGATGGGCCAGGTGAAACCCCCCGGACTCGGCAGGGCGGCAATATCCTTACTGTGTCTTAGCAACTGTTTATCTCTGTGTTCAGAGCACATCTCAGAACGGTGTTCAGCACGGGAGGCCCGTCTCCGTGTTCTGTCGCCCGTGCTCAGCTGAGAGCACCGCTGTGCTCAGCTGAGAGCACCGCTGTGCTCAGCTGAGGGCACCGCTGTGCTCAGCAGCTGAGAGCACCGCTGTGCTCATTCAGGGCCCGTCTCGTGTTCTGTCGCCCGTGCTCAGCTTAGAGCACCGCTGTGCTCAGTTCAGGGCACCGCTGTGCTCAGCTTAGAGCACCGCTGTGCTCAGCTGAGGGCACCGCTGTGCTCAGCAGCTGAGAGCACCGCTGTGCTCAGAGCTCGCTGCTGATTTCAGACTGCGTGCCGGTGCTCACTACCCGAACACTGAACAGTGAAGGACCACACCGGCGCCACCATCTCAGTCCTCTGTCAGCTGCCCCGCACTGAGAGTCGCTGCACCGCACCAAAGCCCGGTCACCTAGTCAGAATAGTGTATTTCCGATTAATGATATACCTGGTATACAATAGACTTCACAAAGGCGGGAACAAAATAGATGATTCGCTATGCTCTATCCCCCGCCCACTCCCGAAAATATTGTCCGGCTTTCACACACGCACACACGGCCGGCGGCCCGGCCCGTTTCGCGGTAGCGGCACAGGTAAACAGCAGCTGAACGAAGCCGTAACACCCATCACAATACAATCCCGCAACCGAGAACACGCCCGAGCGGCCGCCGCGCGCCGCCCGATTAAATATAAAAGCTCCCCGAATATGTACACTGCGGATAACAGGAGTGGAATGGGGTTTGCGTTGCGCCGGCAGCGGCAGCCCGACCAGACCAGAGGCGCGAACACAACGTCAACAGCTTGCCACACAGCGTCGGAAATTACCACGTTCATGCCCACCGACCACGCGCAGATCGTGATCTCGCCAGACGCCGGGGTATACTCTTCTCGGTAGTCTCACGGAACACCCTCTGCGCGTTGTCGTATCACGAATGTCACCATTCCCGGTATCGGCACGTCCGTGTTTGTCCCAGCAGAGAGAACAGTCTGTGTCTCTCAGTGGAGAGGACAGCCCGGTGGGACGGCGGCGGCCTCCTCGTAGTCACCGCAGCGGGTTGGCTGGGTCGCTCCCGTCCCAGCTAATCTCGCTCTCTTACTGGGACCGCGGCCCCAGCCCCGGCCAGTGAGGATCTACCCAGCACCACAGATCTGTCTCCCCCGCTTCCTTGCCGGCCCTGCTGACCTGACACCACGCCGAGCCTGCAGCGGCAGCGGCGTGCCACCCGACACCCCGCCTGTCCTGGGTATGACGTCACATCCCGGCCATGTTTGACGTCACATCAGCACTTGGTATTGTCCTACACCATTCGGTGACGTCACATCAGTACTCAGTGACGTCACATCAGCACTCGATGACGTCACATCAGCACTCGGTAAAGTCATACAGCATCGGTGACCGTCACATCAGCATCGTAAATCAACAGCATTCCGTGAGTCACATCAGCACTCCGGTTGACTCATCATCAGCGACTCGAGGATCACATCAAGCCACTCGGTAACGATCAACATCACACTCCGTGACTCATCGTCACCCGGCCGAGGCTTGGCGCCGTCAGGAATCAACTAAGACACACGGGCAGGGCACCACTCGCAGTCCCGCTCCGGAACCGACCGCAGAATCCGAGCCGCGTCACAGTCTCCGACCCTGTGACGTCACACCTGCCCCTGGTGACGTCATCACACCCTGGTGTCGCGTGGTATCTCGCCTGTGCTGTCCAGTTAGGAGGTGACGATGGCCCTCAGCTCGTCCACGACGTTAGCCAACAGCTGCTGGTTGGTACCCTTGCCGTCAATGCCGACACGACCAGCCGCCTGCAACATACAGGTCAGGTCAGGTCGATTATAGCTGGGTCAGGTCGAGAGTAACTGGGTCAGTGGGGGATCATAGAGTGAGGTCACGGGCCACTGGGTGGGGTAGGGGTCTGGGTAAGGTAGGGGTAGGGGTAAGGTAGGGGTTTGGGTGAGGTAGGGGTCTGGGTAAGGTAGAGGGTCACGAAGTAAGGTCGAGGGTAACGAGGTCAAGTCGATGGCCACTGGGACAGGCTGAGAGTGATGGGATCATTTCAGGGGTCAGGTCACGGGTGACAGGATCAGGTCAGGGGGTGACGTGCAGTGCTGAAAATACCTGCCCGACAAGCTGGAACGTCCGAGTTGGGTCGGGTCATAACCAACCGCCAACATACGGAGGCAAAATCAACACGATTTCAAGTTTCCACCGATGAGCGTCACACCACCGAAGCATTCGACACGTTCACAAACTAAAATCATCACCAGAAGTCTCAGCAGGCGATCCAGATAAGCTGAGAAACATATCTCATTGCGAGAATGACATCACCCTCAACGCTCTTTCGGACCAGCAGTGGCGAAAAATAGTCTGCCCGACGGATGGACGTGTGTGCGTGCGTGCGTGCGTGCGTGCGTGCGTGCGTGCGTGCGTGCGTGTGTATGTATGTATGCATGTATGTATGTATGTATGTATGTATGTATGTATGCATGTATGTATATGTATGTATGTATGTATGTATGTATGTATGTATGTATGCATGTATGTATGCGTTGTGCGGAGGGGGGGGTAAAGGGGGGGGACACTATGCAGTACGCAATGGCGATGTTCTCCCTCCATTGTCCTGCCCCGCTGACCAGCACCGGGCGGTACCCACCCCTGGATGGGATCATGTCAGCTCTCCGCACCCCGCCACACCCGCCTCGCTGCAGCCGACCCCGTTACATTCCCTGCATACCACCGCGCCGGGCCCGGTACACGACCCGACCCGGCCCGGTACGGGGCAGAGTCGGCGACCATGTACATCACACAGTCACGGCACAGGGGCACACCGGCACCGTTACATTCCCTGCATAGCATTCGATCCAGCCAAGGCCCGGCGCGGTCCGGTTCGGTCCGGTTCGGTTCGGTCCGGTCCGGTTCGGTTCGGTTCGGTCCGGTTCGGTCCGGTTCGGTCCGGTTCGGTCCGGTTCGGTCCGGCGCGGTCCGGTTCGGTCCGGTTCGGTCCGGTTCGGTCCGGTTCGGTCCGGTTTGGTCCGGCGCGGTCCGATTCGGCCTGGTTCATGGCGGCCGGAGCGGCGCAGAGTCGGGACAGCGTACAGGACCACATGCCCCGCCAGGCCGGCGATGTTCGCCTGCCCTGCCCTGCGACATCTCTGCCCCGCTGGCTACAGAGGTGCGTCACTACTGCGGAAGCTGGGCGGACAGCCGGCTGACAGCCACCCTCTAATGTGCCACGGTCAAATGCACGGTCAAATGCGACGGAAACTCGCTGCAGCGTTACGGACACGTTTGGATTCGTGCAATTAAAACAACAAGCCAAAGGTTCCTACTGCTTAGATAACAACTTTTAAAGAATCAAAGGATTGCAGCATTCCGTAGCACAAACTTCAACAAGCTTGTAATCAGGCAGAATGACTTCAATAATTCAGATATGAAGAGCCTGAATTCCTCCCTGTGCAGGCTTCTACCGCCTGTGTGCTCCCTTCTGCCGCCGACATGTGATACCCTGCTGATAACAAACACAGATGACCTGCCACTATCCCGGCTGTCTGCACAAGACAGCCTGAAGTCCTGACGCGCCAGCAGCGGTGTCACAGCGCCACGAGCCCGCTGAACCCGGCTCCAACACGCCGCACCCACCCCCAGGCCCCGGTCCGATCGACATTGCTCGCTGCAAAACCTGCCACGCCCGGCCCCCCTCCCCCTCCCCGCCGCCCCCAACACACGCTGTCGCGCCGGCCGATGACCACCAGATAGCACACAACACACACGCACACAGAGGGACAAACCTACGCAACACCACAACACATCGCGGGGATAGCCGGACGACCGTAGAGCGACAGAGGAGCAGATTCTCGGTAAATCAGATATTCAGACTGGAGGGACCGATTTTCCACACATCAAGGACACTAAGAATATCCACCGAGTGGCCCCGTCGGTGGTACAAATACCATCATTTGGAAACCATCTACCCGACCTGCTCCCAAGATACCCCCGCAGGGACAGCGGTTGGACGTCACCAACTGCGCGCCGACACTGGTCATCAGCGCAAGTATATGCACCGGATAGGAGCGCAACCCAGCCCGGAGTGCGACCAATAGCGCGACCAAGCGTCCGGCGGACGGTTGTATCGATCTGCAGCGAGGAGGCGGACACCCGGAGGCATATTCCTGCTCACTGCCCTACCCTCATGGAGTTCCGACTGCTACACCTGGGTCAGGTATTACCCGGACTACCAGAGACGGTCCCGGAGCGCGGAGTAAGGTGGCGCCCTGGGGGCCGCTGCCAGCACTCCAGACCGCGAGGCTACGCAGGACTGAGCTTCCTGCCGAGGGGAGACAACAACAACAACAACAACAACAGCTCCGACCTGAAAGAACAGTTCCTCTGGGGCACACGCACACGGGACGACAGAACGTATGTCTTCAGAGCTGTGGAGACGCACACATAACAATGTCAGGAAGAGCGGGGTATCACAAGCCAGCTGAGACATGGTTAGGCCATTTCGACAACCACGAGGCGCAGGCGGTCTGTCTAGCATTCACGGGAGACGTCAGGGCGCTATAACGTACCAGCCGTTTAAGCAGCAGGCAGATGTGGTCGCCCTGGATGGAGCGGCTGTACAGGCTGGCCGTCGTGTCGATCTGCTCGACGACCATGTGCCGGCCCCAGAACGCCACCAGCCGCAACATCTGTGGATGTACAGGACACACAGTCAGGCCAGGTGTGTACAGAACACGACGTGTGCGACAGAACACACAGGACAAAGACACACATACAGGCGATCAGACATAGCTGGATACAAAACAGGCACGTATACAGATGGACAAGCTGTCATACCAAACGTAGATTGTTAACACCGAATCGCCTATTTATAACTAATCAATGTAAAATAATACGCACAACTGTCTTTCACCAGCCTCTCGAGATAAACTAGGCATGAACCACGATGCTTTTTTACATAAAGCATGGCAAGGAGGCTCGCTTAGCTGGATGGACTCATGAGAATCCAGCACAGGTGGTCACCCGACAATAAAACATGAGCTATGGCCCTCCGGCTCTCCGATTGACATGACCTGATGCAAGGCCTCCAGCTCCCCCACTGACCTGACCCCCTCTGCACCCGACTGACCTGGTTGAGGTCATCAGCGCCCCGTCTGACCTGACCCCTCAGCACCCGACTGACCTGGTTGAAGTCATCGGAGACCTCTGACACGACGCAGGTGGCCCGCGCCTTCAGCTGGTCGCCCGACAGCAGGTCGGCAAACAGCTGTTTGTCCTCCAGCTGACCGACCAGTAGTGACGTCACCGGGAGACAGAGCTTGAACGCCAGCCGGTCACTGTCGCCCGTCTGAAGAGTAAGTAGACGCCAGTTACATGTTAAATATGACAGACATGATAATCAGGCTGCACTGTCAGACAAATATGGAGACGAGTGCGGGGACAAAACGAACCAGCACATGTTCTAAAGCATGCTTAATGCTTAGCTTATTCAAACCACGAACTGCAATAGCACAACACCATGCGTAATATCACACAATTAGAGCAGAGGTTGTAACTTATGGTGACCGAAAACGTACTCTGCTCCTCTTTCGACTGAGCTAAAACATGATATCCTTGTATTTACAGCATGGTCTATCCCTGTGACGTCACACTTCCTTATCCACGTGACACTTAGGTTGTGTTCTGCCCGTCAATTCCCGCGGGGGTTCCGGGGAATCGGTAGAAAAGTGCTTTCTACCAATTCCGGTAGCAAGTAGTTAAAGTTAAAATAAATACCAATGTATGAGGACATTGCCGAACTGCAGTAGAGTAAAATGCCCGCCGGGGATTCAAGGGATTCCCGCCGGGAATGAGACGGTCAGAACACAGCCTTAACTATCTCTGTGGCATCACAATGGGCCTGTGACGTCACTCTGACCTATCCCGCGGAGTCGCACTGACCTGTGTCTTCCAGGTGACGCTGGCGGCCACCTTGAATGGTGCGCTGACTTCAGTCGGCCTCAGCCGCAGGCACAGCTCGTGGGAGCCCCCGGCGGGCAGAGAGAACGGCTCCACCTGGGGACAAGGCAGCTGTTAATAATGATGAAGTCAGACAGCACAATATGACTCATCATCATCATCATTTATTTCGTTTGGCGCTCCATATATGACATGGCTTTTCAGTCCAAGGTCATTACAGGTAAACACAAATAAAATCACATAATCACATAAAAACCTAAGCAGCAATACAACACTAAACATACTCATGTAAACTACGGCTAAAATTACTACGTAAAAAAGCCACGGCTAACTCACGCTCAGCCACTTCCTGCAGCGCCTACGACACATGGTCGTAGGCGCTCATTGATGTCAGATAGATGAACAATGCAACGCTATACAGATATCACACAAACTATGCAGGCAGAATTTGCAGTTAGAAGCAGAACTTGCAGAACTTATGAAGGATTTGGGATACAAGCAGAGGTACAGTTTTGCTCCACTCCACAGGAAAGCATTGGAAAACGGTCCTGATTCAAACACCCTCTATATGCCATGCACAACGTACGCACATGCTTACGTTTCTAGCGAACACGTGATACATCAACTAAATAATATTAAATTACGAACATCATTTTGGTACATCTATTCCGTGTCACTATCCATCCGCGCACCCTCAACCCCCCCCCCTCCCCTCCATCGGTCATCTCACGCACCTCCTCGGTCAGTGTGATGCCCTCCTTCGGCGTCAGCTCCAGCTGGACGTCCGTCAGGTCCTCGGAGCCGCGGTTCGTCGCCGTCACCAACACCGTCACCTCGTCAGAGTCGGTGGCACTGCCGCGTGGCTCGTACATCTGGCGGGAGGACGACACACGGGTGAGGGTCGGGCCAGATACTCGGCACGGGTGAGGGTCGGGCCAGAGACTCTGACTCTGAAACGGTCAGGGAAGTACCTGGCGGGAGTACAGCGCACGGGTGAGGGTCGGGCCAGAGACTCAGACTCTGAGGCGGTCAGGGATGCATCCGTCTCCCGCGCCGCAGACACACCCATCAGAGGTGGACCAGATAGTTAAGACTACTTGGACTCAGACTCGAACTTTGAAGCAGTCAGCGGTCAGGACACCGTCAGTCTGCGGCCTCTATTCCCGCACTGAGTTGGGTGGGTGTTCTTGGTCCTGTTAGGCTCACAGCTAGCAATGGGCAGAACCAACACACTTAACATACACATGATCGCCGGCCTCGCTGTCGGCAGTCTTACCAGTTTGAGCCGGTCGTTCTCAGCGATGGGCTGGATCTGGTAGTTGGTCAGGTCAGGTGGGGTCAGGTCAGGTGGGTCAGGTCAGGTGGGTCAGGTCAGGTGGGTCAGGTCAGGTGGGTCAGGCCAGGTGGGTCAGGTGGGTCAGGTCAGGTGGGTCAGGCCAGGTGGGTCAGGTCAGGTGGGGTCAGGTCAGGTGGGGTCAGGTCAGGTGGGGTCAGGTCAGGTCAGGTGGGGTCAGGTCAGGTCAGGTGGGGTCAGGTCAGGTCACGTACCAGTTTGAGCCGGTCGTTCTCAGCGAGGGGCCGCAGCCGGGAGTCGGGCAGCTCGGCGGAGAGTCCAGGCAGCAGCACCTCATGACTGGGGGTCGAGATACCAGCCGCCTCCTCGTAACCCAGCAGGCGACCCGACTTCTCCTGGAGATAAGACGAATGGTGATGAGTCATGGTCGTCCTGATTATGACTATGACGCGCCTCAAATAATGCAGTGGCAAGATGGCACACAATTACAGCGCACATAAACAGGGTGTGGTGCAGACAGTGCCTACACCGAGAACGAGATATTACGAGATATGGAACGAAACAGAAAGGCTCAGCCTGTCCCCGTAGTAGATGTCAGCAATTATAGTGGTGACATAAGACCAGGCACATAGCAGACTCGGGGTGCAAAAACTGGCAGGCAGAGATCAGCACCCCCGCACAATTATAGCCTGGTAATTGGTCAGCATACACCAGCATTTGCCACAGTAGCTGACTCGCACACACTAAATTATGCTGGCGTTAATCTGGCGTTTTTCTGACTTATTCCATTGGCTGTTTTAACATCACCCACACAAACCAACTGCATCCCACCTTCCTAGAACCCACTTGCTCCCCATCCGCCTTACACCAGTGACCGTTCTCTCACCTTCTTACTCTTCTTGCTCTTCTTGTGCTTCTTCTGTTTCGCGGCGCCGTTGGTCTCTGGCGGTGTGGTCTCTCCGTTGGCAGTGGGCGCGGGCTCGGCCGCGGCGGGGGCGGCGTCGTCGGCGGGGGCGGGGGCGGGGTCGGACGGCGCCAGGAGCTCTGAGTTGCTGGCAGGAGCAGCGCCAGAGTCGGCCGCCGCTGCTGACGGTTCAGAGGACGGCATGTCGCTCAGCCAAAACTCGATGTCATCCTGCGGGGAAACACAAAAGCAGGCGTCAACAGGCAGCTGATCGCGCTGTGACGTCTGGTTGTGTCGCTTAACAACCTCCTCTGCATTCAAAGCTAAGCCCGTTTGGTAGGTTAGGTTGACAAAAACGCAGCTGGACATGCTTAATATGAGCGGAACACATGTCAACTTTTCAACTCAGGAGGGGTGAATTAAGAACAGCAACAGAACAGCCACATTACCCAGTCATTTGAATTGAAAACGTTAAACGGCCTCTGCAGCTGACTTCCCACAAAACAACAGCCAGTATTGTCCTTTACAAAAAAGGCTTCTCCTAGACAGGGACGCTGGTGTACAACAATCTCTCTGTCACGTGCTTCACAACCGGACGCACTGGGGATACATCGTAGCCACACCTCAGATGGACATTCATCACAAACCTCCTCTCCATCTGCGGGTTCTTTCCATTTCCCACCTGCGGGTTTTTCCCGTTGGCTGCTGCGGCCGTCTCTGCCGTTGCCGGCTCTGCAGGCGCCGCCTCTTGTCCCTCTTCTCCCTCCGCCTCTTGGTCTGCCTTCTTCTTGTGTTTCCGCTTCTTCTCGTCCTTCTTTTTCTTCTTCTTTGGCCTCTCTGGCCGGCTGTCGACCAGCAGGGCGGGCGGCGGCGCGCGGCCCGGCGTACGGTGAGACCGCACAGGGAGGACTTCGTCTGGCGCCAGCGGCCTGGAGACGCACACAGGGTCAGCATTAGGTTTAGGTTTGCGTTGTGGGATGGGTTTAGACAAGGTCTATTCAGTGCCCACATCTTGGCATATCATGAGACAGTCTTGATCGGAGAAGGTTATATCATTGTAGCCTGATGTTCCTACGAGGAACATGAACAACCCTTGTCAGACACGGACACACACACGCGGCACAGGCAAACAGATTGGCATGCATTATTTGTTGAAGGAATTGTGCAACACACTAACATAAAACAATAATTTAGTGAATAAGTATAGAATAAAGTTAGTCTCATAAAGTTAGAAGCATAATTAATTCCTCGAAAACTGCATGAGCATGCCAAACTTGTTCAACGAACATTTTGCTTGTGATCTGAAATTTCATGGGTTCATTTCCGTGTACATGCGATCAGTCAACGTTCTACACAGCTGTCAATGGCCCCAGATAGGCCGGCCGAGACCGCCTGACCGCTGACACAACTGAGCCTGTCACCCCACTCACTCGTCCAGGTTGATGTCTAGCGCGCGGTGCGGGTCGTCGACCGGCCGCGCGTCCTTGTCATCATCGGAGGAGCGCGCGCCCTCGGGCATCTCGCCTCCGACGCTGACTTCGTGCACCACCGGCGCGGCGTCCTCCTCGTCCGAGGAGGACTTCTGGCCGCCCTCTGAAGGAGGAGAAACAGTGGTGTCATGAACGTACAGCCGGGACGGGGAGCTTTTGTTTGAACTCCAAAGGAGCACATAGTGACGCGATGGATGTATCGCCAGTGTTAACAGGGAACTGTCACATTCTCTGTCACATGTCTGCTGGTATGTGATCTGCGATCAATGCAGTAGATAAGTAGTTATGCATGGTGTACTACCTGCACGTGCCGTTAGAATATCGCACGACTTAAAATGGAGCACAAACAAAGCGAGCGCAAATGTGCAGGAACCAATTCACTTGTCATTTCTAAATTAACCCAAATCTTGATTAAATCACAAGGAAAATTCACAACTGGCGCGGCAAAACAGAAGCTTAAGGAATACGTACTCCTCTTCTTCTTCTTCTTGTTCTTTTTACTGGACTTGTACGACCGGTTCTGCATCTTGAGGTAATCGTCAGAGTTAGCCAGCCCTGTCGGAAAATGGACGGGTCACGAGCGAGATCAGCGGTGCCTTTCAGCGGCTTATCATCAGTAAACATACAAACAAACACAAACATATGATACGACCGCGAGTCAGCGGCAAGCAAGAAACACTCATTAAGGAGGCAGGGACCATCGCACATATATGGACGAAAAATATGAAACTAACAATACAAATCCACAACAAAACCACGGTCGCACTTATCTTGGTATACACTGAGCAGTGATGGCTTCCATCTACTACGCTCAACCCTTCAACACATCGACAGACACGCTTCACACCAGCTGCCACCCACTGGAGACCAGCCATGGACCTTTCCCCCTCCTCACTCCAGAGCTGTTCAACTGACCATAGGGACCAAACTATGTGCACTGTACTAAGACACACGGCGAACGCCGCACAACCTGATCTCGCATTGTGCGTAGTACGGCATAGAGTACACAGCAGACGCATCTGAACGTTACCTCCTATCCTCAGCGGCGGCACGTTGATGTCCAGCTGCTGGACGGGCACGTCTCCCATCTCGCCGCCTCCTCCACCCATTCCGCCGTAGTTGGCGCTGCTGGACGTCTGCAGCGAGCCCTTCAGGTAGTGCGGGTTGTGCGCCTGCTCGTTCACACGCGCCTCGCGAGTCTGCGAGCACGGGACAGTAGGATAGTGTCAGGTCAGGTGGTAAGGTAACAGCTCTGCCAGAGGTCAGATAACCGAGCACCAGACATGCAAGCAATCAAAATATATTTTAAATACAGAAAACAATAACGATGTAAGAGCGATTGGTGCAAATGCACACTGCATTTTTGGTGAACGCCTTTTTTCTTTTCTCTCGAGACCTGCCAATTCGAGTCACGGCGTAAGTTTCTGGCATAACTTGACACAAATGGCTCTCTTTGACGTTGATTTTAGCTTACGAGCACCGCGACCGCAAAACATCTACATCCACATCCATATCAACTTATGGCACCTTGATATCTTCAACGATCTCTACAACTGTGACCTATAACAGCGGATGCCGTCCACTTCCAGTGTTTCCCGGCTGATTGTTTCGTTCCCTATCCTGCCTACTATAACATGGGATGCCGTCCAGTGTTTCACGGCTGACTGTTTCGCTCCCCGTCCTGCCTACCTTCCTCAGCTCCTCAGCAGACGGCTGGTAGCGTTTCTCGGGCTGCACCGGTCCCGCCGATCGACTGTCGGCCTTCACAAACACCTCCACACCGTAGTCGGCCGTGTCCAGGTCGTCAGCAGAGTCGTCAGAAGGCTCGTTGATCCATTCGTCCAGACGGAGCCCCTCCGGCACCGGCACCTGAGGGGGGTCATACGGGTCAGTCACACAACATACCGGCAGCTGAAGGGGATTTCAGGAGAGCAGCTCGAGGGAATTTCAAGAACCTACGTCGTGTTTACTCACGCAATGGCTGCCAAAGTGCACTGAATGGAATATTGCCACTAGTTTTTTCTTTCTCATATAATAAATTACCTAACATGGACGCAAAAGATATTGAAAATTTCGGTTGGTCCTAAGGTCATGCAACATACATCAGCCCAGCGCCATGTAATATCAATAGCAAGTCCCTTTCGCTCTCCTCTCATCACAGAACCACTCCTGGGGGGCAGGGGAGAGAGGGCAAAGCAGGATATCGGCAGGGGACGCACCTTGCGCTGCGCCTTAGGCGCCACCGGGTTCAGCTCTCCGCTGAAGAGCTGCTGCAGCTCGGTGCCCAGCCGCTCGCCACGCGACTGCAGCTTCTGCACCGTCTTCATCAGCTGCAGGGCCGAGGTGGCGCGCTCCTGCACCTCCAGGTCGGCAGAGGACGCGAAGGAGGGCAGCGTCTCCACCATCAGCTCTGCCACCTGACGGATAAGGCAGGAGTTAGTGACGTGTGAGCGACATACAATGTCGTCTGGACTTCAGACGGTAAACCAATACGTAATACGGCTACAGTAAGCTGGACATGAGTCGTGACATCGACGTGTCACCGCATACATATTTCAGAATGCTATCTACCATTGGACACAAACTCTAGGTGTAAGGTTGAGACTCAATATTCCGCACAAAATACTAATAGCTCCACCAAGCAAGTTATGTTCACCCTCACCATCCTCTCTTTTCCCAGCGTGACATCTAATCCGAAGTCACCTAAACCTTCATCTCACCCAGTGATACTCAGCTGACCCTCTTTCACACCCATTTCTCCGGTGGCAGACAAGTCGACATCCACCCCACCCATCCTTCTCTGACACAGACGTCCGCCTCCTCCATACCTCTCTGACCCGCTCTCCTCTCCCCCTCCTCACCTGGTTCACCTCCACCATCGCCCCGTCCACGTCCTCGGGCAGCTCGCTCTGCTCCGCCCTGGCCAACATCCTGGCGTACAGCTTCAGCACGTTCTGCACGTAGACGGCCAGGATGTGCGGCGGCAGGCTGGCGGCGCGCGTCCGCAACATCGCCTCCACCGTCGACCGAATGTTGGGCAGGTACTCGGCAAACTCACCGCAGATCCACGCAGCGGCGTACAGCACCTGGTCGGCAGGGGGCGGGGCGGCGGGGTGAGATGGACGGATGGCAGCGGGTATGGTGAATTCATAGAGCAACAAGCCAACAGCAATCCAACGGGTGCTTGGCAGACAGACTTGCCTCTCAGCACAACTAATTTAGGCACAGAGACACCGGCAGCAGCCGACTCTGAGCAATCTTTGGACACCGAACTCGACCCATCCCTCTCAACGACACTTCCACCCTCCCCTCTCAACGACACTATCAACCTCCCCTCTCAACAACACACTCCCCACAGCACTCTCGACCCTCTCCTACCCTCGCTCTCCTCACCCTCCCCCACTCTTCACTCCAGGCATGGTGTTTCCTATGGCGGCCGTGCCACAGGAGCGGCATCAGAACGCCCCGGACACCCTCCTTCACCCCTCCCCACTCTCACCTCCAGCATGTGGTTCTGTGAAAGCGGCTGTGGCCAGCACTGTGGGCGTGTCGAGAAGCAGCGCCATCTGCGCCACGGCGAAGTGGCGATTGGCCACCACGCGGACCGTGACGTCCATCATCTGAGAGGCCACCAGAGGGCCGTGCTGCGAGCCTTCGATCCTTGTCAGCTCCACCAGCACGCTCAGGTACCTGGCCGGGGAGACAACAGCAGTCAGACAGTTGTCTGCTTGCAGCAGGCTAATAGAAGCTTCACAATAATTATATATAAGGATAGAAGATGACGATAAAAGTGACATTGTGATGCAGGTTGTGACATTCCGCCCGCGGACGACTATAGTTAATAAACCACCAAATTAAGAAGTACCAGATTCATCATCGTTGCAATTGTTAATGCTTCAGAGCAGCATGAGGGTGATCAATAACGTGAAACTGTGTGCCCTGCAAACAAGGATAAACGTTTCGTGCTATTAATTTTAACAATTAACAAATCACCGTGCCGGTTCATGTAGCAAATTATATCCCGCAAGGCAAAGTTGGCAGCAAGACAATACCGCCAGACTCGATAACAGTAAAAAAAATCCTTCCCTCCACATCCACTCACCACTCGAAGTTGGTGATAAACTGGTAGTTATTCTGACTGCAGATGAAGATCAACTTCGACAACAGCTCATCTCTGTACGTTGTCCCTTCGGCGCGGTCCATGTGCACCATCAGCTTCTTCACGATCTCCATCAGGTTCTTCTTGGACACCATGCCGTACAGCAGGTCCAGCGCCCTCAGCCGGATCGACTCATCCTTGTCGTCCAGACACTGCATGATGAGGTCCTTGTGCACCGTCACCGACTTAGGGTGGCTCTGCAGGATCTTGCCCATGGCCAGCAGACCGAGGTACTTGAGGTTCTGGTCAGAGTCCTCGATGAGAATGCGCAGCTTCTGAACGCAGAGCTGGATGGAGGCGTTGTGGCTCGGCATGCCGGAGGAGATGGAGATGAGCACTGTGGATGGAGAGCGAGAGAGGGACACCGCAGGTCAGAGGCAAGACACGGGTCTGAGTTCTGACACAAGTACAGAGAAGGCTCGAAGACCACACATGGGAATCACAGAATCACTTTGGCATAAAACGTCAAACCGTACCTCCCCATGATGATGATAATTGGGGTTTTAGGGCGGACCGACAACGAAGGTCACATGCCGCCCAGTACCTCCCCATCGTGTCTTCCCATGTGGCGTCTCGTGACGGCAGAATACCACACACGCACCAGCCGGCACTAGCCGCGGCGGCTTACGGGGGAGGTGAAGCGGAAGCCACTACACAGAACTCACCGGCGATCACCGTGTTGATACACTCGTACAGCAGCGACATGGCCGACGTGCTGGAATTACACAGAGACAGGGCACGGTGTTACAGTGGTACAGGGAGCCAATGCACCGCATCTCACTCCCTGTTACAGTCAACAGTGACATGGCTAACGTGCTGGAATTACACACAGGCAGGGCACGGTGTTACAGAGAGCCGATGTACCGCATCTAAATCGCCGCCACAGTCAGCTTACAATGATCATAGCTAACAGAACGCTGCTCACTTCGCTCCGTCCATAGCTTTCCTCTCTACCGCTGCCTTTAACCGATAGAAATTACATAGCTGGGCACCGTGGCATCTAACCAACAGAAAACGATGCAAGTTGACTGGTTAAGTCCTGTGGTTTAGATGCTCTTTTACACTTTCCCTTGTAATTTGCTCATGCATGAAAATATACCTGAATAAAAGATAGACAAAAATAAACAAAAACACCAATAGTAGTACAACAAAACATAACAGTACTACAACATAATAGTACATACCATAAAAAAGTGCAGCATATTAATCAAACATCAACACAATTTAGTACAACAACTAGTATGTTGCTACAAAAACTAAATAGTAATAGAACATCCATTTAAAAACAATGCGTTAAGATCACTCATTTTATGTTCATTTTGATATGCGAAGCTACCCCGACTAACTGGGCTGGAACCCGGTTTGAGACCAAACAGCAAACAAGCATTGCTTAGCTCGGAGGACTCTCCGGTTCCAAGCAAAGACCGTCTTGCGTGCCTCGACCAGGACCTGCACTTGCCCCAACCTTTATGTATGAAAAGGGTGTCATATGTGGGTGTATTACGGTGTATGTGAGTAGTGTGCATCTGTGTGCTCCGTTGCTCGTGTGCTCCATGTGAGCCGTGTGAGCATTGTGATGTCGTGAGTTGTGAGGTATGTGTTGTGTGTACGATGTGTGTGGTATGTAAGGTGTGTGAGTGTGCAGTGTTGCTTGCATTACTCCTATGCATAATATTTAAAAAAAAAAAAAAAAAAAAACGTTTTTACGCATAACCTGATAAGAGGCATAGTTATACAAACAAGCCGACCTTAGGTTAAACTAGCCGAGTCTCTGTTGACTGACTGACCTGTGTATCAGGTTTGTGAGCGGCTCAATCAGCTTCCTGCCGAGCCGCGGCTCCAGTGTCGTCAGCGCGCCGAACTGCATCATACAAACACACAGACACATTCGGTCAGACAGTGACCAGCGCGCCGAACTGATCATACAACACAACAGAGACATTGTGAGTCAGACAGTGGCCGGCGCCGCCGAACTGCAATCATACAAACAGAGACATTGGCCAGACAGTGAACCAGCGGCGGCCGAACTGCATTCATACCACACAGTCACAGAGAATTGGGGTCAGACAGTGGTCCCGGCGCGCCGAACTGCATCATAATAAAAACAGAAGACATTGGGTCAGACATGACCAGCCGCCGAACTGCATCATACACACGTCACAGAGATATTGGTCAGAACAGTGGGCCGGCGCGCCCGAACTGCATCATACCACACACACACAGAGACATTGGTCAGGACAGTGCCGGCGCGCCGAACTGCATCATACACACAGTCACAGAGATATTGGGTCAGACAGTGGCCGGCGCGCCGAACTGCATCATACACACACACACACACACAGAGACATTGGGTCAGACAGTGGCCGGCGCGCCGAACTGCGTCATACACAGAGACATTGGGTCAGACAGTGACCAGCGCGCCGAACTGCATCATACAAACAAGACATTGGGTCAGACAGTGACCAGCGCGCCGAACTGCACATACAAACAGAGACATTGGGGTACAGAACAGTGACCGGCGTCCGAACTGCATCATACAGAGACAATTGGTCAGACATGACCAGCGCGCCGAAACTGCATCATTTACAAACAGAGACATTGGGTCAGACAGTGGCCGGTATCCTTACCCGCCGCGCAGGACCACAGCATACACAGACAGACAAGGGTCAATAGAGATGGCAGACAGCGACGACCATTCTCCCCGCCGAGACCCGTAAGTCAACGACTGAGACACCATTACACATTGCAGCTTCATCTCAAGCCGGGCTCAGCTGTACTTTATCGGTCAGTACGAATATTTGGCTAATTTAGCTTCACGGGAACCGAACCTTTGGCTAATAAGTTCTTCGTAATGAGATGACGAAACGTAATCAGTCCAAGTCGTGGACTCCTACCATCCGGTAACGCAATTTCAGTTTACCGGCAGATGATGATGATTAGGGCTTATTAGGGCGCCTTAACTACTTGGTTATGTGGCGCCTATTTAACGGCAGAAGTTAGATTCGAAGACTGTACTGGTCTTGAAGCTTCAGCACAGCGCTTCCAGCCCAATCACGGTATCTGACCACGAGAGGCCTCCGCCACCGACCGCAGGGTCATCCAGTCTAGTACAGACAGCACGAGCGAGTGCGCAGGACCTTGTCATTCCAACATCTTTAGAGTCAGGGAACTTTCCCGACCCGTAGAGCAGAATCAACATTTTAGAGAGTTGAATTTGTATCAAGCGTTCTTTTTCAAACGGCTACCGCCCATCAGTCAATGCAGTCAAAAAGGCATTGATCGTTCTGAAATCTGAATTTCCTTTTGATCTCTATTCCGTAGACTTTCCAATGATAAGCAATGACACACTAGGACACACGATCATAAGTTCAGCCGGACGTTCGGCGAGCCGGCTCGCCCATCTCACCAGCTTGATGATCTTGATGAGCATCCAGTTATTGGTGGAGGAGGTCATCAGCTTGAAGAAGACGGGCGCCAGACCCAGGTAGTTCTGCGGATTCTTCCTGGCCAGCTCACAGATCACATTCACAGCCGCGCTCTGCACACCTGCGGGGAGCGACCAGGAACGGCATGGTCAGAGTCTGAAGCGAGACACTGCAGCTGCCACTGGTAATATCACGTGACTAGTTTAGAGTTAAGTTTATTTTGTCATGAACAACGGGTTGCACACCCAATGACAGGTGAAGCAACGAGTTAAAATACAGTCACAATAAAATGCAATCACACACACGTGCGCACGAACCAGGTCAGTATACTACGTCACACACTAGGTCAGCATCCAAATCTTGCTGACCACTGCACTGCTCCGAAATGTGTAGAACACAAAGATAATGTCGGACGGAAGGTAGAGTTTATTGACAAATCAGTAACCTACACCTTCACCTACATCTGCAACATGTTACTGACAAGCCGCACTGCAGGCTGGTCGCCTCCTGCAGTCTCACGGCTCACCTGGGTCGGGATCGTCCAGCTTGTCCTTCAGTCGGGGGAAGGCCGGCCTCAGCGCCTCGGGGAACTTCAGGAAGATCTTGTACATGAGCAGCACCGCCTTCTTCCGCAGGTAAGGCTTGGTGGAAGACAGCTGAGCAAACAGGGGTGTGACGTCAGCGGGGCAGGCCAGGTCTGGCTAGGTAAGACTAAATTTCAGACATATTTTTATCCCGGTACATTGAAGACAATGACATGCTCACATGCCAATACATACTATACTGTGCCTTTTCATACAAACTCACCAAAGCTTCGTAATTCCAACAAATAAGCCATGTTGAGATACATCTTCCTAAGGAACTTATCAAAACATCGCCAATTTAGCAAGATCCCACCTTTCCTAGACCATCACCCGTCCGCCCCGCCCTCGCCCAGCCCGTCACTGTCGCACCCTTCAACTCTCCTCCGCCCTCCCTCCCCCGGCGGGAGGGTAGGGACGGGGAGTCCCCGCCCAATCCCGTCAGCCGGTCCTGCACCACCCGCTCTTCTCACCAGGGTCATGACATCATTGGCCAGATCCCTGGCCAGGTCTGTTGAGATGAAGCACGACAAGCTGGTCAGCGCCACCGCTGAGTCGTACTGCGTCTGGCTGTTCAGGTCCTTCCTGATCATGTTGGTCGTCAGCATCAGAACCTGCCGACAGAATAGGACACAGATATTTGGTCAGATGAGGTTATATCTGCAGCAGGGGAGCGGCTACTGACAACTGACCCTTCAACGGCAACCTTTGGCGGCGCCGAATGAGAACAACCACATAAGCGCAGGTAGAGATGAATCACTTAAATCGGCGGTGGACGTGTAACAGAGTTTACAGACAGAAAACAGGCCATCATAACCATTTCGGATTGTTTCACATTCCAAAAGACTCGAAGGCTGGATGGAAACTGGGAAGATCACCAATGTCAAACACAGAACATGAACGCCAAACTCTCATCACCGCGATGCGCAGCGCTGGGAGCCGTTACCACCTTTCGCCAAGTCAACATCGGACGTGGCCAGAGGAGTGTCGCACCAGTGCCTTACCTCCGTGTCTGGGTGGAATGACTGCGACGCTGCCAGGTAGCCGACACGTTTGTAGGTGAACTTGGGTGAGCTCATCACCTCGACGATGTTGAAGCTGGCCCAGCTGATGTCGTAGCCCAGCATCTGGATCTGCAGAGTGATGGACGAGACGGCAAGAGTCAGAGTTGGGACAGGGGTGTGCCAAGGTTAGTCAGGGGATGTATCATCGGTGTATCATCGGTGTATCAGGGGTATATCAGGGGTGTGTCAGGGGCGTATCGGGTATATCAGGGGTGTGTCAGGGGTGTGTCAGGGGTGTGTCAGGGGTGTGTCAGGGGTGTATCAGGGTATATCAGGAGTGTATCAGGGTGTATCAGGGGTGTATCAAGGGTATATAATGGGTGTATCTGGGGTGTGGCTGGGGTGTATCAGGGGTGTGGCTGGGGTGTATCAGGAGTGTGCCAGGGGTGTATCAGGGTCATGTCAGGGGTGCATCGAGGTCATGTCAGGGGTGTATCAGGGTTGTGTCAGGGGGTATCAGGGATGTAAAGGGATGTATAAGGGATTTATCATGAATGTATCACGGATGCATCATAGGTGTAACAGGGGTGTATCAGGGGGTGCCAGGACGTGCCAGGGGTGTCCAGGGGTGTGCCAGGGGTGTTGCCAGGGTGTGCCAGGGGTGTGCCAGGGGTGTGCCAGGGGTAAGCCAGGGGTGTGCCAGGGGTGTATCAGGTGTGTGCCAGGGATGTATCAGAGGTCAGTCAGTCGGCTGTGTGGGGTCTGGCGGTGTCAGCTGACCTGTTCTCCAGCAGTGATGTCTGTTCTCGGCAGCTGACTGAGAACGCAGTACAGCCGGTAGCTGAGTGGTAACACTTGAGAACTTGAGAGCAGCGCTTGAGTCTGCTAAGTGCTAGCGCTCAGCTTAGCACCGCCAAGCACTGCAGTCACTACCGACTCAGCCGTGATATTCCCAATACACACAGATACTTATTCAAGAGAGTTTCTGGAATATTTCCCCGCCCCGGACATGTAGATAAGTGACTTACGTAGGTGAGTTTCTGGACGGCGTTGACCTTGACGGCAATGTTGTCCTGACGCAGCTCCTGTTTGATCTCCTCCATGCACTGGGCGATGTATTTGGCCTGCCGGGAGAGCCGGAGTTAGACGATCGCACGGAGGTCAAGGTCATAGTCTGGCACGTCGCACCTCACGATGCCATCATACACTCCCAGGTGACATAATGAAGGACATCGAACCGAAAAGGAATAACATTTTTTTTTTGGGGGGCGCTTATTGCCACGCGGCACATCATCTTCTGAACTTCCAATAGGAAGATAATAAGCGATATTGTTCAAGATGGGTCAAACAGCATTTTTGGAAGCACATTAAAGCCCTTAGATCTTCCCCAGTATCCCTGTATCATTAACCTATTGCAGTCTGCCACAGCGATGGCTTCTGACAAACGAATGGGATGGTAGTAGACCACGCGGTAATACCATATAATTAGCCGCAGGCGAATAAAACACCACGGGATCGCAGTATGAGGCGGTGGTCTAACCACAGCGGGGTCGGTTCCGCAGAGTCTGTGACTGTCGGGATCGTAGTGTGAGGCGGGGTCTAACCACAAGCAGGTGGTCGGATTCCGCAGACGTTCTGTCGACTGTCGCGGATCGATTAGTATAGTGAGGCGGCGTCTAACCACAGCGGGCGTCGGTTCCGTATGTAGTCGTCTGAGTCGGGCATCTAGTGTGCGAGCGCTGTGTTCTAAACCTACAGGACGGGTCGCGTTCCGTAGATGTCTGTACTTCGGGATCGCAGTGTGAGGCGGCGGTCTAAAGCCACAGCGGAGGTCGGTTTCCGTTAGAGTCTGTGGTGACTGTAACGGACTCGCTAGTGTGAGGCGGCGGTCCTAACCCACAGCGGGTCGGTTCCAAGGTCATTTGACATACGTCTACCGAGTTATATAAAAAAACGAGATAGCAGGGTGTATATGGCTTGATTGCGTCCTGAGTCTTGAAGTGCTCAGTCAACATTGTCGTTTAGGGGCATGGCACGATGCCCTCTTACATCCGCCCTTGAGCACCACAATTATGCTTTCATGAAATGACTGACTAGCCAGCTGTAAGACAGCGCAGGATCCGGGAGCAGCAGCGGCTCCAGCGAAGACGAGCTGGAACGAGCTGGGGCTGAAGCCCAGCTGCTGAGAGCTGGGTCGGCGGCGGCTGGCTAAGCTCGCCGCTCGCTGCCCGTTTCGCGGGTTCCACCGTCTGCAGGCGAGCGCGACTGGGATGGACCCGCGGCCGGCATGCCGCACCCGTGCTAGGGCGTCGTAGCATTGTTCTCCTTACTGTTAAGAATACAAACAAGTGGAGAAAATAGATGGCATTGCAGATATTGCTTTCTAGCATGCGATTGGAGAACGGATATAGGTCGGAGTTGGAGTTGAGTTGGAGTCAGAGTCGATTTTTTCAGACCGGAGTCGGACTTGCTAAAGTTCTGTCGACTCAGCATTTTTTATTTGTTTGGGGTCCAAATAATTTTGCTCTCTTGTTTCCCCCCAGAAATATGCTCTCGTTTCACCTCATCTTACCGATATTGTAGTTAAAATACAATTTCGTTTTTCACAAGGTTTTTTATATCCATTACAAATCATGCATTTTTACTTTGCTTTTTTAACTCCTAAAAAATGGGAGTCTTAATTTTACAAATCAAACGTTTGTATTCTCCATCCAGTCAATTTATCACTCTCCGGGACCAGGTAAAGAAAATACAATACAAATCCAGCAACGCAGCAGACAAATCACCGGGCGGGGGCGCGTCGATAACCGGCGCTTTCCGGTCACATGTCCATACATATAATCCTGTCCAACAGCATCAGCCCACGTCCAACGGCATCAGCCCACGTCCAACGGCATCAGCCCACACATCACATCACCAAGAACCATGTTCCGGTGTGCCGACAGCATGTGTCAGAAGTGGCCGACAGAGACATGAAACAGATCATCTCGATCCCGACATCCTAGCCGGACAGTGTAATGGACTCCTCTATCACTCACGCTCCGGCTGCTTCGTCCATGCGTCAGTCAGACAGGAATCGCCGGCCCAGACCTGGATATCGCTAGCGATGCCACACCGACATCAAGTCAGACTCAGCCGCAGCTTGATGGCGGGATTAGTCAAGGAAATCGACGATTTGGGTTGCCTTTTTCAGTCATGGTGAGATCAGACGAGTATCAATTACACATTAACTATAAGAGGTATATATTCTGGGACTTGCGCATATAATCAGAAAACATCACAATTCGGTTGATGACGATGGTTTGAGTTTACGGGCGCCGTAACCACAACAGGGTTGTGTGACCCCCATTCCAAACTAGGTCATACTTCAACGGATAAAAAATCCTCTAAATCGGCCAGGATTTCTACCCTATACCGGTGGGTAAAGTAATGTGTTTTCACATACCAAAAGCCGTCTTCATTCGCCCATATATTCTGCACCCCTATGCAGCCCCTTAGAGTGAATCTGACCCTGAACCCTGCCTTATAACACAGTTATCCCCCAGGGCTACACTAGCACAGCGGAAACCGACGAGCTAACGTAAACAGTGCTGGAGCAGGGTCGGCGGAGCACGCGACACACGCTGAGACAGAACCATGCCCCGCCATCTGAGACGTAACCACGCCCCGCCATCTGAGACGTAACCACGCCCCGACCCGCCATCTGAGACTGAGGCGTAACCACGACCCGCCCCGCCATCTGAGACGTAACCACGCCCCGCCCAGCCATCTGAGACGTAACCACGCCCCGCCATCTGAGACGTAACCACGCCCCGCCCCGCCATCTGAGACGGAACCACGCCACGCCCCGCCATCTGAGACTTAACCACGCCCCGCCATCTGAGACAGAACCACGCCCCGCCGCGCTATCTGAGACGTAACCACGCGCCCGCCATCTGAAACGTACGCGAGCGAGCGCGCACCCCCCATTTGAACAGAAAATCACGCCCCGCCCGCCATCTGAGACAGAACCACGCCCCGCCATCTGAGACGCTAAACCAGCGCCCGCCATCTGAGACGTAACCACGCCCCGCCCCGCCAATCTGGACAGAACACGCCCCGCCAATCTGAAGACGAACCAGCCCCGCCATCTGAGTCAGAACCACGCCCCGACTCTGAGACGTAACCACGCCCCGCCATCTGAGACGTAACCACGCTCCGCCATCTGAGACGTAACCACGCCCCGCCCCGCCATCTGAGACGTAACCACGCCCCGCCATCTGAGACAGAACCACGCCCCGACATCTGAGACGTAACCTCGCCCCGCCCCGCCATCTGAGACGTAAACACGCCCCGCCATCTGAGACAGAACCATGCCCCGCCATCTGAGACGTAACCACGCCCCGCCATCTGAGACGTAGGGCGTGAGTCGCACAGAGCGAATGCGACTCCGACGAATCCTACGGAAATTGCTCTCCGACGAATTAAGCTGTCTCGCTGCGTTCGGGCAACAGCACGCCACAATTAATTTATCCGTCGGATTTTGTCACTGCTGCGCCATTTCATGCTTGTGTGTTATTTCACACGGTATCAGAAATATAAATATCTAAAACACTTTTTCATTCAATTATAATCACTATTAGAGACAAGGCAATCATATATCTTATTCCTTTATGTTTGAAAAACACTGCCAAAACAGATTGCGCCCGCCCGACGACTGGTTTGAAATTATCGCTCCGCAGCGCGAATGTCGTTGGCGAATTAGCGCATTTCCGGCTCATTCGTCGTGTTGCCGAACGCAAAAACTCGGTGATACCGACTAATTCGGGCGTATACCAGCTAATTCGTCGTGATACCGACTAAATTCGCTCTGTGGCGATCACGCCCGTAACCACTTCCACGCCATCTGAGACGTAATCCACGCCCCCGCCATCTGAGACTAATCACGCCCCGCCATCTGAGACGTAATCACGCCCCGCCATCTGAGACGTAACCACACCCCGCATCTGAGACCGTAATCACGCCCCGACCATTCTGAGACGTAACCACGCCCCGCCATCTGAGAACTAAGGCACGCCCCGGCCATCTGAGTACGTAAACCACGCCCCGCCCCGCCATCTGGAACGTTATCACCGCCCCCGCCATCTTAGACGTAACCATGCCCGCCATCTGAGACGCAACCACGCCCCGCCATCGAGACGCTAACCACGCCCCCCGCCATCGAGACGCAGAACCACGTCCCGCCCCCCGCCATCATGAGACGTAACCACGCCCCGCCATCTGAGACGTAACCACGCCCCGCCATCTGAGACGTAACCACGCCCCGCCCCGCCATCTGAGACGCGCACCGGCATCAGCTCGGTGGGATAACGGCAGCGAACAATATCTAGTATCTACTAATGCCACCGGGAGAGGTACGCAGGCGCTAAGTCGCTGCTCGACAATATCTCACTCGTAAAGTGATATATTGTCGGTATGATATGAGCTGTGGTTGCTACGGAGAGCGACAGCAAGGCTAGTAATAAGTAGCGATAGTCAGCGATATTCTACAGCGGAGAGGCCGCTGTGTGAATTGCAGGGAGATAGAGATGATCACAGATAACATGATACCTGGATTGGACACTAAATGTTCGGCCTCTTATTGCTAAGCACAGCAGTGAATGACGGTGCTGGACTCGCATTTGCACGAGCCGAGACATTAAGTGCATCAGCTTAACAGCTCCGTTTCCAATTTCGGCTCTGCAATAAGAGACCGAAAATTGAGTGTGCAATCCAGCTATCATGTTATCTGTGAGATGAAATAATGCAACTGGCGACCCGGATGGATGTTCATTGCTCATGCTATATTGAAATTACTGATTGCTTCGGCTCATCAGACCACTAGCAGAAAAAGTAAAGGTTACGCACAAACTATGAATATATTAAAAGGCCGCAACTAAATCAGTATATGGAGGCAATACCCGGCTAGAACCAATCAGACATTCACTCTCAAAGGACACGGGAACAAACCCGCGTACTTGGACGTTTATGACTCCCGACGGCACGTGAATTGGCAGTTATATGGCAGGGCCAATTAAAGCATTAAAGGTAACAAGCGACGCCCTACGAATGATATGAGATGAAACAGACTATATTGGACTGGACAAGTTCTCCTAATATAGACAGATAAATGAACCGGTTAACCCGCAATGCAACGTTAAACATTTTGAACCGTTAACCAACGGTGTAAGTAGTTATGTTCGTGTATTTCCTAGTCTGCGAGAGATAAAAATGTCGACAATCCCTCGAAAACGTTAAATCGCCTAAGACTACCTAGTTTCAAATACAATCCCACGCCTTACAATCCCACCACCACCAGCCGCGGCCAGGCCGACCCCGACGTACCTCATTCTCCTTGTTGTTGCGGATGCCGCGCACCAGATCGGTGAGGTTCTTGTCAAACAGCCGCTCCAGGTTGCCACGGATGTTGCGGATGGCTACGTCCATGGTGACGGAACGGCGACGGCGGCGGCAACGGCAAGGCGGTCACCTGGAAGGTACACAATAGCAGTGTCGGCATGCGCGTCGGAGGCCGGGGGGGACGTGTGTGTGGGGGGGACACGTCATCCCAACATTATCATATTGTAACATTACGCCTATGGACGTTGGATGCTGTCCAACGTCCAAGGCGTTGCAATCAACTTCAAAATGCCTTCATCTCCCCAAAAAATCAGAATGTGGCGGTGCCCTTGGATGTCAGTGTCAGTCATCTAAATGTACACGTCAATCTACCACAGACTACAAATGTCATGCAGATTATCCTGTCATCGGGCCTTGGGGTGTCTTTATCAAGAGTCAGTGTCAGTGAGTGTCCAAGTCAGTGCCCGTGTTGCTGTGGTCACTTGTTTATTAATGTCAACAGGGCCACGCCCGAGCAAGAGCCCCAGCCTGCCCGTGAACAATGCAATCTCAGATCACGAGCTTAGGTACAAATGCATGCAAGTTGCATGGATGCTGTTATGGAAAGACAAAGTTGTGTGCTTTCTTGTAATAGCTAATGGCTGCACCAAGGCAGAAATAGAGCATCGTTCTGATGATATCGATCGACACTGCCAGGGCCACTTCCCATCGCACTGGTCACCGTCCACAATAGCCGAGACTGTCAGTAGGCGTAAACAACTGCATACCAAGTCAATAAGATTTCCGTAAACGTTCCAATTCCAAATTCACACTACAAACAAACGTTGCATCAGCAGTTTTGACTTGAAACCTACGTTACAAATAAAGCATGATGCATTAATACAAATGTATTAGTGACATTCGTCATAGCATCCTTAGTATCCGGGACATTTTTCATAGCATCCTTAGTATCATTGAAGTTCTTGGAAACATTTCACCACTTGCAGTACCTTATCACCGTCAGTTTCTATTATTTTCACGAGTCAGGGTGAAGGTTCTAACAGTCCACACGCTTTCCCCGCTACCAACCGACGTGCAAACCACCTACAGCGGACAGCCCCACTGCTGTCGGCACTTGACACTCCCATGTCTCGTACGTGAAATTGTGCGACACCGCCTTCGTGACACAATCTGTGGACTTATCTGCAGGATTTGCAAACTAGTCGGGCGCGGCCGGCCGACACAAAGCGCTATGAGTTTCCGCGGCCGGATGGAAACAGAAAACACAGTGCAGCGGCACCGCGGAACCAGGGTAGATATCTCCGAAACCCAACACCAGCATTCACCAGCAGGATAGCAACTTACAGCCACAATCCAGCACATTTAATCGACTACAGTGCTTTTCAATCTGCATTCACAATGACCAATGTGACTTATTCTCATTTTATGCAGAGTAAGTTGCGAGCCATAGGTGTGCTTCCGACTACATCAACACTCCTGAAATGCTGTAGGGATGAGCTGTCACGCACGGGAACTGCTTTATCAATCCCAGTCGAGCTATTGTCGCCACACAGTGACACGTTTCTGCGCCAGCCCAGCCGGCTGGTGTGCCACAGCACTGTGTTCACCTCCGCCATACCCTCCCCGGGGCAGGTGGCGCGGGGCGCAGCCAGCGGCGGACATATTTATTGCCCCGCTATTGCATATCAGGTGACACTGACAGATGGAAACAAACGCCGCGGCGGGGCTTCAGCTCGGCCGACCATTATTATCCCCAGCCGGGCTCAATCTCCGCCTGTACACGCGCCGGCAAAGCGCTGGAGGATATTGCCACCACCACTGCGGCACCATGGCAGTCCGTTGCGGTTTCTGTCCGATTCGGGGCCCCATCTGTGTCCCGTCAGAGTCGGTAATGGTACACGGTCGGTGCGGCAGACATCGGACACCCGACACCTGGGGGAGACGTCCCTGAGCGGGCCCGGCGCGGCTCGGCGCGGCGGGTGGCACATACCACGTGACAGCGCGCTGCTGGCTCAGCAGACGGCCGTGTTGACACCACGTGACGCCAGCCGTGTCAGAGAGATAGCACCGGTGCAAGTCACGTGACAAACACCGTCTCCGCGGCACAACGCCCGGCGTCCTATCACGTGACATCGCCGGTCGTCCGACATCCTGTCACGTGACATCGCCGGTCGTCTGGGCATCCTGTCACGTGACATCGCCGGTCGTCTGGGCATCCTGTCACGTGACATCGCCGGTCGTCGGCGTCCTGTCACCGTGACATCGCGGTCCGCCTGACATCCTGCAGGTGACATCGCCGTCGTCTGTTCGCAGTCACGTGACATCGCCGGTCGTCCTGGGCCATCCTGTCACGTGACATCGCCGGCGTCTGACATCCTGTCACGTGACATCGCCGGTCGTCTGGGCGTCCAGTCCACGTAAACATCGCCGGTCGTCTGGGCATCCTGTCACGGACATCGCCGGTCGTCTGACATCTGTCACGTTGCAGTTCTCGCTCGAGTCTGGGCGTCCAGTCACCTCGAACGCGGCCGGTCGTCTGGGAGTCCTGTCACGTGACTGATCGCCGATCGTCTGGGCGTCCTGTCACGTGACATCGCCGGTCGCCTGACATCCTGTCACGTGACTGATCGCCGGTCGTTTCGTCACGTGACAGCGACAGACAGTCACCCGCTGTGCCGCTGGTCGACACGACACGAGCCACGCCTCACTCCTCAGTCAAGGCCATAAGACACCTCAGCTGTCTCTCAGTGCTGGCTCTCCACTGGCACTGCGCTGCCAGTCGGGTGCTATGCCTCACGGGCGACGGAGACTGGTTCTCCGGCGGCTCACCAGGCAGCAGAGCCGCACCATGTTATCGATCGGGAAGTTGGTGGTGGATTGGGGTATTAGGGCACCGAGAAGTTGCGTCGGAAACATAAAACCCGTGTAGACGCCCCCAGATTATATGCCAAACTGAATACTGTGCTAACAGGGTCGTTGGTACACCGTGGCGCAACAGATTAAACAAAAAGTTTCGAACAGCCACAGAAAGGGACTGCATTTTGCCTCATGAGTAAATATTCTGTGGTTGACACCAACCAACGTAATCAAAATACAAGTACCTACTAGCTTTTTCTTACGACTTTAGCTCCAACTAATTACAATCAGGTGCACAGCCAGGGGGCAAAGGGGCAATTGCCCCCCCCCACACACACACAAAGATCACAGGGGGCTCATCGAGAATGGCCCAGATACCCGCTGCATTAGCTGAATGGCTTTCAAAAAGCCACAGAGGAGCCCTCAAACCAGGCGAGAGGTCACTCAGGTCAATGGTGCAATGGTGCATATAAAAGGCCCTCAGAGACACTGACCTTCGAAGCCAACCCAGGGGGCCTCTTGGGAATGTCCATGTGTCCATGTGGGAATGTCCACTAAGGGTCGTCATTAGGCCCCTGTACAGGGGCCTAATGACGACAGTGAGCCAGAACCGTCGTGACATAACATTAACTTTACTCCACCACCCGTTGGACGCTTCAGCCTAGCAGCTACGCACCCTAACCCACCGGCACTCCACCACCCTCAATTTATCGCCGAGCAGTTCAGGTTTTGCTCAACCGGTTGAGACTGGTGGAGGCTCAACCGATTTTTGTTGAGCTGAGGGAATGACCAGTGGAGAAAATGAATCATCAGCCTAATTCGGTTGCTGGTACTGGGTGTCATAGTGATGTGATGTGATTGTGATGTGATGTCATAGGTGACAAGTGGTGTCTCATTAAAAAGTGGATGAAATCCCTCTTCCTTCAAGTGGACAGTATTCCGTTGACTTCAAACGTCATGAAGCTAGGTGTAGGCACCTTGTCTCACTCATGCTCGGTTATGTGCTATTATGGCCATGCTGTCAATGATAATTATGGGACAATGCACATCTACATGCTTCTCACTCTCTCCTAGGCATGGAGGTTCTCCGGAAGGGCATTCCAGACGTTGATGGATCTGATGCCCCAGTGGTTTTCCTTATCCTGGTTTGGGCATGAGGCTTCATGATCTCCACTGTTGGTTCTGGAAGTTAGTTCCTGGAAGAACGCTTCACGAGGCAGGTCCAGCTGGCCGTGCATCACCTATTAGACGAGGATGACGTCCCCCTGCGCCCCCGGTACTGCAGCGACGGCAGGTGAAGTGTTTACAGGCGCTCTCCGTAGGGCAGCTGGCGCACCTCCGGTGATCAGACGCGCTGCTCGACGCTACACCTGTTCGATGAATCGCTGATTTGCCTTCTTATGCGGGCCCCGGACAGCGTTGCAGTTTCTAAATGAAGCCGGACCAGAGTTTTGCACAGCAGTGGCAGTGTTTGTGCATTAATGTTCTTGAAGGATCATCGAATGGCTCTAAAGACTTGGTTTGCTTTAGACACCGCCTCTGCCGTTATTTTCTGAACTTCAGGTCTTCATCTACTACCACAGCTAGGTCCCTCTCCTCTTCCATTTGTATGAGTTTGGTGCTCCTCAAAGTGTAGTGTGCCTTGGATTGGCAGGTTCTAGGTAGATTAGTCTTGCACTTGTTTGTGCTGAAGGTTATCCACTCGACTGTCCACTGTTCCAGGGAGCCCAAGTCAGCTTGCAGTTGGTCCTGTCCAGCTTGGCTGTGCACAGTAGAGTACAACTTTGTGTTGTCTGCTGACTGCAAGGAGCTGCACTTGGCTGCTCATGCACAGGGGAGGGAATTTACAAACAGAAGAAATGCTGCCAGCCTGAGCACATCCTTGGGTCATAGCTATTTGGTCATGGCTACTTTTAACTATTTGGTCACTACACACTTTCCAGACACTATCCTGTACCGGGTGGCGGGTATGCTATATATAATGTATCTTACCTAAAATATTGGAAACAAAAATCTGAAGATCTACATATCCATTATCTATGAGATGAAGTAGGTAGGTAATAAAGAGACAAAGCAATCAAGTGTGTCTACTTAAAAATGCTGCTCGCTAATGCTCCCTGCACTGCAGAACCTACCACAGGCTGTTGCCCATCCGGACTCCCCCAGATCCTCTTGCATACAAAATAAACTCTATGGCATAAATAAGTCATGTGACGTCATAGCCGGGCCATTGTGAATGCTGTCTATAGGGCATAGGCCTGTCATATCAAGGTCACTCATCATCATCTGCTGCACAAACAAAGTTTGAGGACAGAAGAGGTGATAAATTAATTATTGAAATTACAACTAATTATATTGTTAACTGTAAAATGTATTGGAGAAGACATCCAAAGTCACTAAATGTGGCATTTGTTATTTATTGGTGTATATATCCTAGGTATAAGCTAATAACAAATGTTGGAACCGGTGTTTAACTTTACTGTTGCTACAGCCTTACCTTGTGGTATTCCACTGAAAACTGGTGCCCAGTCTGACTTTGTACCATTTAAGACTACTTTCTATCTTCTTCGAAGTAGAAATTCCTGCATCCAGAGTAGCATGTTCTCCCTAATTCGGAATTCCCATGTCATCCATTTTCCTGGGGAGTTGTTGATGTGGAACTGAGTCAAATAGGTACCTTATTAAAATTGAGATACATTACATCCACAGGGAGTCCATCTTCAATTGGCAGACCCCAGTCTTGGATACAAATAAACAGTTGGGAGACACATTATTTTATTCCACAAAGCCATGCTGCGCTAAGTTAAGTTGTCACACGACTTGCATGCGCTTCATGATTCTTATGAAGCAACCTTAATTAAGCACCCATGACAGCAACATTAAATGACCATTTTAAAATTAGCTATAGTTGTGCATCTAACTGCATGGATGAGGCAAGAGAAACATGCATTTCCTATGGAAATTAAAATGCAAACATAAAACAACATCAGCAATAGCAAAGTTCACCAGCATGCCTGCAAATACACTGAATACTGAACTTGTCCTTTAACACAATGAACACCAATAAGATGAAGATCTTACCGGCTTCAGTATCCAGTCTTAATTATCTTGCATTTCTTATTTCATCTGAAAAGGAAAGCAAAAACACATGCAATTGTAATGTGGATTGAATGAATCGGCACACATACGGTGGAAAATTGCCAAGTGTGTGGGATGCGCCGGTTTCGCACAAAGCTGGCAAAGTGATTGTCAAAGGGGAAACGTACCGCACATATGTGAATTATGTCACATGCATGAAGAAATCAGGATAATATGTTGAAATATAACTATGAATGCAATATCCGTTACGAAAAACTTTACCGAAAACAGTACAATATCATCACTAGAGCTTTTGTATACACAAAATGCGATACAAATATACAAATAACGGCGCATGTTTGCCACACACTAGCAAACTATCTGTGAAAATGATTCTTTCTACAATGACGTCATGGGGTCACACCGCACGAATTCGAACACTGTTTTCAGTATTTGAATTTTAAGCCTCGAAATTGAGAAATTGTATGCGTAACATATTGAGAACACTGGAATTTTCATTTAGAAGGACTTTATGACCTTTGTTTGAAACAAAAATAACTTCGAAAAAACTAGTTTACTATCAAGCACACCATAATTACACACTTGGATTACTCTTCGTGCTTTTGTAATGTTTACTAAGCTAATGCTGTCACCTTGCTCCAGTGTATAGTAGTAGACGTAGTAGATCGGCGCAGCTCTCAGACTTCAGCAAGACTTCAGACACTGGTCTACTGGGACTACTTATTTTATTTTTGTCTTTTACTTCCAAGGCCCTTTGACTTCAGACTCAGACGGTAGGTAGGTGATGGTGGCATAATTGTGTTGACATAAATGTCATGGCATGGCAAATTTGATTTAATTTGTTCATTAAATGTTCAATTCGATTTTTAAAGGTACTCTTACAAAGGATAATTTTTTCCTTAGTATATTGATCAAAATGTTTTGATTGGATGCATTTTCAAGATCTGACCCCACCATCCCATCAGGCTTTGGTGCCCTACTGATAATCCCCTGGGGTTTTGTGTTTTGAAAGTTCACTATTTGGTGCTGGCTTTAGCTATGTATCTTTCAAGACATTGTTATGCACCTGTTATGTTATTTAGCATGTATCTTACCAAACATTATTGTAACACAAATATTTCCGTAGGGTTATGTCATGCTGTGCTGACCCACCACGATTGTCGCCATATCTACGCATATTTGTATATGCTCGTGTGGTTAGGTTATAGGTTGAGTTAGTTAATGAGTGATGTAGTATACATCGGCTCCCCTACCTAGTTATTAGTCTATCTATAATCATACCCACATTTTGATGCCAGAATGTACATTTAGTAAGTCCAAGATGGGTTCTAAGAAATTTTTACACTATAACTAATTTTAATATTCAATATAATTTACTCACCGTTCACGTGCTCGTCGCTAAACTTATATGTTTAGCACAGCTGTAAACCAAGGTTTGGCAGCATCATGTTTTTTGTTATTCAGCGCCTTCTTGCACATGTTTTTTATATTCCGAGCTTTTTTTCCACATGACGATCATTTCCCTCAGCGTGCCAATATCTTATTTATTATACGATCGGCCACTCTACGCCATAGTATATTTACGGTTTGTCTTGATCGGATTTATGGCTATATATATCACTTAGGTTTCGTCCTCGATCGGACTTAATGGCTATATATTATCTAGTTCTCGTCTCGATGTACTTAATGGTATATATTAATTTAGGTTTCTTCGTCTCGACCGGGATTATGGCTATATATTATTTGGTTTAGTCTTCGATCGCGACTTTATGGTATATATTATCTTAGGTTTCATCTGGTCATACTTATAGGTATATATAATCTTAGGTTTCGTCTCGATCGACTTTTATGGTATTATATTGATTTAGGTTTCGTTCGATGGCACTTCTATGGATATATATATTTAGATTTCGTCTCGATCGGATTTCATGGCTATATACTTAAATCTTAGGTTTCGTCTCGGATCGGACTTTATGGTTATAATTATCTAGGTTTAGGTGGTTAGGATTAGGATTAGGTTAAGGTTAGGTTAAGGTTAGGATAGGATTAGGTTAAGTTAGGTTAGGTTAGGTTAGGTTAGGTGTGGTTAGGTTAGGTTGGGTTAGGTTAGGTTAGGTTAGGTTAACGGCTTAGGTTAGGTTAGGATTAAGGTTGGTTAGTTTTAGGTTAGGCCTTAGGTTAGGTTATAGAGTTGGTTAGTTAGGTTAGGTTAGAGTAGGATTAAGCTTAGATTAAGGTTAGAGATAGGTCAAGGTAGGATTAACCGGTGGTTAGTTAAGTAAGGTCTTGGTTAGGTTGGTTAGGTTAGTCTAGGTATAGGTTAGGTTTAGGTCGTTAGTCTAGGTTTAGGTAAGAGTAAGGATTATGTTATGTTTGTTATGCTTATGTTAGTGTTATGTTCTGTTATGTCATGACTTCTATGTTTGTTATGTATGATATGTTTGTTATTTATGTTATAGTTTATTTATGTTTGTATTGTTATGTTTGTTTTATGTTATCGTTATTTATTGTATGTTATGTTATGTTTGTTACTGTTATGTTATGTATGATTATGTTATGTTATGTTATTGTAGGAAAGTGCTCTAGAGTTTTTATTTTCTATAATTATCGGAAACTATTTAAAATCCTAGATTTTACTTCTGGAATTTGTCGAGAAAAAAAAGATTTTGACATAAAACCTAGAATAGTAAAAATTCTTAAATTGGTAGCACTGGAATCTGTTAGTCTGAACACGTTGCACAGACCTTGAACTGCAGAGGAATGACGCCAAGCATGGCGGCTAGGAACGTTGGTTAATAAACGGCGGTGATAACTCCCGTTAGAAATTGTAAGGTTAAGAGTAAAGATGTGTCTAGAACATGCAGAATTTACCAATATAATTAAGTGATGTAATAGAGTTGAACATTAAAAAGCTAGGGAGTCCGGTGTTTCTTGACCGCTGAATGTTAGACGGGTCTCTTCAGGGCATCGAGTAAGGTGCGACTGTCAGATAGGCTGGGAATTGTGGCAGTAATTGATTAGTTTTCTTCGAACATATTGGCATACTGTGGGCTGTGGCTGCAACTACTTATTGTGGTAGACTGTTCCACTGATTAACCACCCTGTTCAAGGAAAAACTTCAATCTTGAAATGTCATTTGACCTAACTTTTCCTCAGCTTGAGGTGATGTTCTCTAGTCCTGTCCTGGTGTGCAGTCTCAAATAACTACTTTAAGTCCACATTCACTTTCCCTGAACAAGAGCTAGAATATAGGAAGATGTGCAGGAAAATAAGGATTGTCTATGACATCATAGCAACAATTGTAATAACATAATTAAACCTAACCTAACCTTTATAGCAATTATGGTTACAGGAACCGTAAGTACAGGAAACAGTATAAGTTACAGGTTACAGGAAAGTAAGTATAAGTAAGTAAGGAACCCCATGTTTTGCACCCTAAAACCCCAATCATCAGAATTTTCTGCTTGCATTCCCTTGCTGTGCTGCGGCCCTACCAGGGGCTGTCGCCCCACCTCTCTTGACTATCTCATAGACAAAACCTATCCCTATGGCATAAATAACAATTTCTGTGACATAGCTGGGTTGCCATGAATGCATTTGTACTTGTACAAATGCATTTATCAGTTATCAGTCAGTTATCAGTCAGCTGAAATGTAACAAATTGGCTATGGGCAAGGCAACAGAAAAAGTGGGTATTAATTATTGCAGCTATAAATATTTATAGTGCAAATTGTCTTTGGGAAGCATCCATAGTTACTAAATGTGATACTCAATGACTAGGTGAAGCAAATGTTCTCTATTATTGATGTATTCAGTTTGTCTTTTATACAATTTATGCAATGAACTCATAAACTCGGGGAGCAACTACTTTTTACTGAAAACAACTGCATATTCATTGATGGCTTATATTGCTGCGTTACGGGCGCGATATAGCCTTTGTTGTTGGCGCGCCCATAAAAAAACAATCATCATCATCGATGGCTTATATTGAAAGCAACCAACTGAATACATAGAGCTTAGATGAGAATTTGTGTTCCATACACACCTTGATCTTGAGTTTTAAAGGCAAGTGCTGGAGCTGGGGCATCACAGATTTGGGTATTTTAAATACCTGAACTTTAGCCTGATCTACATGATACTTTTAAGCATCAGCTGTGTGATGCTACCAATGCTCTACAAAACATTGATTATACCTGCCTGGCTTACAATAATGACATTTGTGGCATTGCTGGGAGCATTGCATTACAATAATGTAATGCTCATTCAGATAAGTCCAAAGAAACTGTTTCCTAAGATATGGCACAAACAGTATCCTGATATTCTTAACCACCTGTCTTGTCATCCTCACATTGAAGACCACCAGGCAACATTATAATGACATTTCAGACTTTTGCTCAGATTATATTGGACTTGCTTGCAGTTAGGTCCTTCTTGCTGGTTGTGTACCTGAACACCAGATTTCATCGATTGCAGCTCTAAAATAAACAAACTTGGGCCAGGGATCAAAGATGTTATTTTGGAACACAGGTTGTAAGTGACTGAAGTGTTCTCTTCCCGGCCCTGCCCTAAACCCCAATCATCATCATCATCATCTCTTTCCGGCCTTTCCTTGGTTTATCTTGTAGGTACCAGCCTATGGCTTGCCCCTGCTCTGGATCTAATCAGTAATGCTCAGTTGTGGAGCAAACCTTCAGTCTACAATCCCATAGTAAGTTTCCAGCGCAAGAGCTCGGCGACAACAAGACTACCAGACCGATTGGTCTTCAAACGGATGAGTATGATAGGGTAATGAAGAAAAGACCATGTGCAATTAAGTGATATCCCCCCCTCCAGTTCCAGTGTCGGCGTCGAGATGTCGCTACAGGACCTGTTTGATCACATCAGCAAAGATGACCTGGAGGCGGCCAAGGCGATGCTGGCCGGCGGTCAGGTCAAGGTCAACGATGCCGACGAGCATGGCATGTCCGCACTGCAGCACGCCAGCTTCAAGGGGCTGCCCAAGATGTGCCAGATGCTGCTGGATCAGGTACGCGCCATTTACCGTCCGGGTGGCTAGTGATGGCTGATGGATAATGTGAATTAGTTAGTAAGTTTAGTTAGTAAGTAAAACTTATTTTAAACTTATGAATTAGTTTAAACTTAGTTAGTTTAAACTTATTAGTTAGTTAGTTTAAACTTATTAGTTAGTTAGTTTAAACTTATTAGTTAGTTAGTTTAAACTTATTAGTTAGTAAGTTTAAAGAGATTGTGCCTACCAGACATGTGCCTGTATCCCGGGAGCCAGCTGATATCCGGATATCTGTGTCCTGTGTCTCGGAATCAACATGGGGCACCAGATCCAGGTACACAACAAGCTGAGGGATCCACAAAGATCCATATTCTGATATATTGTATGCGTGGGATCTACAATTCACGCTGAGGGATTCAGGATCATCCCAGATCTTCATGTATTGTATGCCGAGGGATCCACTGGGATCCCAGATCCAACTTCGGGATCCAGGCACAAGTCTGGACTACATACCGTACATATGCCTGGAACCGGGATCCAGCTGAGATCTGGATATATGTGTCCTGTGTCCCGGGATCCATATGGGACACCAGATACAGGTACGCAATAAGCTGAGGTATCCACGAAGATCCCAGATCCTGATATATTTTATACCGAGGGATCGACTGGGATCCCAGATCCAACTTCGGAATCCAGGAACACTGTTAGGTACCTTCTTCTTGCTAATTGTATCATATTGGAAAATTCATTACAATATCTATGGTTGCTAATAGGTACAAGTTTACAACCTACAAGGTAATGTGCAGGTTCTAATTATCTACATTTTACATAGGACATACGCAAAATAGAGACCACAAATTGTAATGTCAATCCCCGTATTTTGTGTTTCAAGATCTAAGGCTCGTTTTAAATTAGAGATCCACTAAGATTCCAGATCTTGAAGCATTTGACGCCGAGGGATCCAGAAGGATCCCAGATCCTCATGCATTTTACGCAGAAAGATCCACTGGGATCAAAAATTTGCATGCTTTTTATACCTAGTAATCCACTGGGATCCCCCTGCCACATAACTTTATAGTTAAGACGCCCTTAAAGGGAATAGTTCACCTTGAAAAAAATGAGAAAAAAGCTAAGAAATGACGAGAGAAGCAAGAAATTACGTATCATATTACTAGTAAGCAAAGAAACCTATATACGCGGAAAAATCAAATTAAAATGTCATTATTGGTGATATTCATATTTTTCCTCAAAGTAATGCGAAATCAGCTTCTTAGAAAGCACCGTATGTCCATCAAAACCGTCATCGATTTGGAGGGATCGTGGCGCATACAAGACAGTACTTGCCTAATAACTGTTGACTTGAGGAAAATGCAACGCTTTTTAGAATCCACGAGATAATTCAAAGTCAAACACGTGCTTATTCATTTTATTTATTGGCTAAATCGACGACGGAATAAATATTTGTATTTGGTTTAAGTCACACAGATTAAAACCAAACGGCAAATATTACAAATTGTTTCTCTGCCGTTATTTGTGTTTATCCAATGAAAACCATGCACTCAAGGAAGGGCAAGCAAGTTGAAACGGATTATTGGACCCACTGGTAAGACTAGGGTTACGCTGGGGGAAATTTAAATTTTTTAATTTTTTTCTTTGGAGGATTGTTACTGAGAATAACGTTTTATAGACGATTAAGCATTCAAATTCACAATAAACCTTCACAAGGTTATTCTTGCCAATACAGAATGAGGTACTGAAATAATATGTTTTTACCAGTCCAGCACTAAGTGTTTCTATCAAAAACTTTTCCCAAAGTCTATACGTCCATCTTCTACGTCATAATATGCGTCACATCAGCAAAATCAGCCAATCAGCGATTGGAGTTACCGGCGTATACCCGGTCTCGAACTTTTAGGACTGAATATTTAAATAATTAAGAGTTCTTTGAAAATGTGAAAGCGTCACAAGTCTTTCGCAGCATGGCGCCACAATTGGCTATCACAACTCAAAACCAATGTTAAAGGTGAAACTATTCCCTTTTTAAACCCAAAATCACCCCAAAATCCCCAACTGGGATCCCAGATCCAATTCGGAATCAGCACATAGTCTGCTACATTACCAACATTTTCTTTACTAATAAGGTTATCCACGAGGAGAATGACTCCCGGGTGACGTCAGGGTCAAATGTCCCAAGATTTCATTTGGCCTTGGTTGTTTAGAGGGAAAATTTCGAGCCCTCAAAAGATTCTGAGAGTGAAAAATGACTGTAGAAAAGGTACGATATTGATAAATGGTTTTGAATATGAAAAGCAGTGGTTTTCATTAAAAATCATGTATTTTAGTCAATATTTATTGATATGCGGAATCAATATTACGATTCATAATTTAGGAGTGGAAAATATTAATTCCTAAAATGGCAGAATGAAGAGGGGAAAATTATCACAGTTGGGTGTCATCTCCCACCCCAAATTGACACATTTTGGGACACTGCGTCAGGTCTGAGTGATGTGAGTAGCAGGGGGGGGGGGGTAGAGGGGGCACGTGTGAAAGTCGGCCCTCATTGGGCCGACTTTCACACTTAAAAACGGAGACATCCCTGTTTGTTACTATTTAGGGACCCTGCAAAATATAGTGGCCTCAATGGAAGGGGATTTGTTTGAACTTTGTTTGGGGGTGGCTGTGCCGAGGGGGTCCATAGGAATGTCGTGCTCCTTGCCGAAGATCTTGCTGCGCCCCTGGTGACAAGGCACACTCACTTTAAAGGAAATAGTTCACCTTGATGTTTTTTTTCAAACACGATTTTATTATATTTTGAAATACAACTTCTTTTCATATTGTCAAAAATAGCCATACATTCGCGCCGATTCAGGACAGAGGACGTACATCATTGATTTTAGCAAAACTATATGCGTACTCTGCAAACGTTCAAAGAAAGAATCAAACTGGCTCAGCCAATCGGATTCGAAAGTAGTCGCGTAGATACTTGTAATAGCCTCCCGATGGCCCACATTCTTGACATTCTTTGTCGATGGCCACATTTCCTTCGACAAAAAGTGAAAATAGATTCGACTGAGAGCCTTTTCAGTCCAGAAAACTTGAAGTAGGCGTTTCAACACGGGCTTTCAAAAACTGCTATCTTCAGTTTCAAAAACCCATGTTGAAGGTGAACTATTTCCTTTTAAGGACACTGCCACCTTAACATTAGATTTGAGTTGAGATAGCCATTTTGGCTGCTTGGCATTGCAATTATGAAGAGTAAAGGTTAAAAACAACCACTTGAGGTCGAATCACAGAGAAAATTCTAGGTTTGATTTTGACATCTGTAACAATTCCTAGTCCCCAATGTATTGAACTTGGGACATGAGTTCCGATGTCTTTTCGTCCTCTTTAACTAAAGTTGATTACAGTCGACTTGTTTACTTTGGCCCTACATTTAGCCATACACTAGTTCATACTTATGGCTGCGTGAAGGTTTTATTTTTTCCCCCAAAAATCCTTCATATGACGTCATCAGCCCAAATATTAATCGCATTTTTTCATGAAATTGAGCAATGTTTGGTGAGAAACAAATGTCATAATTCGTGTTCGCACAATTACTTCATATTTTGCACCACAAACGGCGTACATTTGAGAACTTTTTGGAAGGTGGCAGTGCCCCTTTAATGGTTGGTGAATAGACTTTGGGAGTCTGCTCGGTTGTTACGATGTTTCTAATTGTTTCTTTGTTACCTTCTGTCTTTTTGCGTTTTAAATTTGGAAGTTTGTTGGATTTGGACAGTTCGTTTTCTGGTCTGGATTCGACAGAGTTTAATATCGCATTTATTCGTATTCCTATGAAGGTGATTCTACCTGTGAGCTGGACAGGTCACAGGGGTATCCCAGTCACGAACTTAGCGAACGGTCGGTACCGGTGCCGCGATAGGTCACTCGTTAGAGCATGCGGCTGGTAGTCCCAGGGTCCTGGGTTCGCGGCTGGCTTGGCGCCGGTCTTTTTTAGCGCGACTGTACCGCCGTCTCACGTGCGCCGAGTGCATCGCGCTGTAATTGGTTCTTGTGACCCGCGACGCGTGACCTGAGGTGAGGTCAGGACTCAGGCGCGTGCCGGGGACGAGTGGCCAGTTGGCGCAAGGGGGCGCCAACCTCTGACGTCACGCGGAAATTATAATCAGCTGGACGGTTACGCCTTGCTTCGACTAATGGCTATTCTTACCGAACGTTTCCCGTGGATCCAGGGAATATCCATGCAAAGGTTTCCACCGATTCCGAAGCAAAAGTTATAGGAATAAGCAATGAATAAGTATATTGCCAAACTGCAGTAGAGTAGTGCGACAACGCTCGCCGGGGATTCAAGGATTCTGCAAGGAATGTTGCACGGTCAGAACAGCGGCCTAAAGCCATGTAGATAGCAGAAATGAAAATGCCATTGCACTTTGTGTCTACATTAAATAGTAAGCAAGGTCCAAACGAAAGTCAGAAATCCTTATTCGAACAAATTGCGGCCAAGATTTTGAATCATACTAGAATGTTAACCATAATTTAGTTTACAGCTTAGCGTTTGCTACTATACTCATGGTTCTAAACTAGGATTACTAAATTTTCGAATTCATTTTAAAAACAAAGAAGTAGGTAACACAAATGAATTACTAAAATATGCACAAAATACAAAATATTAAACAAATTTTAACTTATACTCCCAATAAATTATAACTATTGATATCATATCTACTGAATTTAAGCAAATCCTGGTATCAACTATCAACATACACTGGGCCCTGTAGGCAAGCGCAACCCTTGTAGTGTTTCTTGAAACTTTGTGTTGCAGTGTTATCAGAGGAGATGGCCAATCAGCAACGACTTCTTCCTTTTGCTATTGGTCTATGCTCCAGATTCAAAACTGTCACCTTTTATTGAAACACAATTATGAGTGCAAGTACAGTAAAATCGGTTTTCTTCTAAACTTTGAAGTAATTTTAACTTACTGCCTGTCATTTTGTATTAATATTTTTTTATATTATATACAAGTTCATTCACAATGTGTCTACTTGATGTATGATTTTCCAGCCGCGAGTCTGCCCTGTTTCCCAAACTGGCTACAGTACCCAAAAAGTTAGACATGATATCACTTCGCTTTAGGGCCAAAACAACTATGATATGCTAAAAAAAATCCGAACGTTCTATGCTTCATTTGAAAGACAAATTAAATATTCATCAGATTTATCAATATGTTGAAGGTGACCTGTAGCCGAGACCTGTAGCCGTTTTTTATTTATAAATTATTTAAGCAAAAAAGTATTGCTTCATGGATGTGTTTTGCTTTAGAAAGAAGATTCATTGCCCTTGTCATGATTTTTTTTTGGTGCGCTAATGGCGTTTTCAGATTTGATTGGTTCATTTTTTATTTCATACTTTTTCTTTTCTAAAATTATAAACTTAGCATCCCACTTGCAAAACCGGTCATTTGTAACCGAAGGTAAGAGCATCACGTTGCATTACTCCAGTACCACGATAGGAGTGACCACTTCTACCACCATGGTTGATATCATTATAGCTTATTTTTGTATATTGAATCTACGAAACCTAATACAAATATAAATTATATTTGATATCCATATTTATTTATTGTTTTTGGGGTCCAAAAAATCAGCTGACGAAAGTGGTACACATAGGCCTGTGCTTAAGAGCGGCACTCGGCGCTACCTGGTCTCTTAATTACCGTGAGTTGGCGGATAGTGACGCTCGGGGTAGGTGTCCGGCACGCTGCTGCTGGTGAAGTGGGTGGAGCTGGCTGTGTCAGCCGGCTGGTGGACTAAGGCCCTGTTGTTCTGCGTGCCCCTGTGAATTCCTGCCTGGCCTGGACCCGCCGTATGGCAGCGCTGCCTCGGGTGTACACTGAGCAGTGCTGCCGGGAATATTCGTCAGTGTCCTCCCGTCATCCCCGTGTCGTGCGGCCTCGGGTGAACTCTGCACCGTACGACAACACGGACCGGCGGGCGTCCGAGGGACGGATCGGCGGCTAGTTGTGCCCCGTGTGAACTCCGAGCACTGCTGCCGTACCGACTGGACCAGGCATCCTGTTAAGGCCTCGTGAGGAGCCCGTACTTTGGCCTGGTTGATAGTGAAGCCTAGGGTGATCTCCGTGTGGCGCTGCTGTGCTGTTCCCGCGTCTCGGAGTGCACTGGATATCTATCGTGTGGGGCAATATGGGACTTTCGGAGACACCTGTGTTGTTCGTACGAGACCGAGAACGGCTGGCATTGAGGCTTCACTACTGTATGAAATGTTTGCACCCACATCTTCCGATCAGAAATCATTGTTCGCGCATCGGTTTGTCATAAACTTTGGAGTCTCGAACTGAGACGCATTAAACATGTTTATCAAAATGTGCGCCATATAACTTGAACAGTCGCGGCGCTCCCGACTTCCCTGAGCCTACATAATCGTCATCCAGTGGCTGTCACTCGCCCATCTGATGTCCCTCTCCGCTGTGCTGTGGTGCAGGGTGTATGCCTTGGTGCCGATGTTTCTACACTCCGATTATATTTCTGTCGTGTGCCTAGCGCGTGTTACAGCGACTTTCATCCTCTCCCTCCATACATGCCCGTGGTGTTTACCGCAGGGTGCCGATGTTTTCACACGTCCATCTCTACGGTGTATCGCTTGTTGCAGCGATTGTCACCCCTCCCTCCCATACGCTCCCGTCTCCACCGTGTACCCCGTAGTGTCAACCTCCACTGGGACGGCCATCTACAGCACATATCACCCCCGTCCCGCCCCCGTCTCTCCCCATGTATCCCTCAGGGTGCCGATGTGCACTGGGACGGCCACGAGCACGGCTACACGGCGCTGCACTTCGCCGCGCTGTCCGGCAGTGAGCCGACAACACGCTGTCTGCTGGCCGCCGGCGCCCGGCCCGACCGCACTAACTCCGTCCGCCGAACACCGGCACAGATGGCAGGCTTCGTCGGTATGTCACTCTGCACTGTCATGTACAGCTGTCACAGGGTTCTAGGATTGGTTCGGAGCTGGGGCGCGGAGTGCAAAATTACGGCTAAAAATATGCATAGAGGAAAATTAAAAAAAATATGCGTTCTATGCTTTATCAATAACCAATGATCCGTTCACCAGAATCAGTTATTACCTATGCCAATGTGTACCTGTTTTTCTCTCCACAGGCTGTCACATTCATAAATCGGTAACAGGGTTTCATTTATCCAATGCAAGAAGTGGAAGATTCACTGTAAAACTCGGGAAAAATAATTGACAAATGCTATCAGTAAGGTGTAATTGTCCACAAAAATGTCCAATCCTAGGATGGGTGCCATATAACTATTTTGTTGCGGCGCCCTAAAGCCCCAATCATCATCACCATCCAATCATAGGATACTGCACTGTCATACACTGTCGTATACTGATGGCAGGCACTGTCGATCAGTCGTCGTGGCTGTCTGGCTGCGAGCTGACGCATAGGTGTGATCACTGCTTCCTATGGCGGTGATCGGTGTTCGATTCCCCAGTGGTTTCCCTGTATGAGGTGTTGTCTGGTCTCTCCTTTGCCTTTGAATAGGATGCACGCTCCCGGTGGCACATAGCCGTTGTCGCTCTATCGTAACACCCCAACAATAACAACATCCCGTCTAGAACGTCGACCCTCTCTCCAATCATAGTTTCGTCTGTCAATTGACTCTGCCGTCTTGACGCCGTTCAGTTTCCGTCCAAAGACGGAACATTCCCGTATGTATCTGCTTCCATTGCATCCTCCGCCCTGCTTACCAAACGATCGGGCGTGACAGCGCGCGAAGGAGGGGAGGGGAGGATAATCACCTGTGGGTGAGTCACTCCCAGCCCCCCCCCCCTCCTGGGGTGACAGGCGTCCAGTGACAGGTCTGTCCGTACCCCCTGCTCCCACTAGCCAGCGGGCGGTCAGCCCAGAGCGCCCACTCTCTTCCTCAACGGTCGGTCAGCCCGGAGCCCCCCCCCCCCTCCTCCTCCCCACATCCGGCGCCAGTCAGCCCGGAGCACATCGAACCATCGATCCATCGGGGTGGGGCCGCACGGGTCGTCTTCCTCCCTCCCTGACATGGATCTGCAATGTCTGGGATTGCCGCCCCCTGCCGACACGCCCCGCGGGAGGGGAGGGGAGGTGATCCTGTCAGAACGATCGAGCCCCTGCTGTCGACCTGATGCCCCGGCAGTACGGGGATTTAGATTAGTTAATTATATACGATTATATGACCTGCTTCTTGATGCAGATTAGATCCGTTTGCCTAACGTCACAATGGCCCGACGACATGCAGTCAATGTTTCACTTTTCAAGATAATCCGATTTTTAAGGTGAACTTTGCCTCTTCATCATATATATTATATTGTCGTGTTACTACTGCCGACTCGATGGAAGCACTTCTCCTTTGACGGTGTTCGAATTGACTCGGCCTTGCGTAATGCGGCGCTCCAGCTGATGCGCCGTCTCCCCGCCCAGGTAACCACCGTGTCGTGGCGCTAATCAACAACTTCATCCCGCGCTCGTTGGTCGACTACTACACCGTCCCCCGCGGCCAGGAGACGGAGCCCAAACTGCTGCCGTCGCTGGCGGCGCCCACACACCACCTCCTCATGCAGGTCAGAGAACATGCAGAGGATCGACTCCTGAGTCCTGATGCAGGTTTAATCAATCCTGGTGTAAGGGGTACAACTGAATGGCGGCTCATTAATTCATGATACAGTTGAGAATAAAGGACATGTTAGATGTGTATTGAATATACATGGAACGAAGTCCTGATCCAGGGTGATACAAAGGGACAATGCCGCGGAGATGTGAAGCTGAACCAGAGACAGAACTCTTCACAGCGTAATTCTGTGTTGGGATAGTTCATGCGTCGATCAGTGGAACGGATGGCGAGCTTTTAATGCTCTGAATGAATTAATCGGGTTGGACCGTACTGGAGGTTTAGTCGAGACATGGCCCATTCACTGAACCGTTTTTTTCGTTTTTTAGTTCAACGCATATTGTTGGGTCTCCGACTGACCCTCCCAGTTTCCCGCCACTTGCTAACATCTCTCCTTCCCACCTCATCACAGGTGAACCTGCACCCTGTTCACATCGTCAACGTATTGCGCCAGTCGGCACAACTCTTCAGCTACCTGGCTCGCGTGTCCAAAGTCCTCGAGCTCGTCTGCGAACGCGAGGTCCGTCAGCCCTCGGGCAACAACGACGTGCTGGCCTTCAAGGCGCACTATCTCTGCTGTGTGTTGCGCTCACTGGACGAGGTTCGGCTCGCCGAGCTGAAGAAACTCGGCGGTGGCGACGGGGACGCTGCTGACGTCGATCAGAAGGAGCTGGCCGAGAAGGTGTACAGTCATATGACTCGCGCCTGGCTGCGGTGTAACAACACCATGGTGGAGGAGTATCAGGAGAACTACGTCCGCGGCTGCATCAAGAGCTTCCCCTGTCGAGAGATGCCGCTGTTCCAGCAGCTCGTAGCAAACCTGGCTCGCGCGCCGCCGGCCTCCGCCGAGGCCAGTGCGCTCGGCCTGCTCTCAGCAGCTATAAACGGACAGCGGGCGTTCCAGGATGAGAAACAGTGCTGCGCGTGCGGAGAAGAGGGCGCCACCAAGCGGTGCGCGCAGTGCCGCGCCCTGCAGTACTGCGGACGCGACTGCCAGCGCGCGCACTGGTTCACGCACAAGCGGTTCTGCCCGGTGCTGAAGCAGAGAGTGTTGGAGCAGGAGAAGAGGGCAGCGGAGGCGGCGTTGGCGGAGGCGGCGGCCACGGCGGCTGGGGAGGAGGCGGCGCTGCCGGCGCTGGACGGCGCGGCCACGGTCCCGGCTGCAGAGGCGGAGCACGACGCCGCTGCGGTGGGGGCCGCAGCGGCCAACCAGGAGGCGGCGCAGAACGCCCCTGCGCCCGGCGCCGCCAGCTAGTCGGGTCTGCAGCGTTTCGTTTCCTCGTCGTGTCATGTTTCCGTGTCATCTGTGTCCGGAGCGCGGTTTGCACTCGGTGTTTTGATAGTCATTGGCGCGGCGGTGCGCTGGAGTGGCTCTGCGCCCATGTGTGGTGCTCTATGGCGGCGTTTCTCGGTGTCACACTCGTACCGGGGTAAACACCGGTGGCGGTTGTGAGCAGCATGTGTGGAAGCAGACCCGGAACACCTTGGCTGAATGTGTCAGTGTTGCTATGTTCGTGTCACGCCGTGGTTTACCTGTATGCGTATTGCGCTAGCTTGAATGCCGATCGGACTCCAGAGTATCTGTTGAGTATCTGAGTATCTGTTCAAAGGCCGTGCTGGGAGCCGATATTGGACATGACGTTGCCCTGTTGCCCGTCTGCGATCTTCCTCGCCCGCTGTATTTGTGGCCTGTCCAGCTGCAATATACGGGCACCTACCTAGCGAGTGCTACGACTGCAAGCCGTCGCGGAGCCGAAGATCAAAAGAAGCTCAACACCACGGTGCGATTCACAGGCGCTGTTAACGATCGCGCCATGATCGACTCGTAAAAAACAATCAGATTACTGCGGACCGAAACTTGAACCAAAAGTCAGGCGCGCCACCTGAAAGAGGTTCAGCAAAAGCCAGTTACAGCGGGTTATCATGAGACGGCGAAATGCTAGTGATAGCAGAGGAGGAAGTTGCCAAGACGAGACACGAATAGATAAGAAGGTCACGAGTCGAAATATAAAGGCCAAACGTTCGCAGGATGCAGGCGGCCAAATCGACGAGCTTGTGAGATGAGAGGAATGCGCTGTCCAGAGCTGAAACGCAGCAGCAGAAATCCAACAGATCCACGGCTGCAAGGCAAGTAGCGGCAGCCACGCGACGATGTCACACAGCGTCGGGTGGGGCCGGCACCCGGGCACATAAACAAGCGTAAAGTGCAACGCGCCAGAACGACGCCTCTGCTTCGAACCTGCCGCCGCTCAGCAGTTCGCGAAGAAAACTGCAAGCTCACGTTATTTCCATCGTAACGTGGTCAACTGTTTCCCTTGTCAGCATGTTGTCCGAGCGCGTTTGGTCAACTCGGTGTTTTGATGGTATCATACAAATACATAACAATTGTGGCTACCGCGGCGTGATGACTGCGAGGCTCTAAGCGCCGCTATACCGTGGAAAATAGGAATAGAAATATACATACTAAAGCGGCGTTTACTACAAGCATGTTCATCATCTTCGATCACCACGAAGGGAGTAAACAACTCAGAGGCCTGCGGCATTGTAGAGCAGACAATGTTTGGAATAGCAGACGCGAAAAAACACCTTTGGCCTGAAAACAATAATGTCAGTATGTCTAATGTTTCGTGAGTCTCACGACCCATAACGGGCGTGGTTTACCCAACTCATTGTCGTATAAAGCGCAAAGCAATGTAATGACCAAGATCCGAGAACATCACACAGATAAGTACCTGAAGTATAATGAAGTATACTTTCAATACAGGAGCTCTGGGACCGATATTGACCCAATGAGTTGAACCAAATAAGACCCCACTGTTTCCATCTCTCGCGATCTTCCTCCCGACTTATGTACTTCTTTCGAGAGTTTTCCAGGAACTGACAATACTATCGCGCGTCACCTACACCGTAACACCGTATCAGTCGACTAGTCATGAGACATGCTCTAAGTCGAGGGGAGGCGCAGAGCGAGACCCATGATACCACGTGCTCGCGGATCGCGTGTACACACGGCGACTATAGCGGGAGTGGTCCCCCATTCCCGCTGAACCCAGAAACGATAATAACGAGGACTATGATATACCGCTGTCAACTCAAGCAGATCGCTTGAACTACCTTCAGATCTGAGACTACAAAAGAGCTACACGCTTACTATATATCCCAAAACCCGCATTGAAAATGCATCCTACGCATTTCACAAAGCTTTGGGCCTCTGGTATACTTTTCAGGTACTATAAAGATTTGCAACTTGGTCGATCTCGCTATAGACAAGCACTTATATTCACTCTTCTACCGATCCTCCGGAATTCAGAGCCACCTCAATAAACAAAAACATATCCAATACTGAACTGAAAATAAGAAACTACTAGCTTCCATTCTTTCTATACAAATATAAAACTTAAAATCACCAAGTTATCTGATGAGATGTTCTGAATAAAAGTACCTCTCTGACGCGTAATATATATGAGGGACTGCTGGGCACAACGATCCACTCAGGACTTCAGAACACTTATATAACCGTCCCCTGAGCTGATTATCGAACAATCAGCACGTTTTCTCTGTAAAAAACAAATACCAAAAACCATGAAACACAACTCCATTCAATCTCGTCATCGAAATACTAAGCAAGATCATCTCACTTAAGCATCTTATAAAAGAGAATGATAAAGACATTTATATTCTAAACAAACGTTGCTCCTGTCGAGATCGTACAGTAGCAATTGGCTCTATATGGGCAGCTTACCTGTATAATAAATCCGCCAAGGCCATATAAACCACACCCACCCCGAACAAAAACCCCAAAATACTCAATAAAATAAATAAAACACGAAAGGAAAACAAAAACACGCAGAAAGCGGGAAACTGTAGACTTAGATTTCACGAGAGCAAGTAGACTTTATACAAAACGACCACTTTTTTAGTTTCAATTAACACCCGTTCCAACCAAAAAGGTGAATATCTTGCTTCAGCACAACGATCGAGGCAAGATTCGCATCATTCAGATTCTTTCGAGCATCTACATTTTTGTTTTGCAACGATCAAGCCAGGAAACGCCGGCGTGCGTCACGTAAGCACAGCCAAGCGAAAACAAATTTCTCGCCATCTGATAATTGAGTAACCATCCACCACACTATTTAAATACCAAAATATTTTGAAAACTCCTATCAGTCATCCACGCAGAAATCCTCGAACAAGAAGGAAGCTCGCAAAACCAGTTGTAACAACATTTTCACACCACTGACTCACATCACAACAAGCGTGGTGCATTTCTCTCGTCCAAGCAGCGCACATTCATTCTCGCGTGGTTCGGTGTGGACGATAAGATAATATTTTGAATATCCACTATAATAAGAAATAAACCTACAACGTTATGCATTCAACGGACAATACGCACTCCACACTACACACTCCAGCCACCAAACACACAACGCACATCTAAATAAAAACGATAATAACAGCAAATAAATTGATATATATTTCCTACAATCGATTCCCCTCAGAAAACATCGATCACCGATAACTCTCCAAGCATTGCCAATTCAACCGATATAAAAGCATATGCATATTTAGCGAACGACTATACAATATGGTATAATCATAGGTATGACAAAACACGTTAGCAGAATAACGTCGACGTTCACGATCACATTCAACAAGAAAGAGAAAACATTCATGTCCTTCTCGACCACATAATCATATCCTATAAAACCAAATCATACAATTCCTCTATCTTCTCCCTCCCAAAGATGATTCTCGAGTGCGTTGCTCTGCCGCGACCTGCCGTCTTCGAGACATAAACGTGACCGCACAATTACGCGCTCAGGCAAGCGAACACGACGTCAACGTACATGACGAAGTTCAACCTAGAGCTTCTGAAATCTTCTGTCTCCCCCTTCACGCCACAGGCAAGCAATCGATGCAAACAGCAAACATGAAATAGCACAACAGGCGGCGGACGGCAAACACACAAGCCACGTAGGACACTTCAAACACAACGCCCTCAAACTCACGAGCACTAAGCGCCGCACGAAACAATACAAAAAAACCTTGAAAACAAATTACCTTCTCATACCGCCGCGCGCAGAGTGCCGACAACCACCGATCAGCTGCGCAATCTTATCTCCGAGGTCGCCACAATGGTCAATGCCTGAGACAAGCAAATAAAAATAACACAATGGGCAGCGAGCCACAAGTCCCGGTTGTCTCTGCAATGGCAGCGCTGGGCGGTATCGTCTTAGACGAGAATCAGGCCCGACCCCGCGTATTTACATCCTGGAAAAGCGATCCCTAAAAACGATGCATCGTCTAAACCCCGAAGCGATGCCGAAAATTACCCTGGAAGCGAGCGCCTGGTAAGGTGCACTGAAAGGCACAAAATGCGACGAATGACAATAAAAATACTCCGGATAGAAACCATCAAGAGACACCGATAGCCGGTCACTACGCGTTGCCCGGGGCGAAGCCACGGTAGCGTCCGGAAACCGAAGGCGGCACGACAATAGATGAAAACGCAGAGAGCGGGACAGATGGGAGGCGGTTTCGCCACTACCACACCTAGTTAGCGGAAATAGCCAAGTACAATAACAACCATCCAACGAGAGAAGTACTAATATTCCTGCAACTAATATGAGAATAAAAAAGAATCAATTCCATTGCAACGAAGCTCGAATCGAACCGCCCGCGCCACCGCGCCACGCGTAAGATCTCGCGCTACCATAAAATATATAGTATAACATGCCTGCGAACACAGATACACTAGAACGATGACCGTCCAAGCTCATTGTAATTGGTCGCTAGCTCGCGACTATCCGCGCGAGGGTAATGCACCGCTACCCGCACTGAGATCTAACCAGAAACCTGCCGACATCTAAGCTGCCTACGAGGGATGTGCGCACCGAACGCGCGTCCCAATAAGAATAGTACAACATAGCCCGACCAGAGACGAGGCACCCGTGCAGGCAAGTACTACCACATCATGTATCACATGGGACGGCCCACCTCTGAAAGTGTGGGCGAGACCACAAAGAGCGAAGACTAAACGACCACACCCATTATTGATTGACCCACGTACGTCGCGCGGACATAAACCCGAACGTTATTGCCTTCGTCTCGCCGAGGCTGTCGGATAGCGCTGTCACCACTTAACATTAAATAGAGTTGTTCAGAGACTAGTCATTTAACGAAGATGGCAAGCCAGTAAGCATTCTGCCACAAGAAAACAAAACCAAAGCACTCATTGTTCCAGAACGGTGACGCAACATCCAACCTCGTATCGCTGCAGAAAATTAAGGAAACACATATGGTTTACAGTAACATGAGCGATTCAAAGAACAATAAATAAAGTGCAAAACTCCTTACACATAATTTCCTCAAGAGCTGATTCATATTACAACCACCCAAAAAGAGTACTTGAAGAACGACGGCTAATGGGACTCAAAACCCCCGTCCAAACACAAATCGAATAAGGTATTAAATCCCAGATCATAACCACAAGAAGACCAATTGCTGCCAACTTCCTGGTCATCAGCACACGCATTAAACTATTACCAAATATCCAACACAAGAACAGACACATCACAAAATGCTTTCGAAGAGGCAGTTTCTGTTCAAAAAATTTCCCCAGAGCTTGGTCCTTGTACTTTTACACCAAAGAAGCCGAACATGATACATTTGCCCAAGAGTTCACAATTCAAAGCGGTGTTGACTACGCAAAAAACACTACGGAAAGGTGAGCTTGACTGTTGTGTACGATTCTATATAAAACAAGTATTGAAGGGGATGCCGAGCGAGTGCTATGAGCCGGGATGCAGGATGGTGCGGGATTTCGAATCCTACCTCATCTCCCCTACCGTCCCGCTTAAGAACAGGACAGTCCATATCGGTCAGGTTATTTCCGAGAGACTCCTGTTTGACGGGGATGGGTAGAAAGTCAGTAGCGCATGGGGTACAGTGAAATGCGAGACGGACACAGAACATCCACCGTGTTTTTAAATTGAGACAGGTCCAGTCATGATACTTATGTGATGAATGATATGATGAAGTGAGGGTAATTACTGGAGCGTACAACCGAATTATGTAAACTAAGATCACACGGGCCCATTCGTCATTACTAATTTTTGGTCACGCAACATTGAATGATGCTTATCGGTGAATTAGCCCAATTAAACATGAAAAAAAACTAATCCGCCCGATGAATTAAAAGAAGACTGACTATAAACTTCAAATTATACCTTTCATTTAGTAATTGAGATAAACACAACTTTACATCAAACACGTACTTCAACAGAAATACTTGGGACGGAAAACTCTATGCAGCAACACTTCTGGAAGGAAACTATCAAGCACTCAAAGCTAACATATACTGTCGATACTATAAACGCAGCTTTTTGGCTAATTCTAATGAATGTAATGGATGATTAATGCGCAAAATAGCACAGAGGATATACGACAAGGCCACAGGCACTCGTACTACAGAACAAAAGATCGGGGAGCGGATGCGACCAGTTGCTCATAACAAGATAGCACACTGTCAATTCTATTAATCCAACACCACCTGTCCATATTATAATTATCCAAACAAAGAGCTCAAGCATCGCGATAAAAATAAAACCAACTATGGCTTGCGAAGGGTGCACTGTGACACAAGCAGAACAAAAGTCACAACAGGGAAACTCCTACAACATCCAACTATTCACAAAATTACCCTGTCATGGTACAATACTCAATTTAAAAAACAACATGTGTGCTTAAGCGATTATTCCAGCTCAATGCCCGTAGATTCCATCGAAAAACTATAAGATAAGACGGATGTAATCTTCACGGATATGCTCTTGACCAATCGCTTTGACAGCTTTTGCCTCAAACTGCCCATAGAAAGGTAACCAACCGCAAGACATTTTCAGAACAAGCAGCTTCAGCTTAGCTAAGGGGAGGTACCCAAACAACACACAGACAATCTAGCCTGACAATCGGGGCTGGTTACAAAGAGCTAGCACGCCATCCAAACTGATACACCATGCAGCGTAATTGGCAGAAACAATGCGGTTTTACAGTCATGCGAGGGTGTATGCCGCTGCTAAATCCCACGCGCCAAGACGCTGTATCAATCACACGATATCGAGAACCAAAGCCCGAACATGACCACCCTCAACCCAAGACTACCAGAACAACGTGCTAAGAACCACTTCAGTACTGCCCCACAACGCCATTTACCCATGAGACCGCAACTCAACACAGACCTGTCGTCACATTAACAACACGAGCACCGAAGCAATAATGCTGTCTGCCAGCCGCAAGCTAGCCGACCTGCTAAAGCTATACAGGTCACACAACAGCCATACCACGAACGTCAAATGAATTGTATCCAAACATACAGACACCCAAGACAGCCACGGCTACTGTCAACTTCCTCAGAGCAGCACAGACATCTGCAACAAGCAACTAAGGCACAACATCGACACTGAGAGCACAAATAGCAACACAGCACAGTCAAACAGTCAGTCCTACAGCCACATTCCACATCGCCAACCACAGAACCACACTCAAACTAATCAGCACACACAGCAACACAATCCCTAATCAAGCACACACGCCACCACCACACAGCCAGCGAGTACTGTTGTTGACGAGTAAACACACAAATCACACCATACTCATTCTAATCCTCGACACACCTATATTCAGCTCACATACGGAGCTGACTTCCGCGCTATGCCCCGCTGCAACGAGTGGGCCTAAAACATAGCAAACTGCGCAGCCAGGGGAGCCGAGCTAGGTACTTACACGCAGAAACAGGCACGAGAGCAGAAACGCAAGTGCAGAGGACCATGGTTCGATGGCCACAAAATTAGCAAGAGTCCCGACACCAATAGACGCAGTCGGCCATGTGTACGCCCTATCAAACTAAAACCCATGAACCACAGTAGTCAAGAGCAAAAGATGCAGTTTGGGCCATAGCGGTGGTCCACAAAATTTAAGCACGCAGACTAGAACATGGCAAAAGTCGAACACCATGCTGGAAGTGTGGCCACACAAATTAGCCAGAGTAGAAGCATGTGGGCCCATGGTGTGCGGCCCACAAAATTAGACCCAGACGACGAAACATCAAGCTTCAGGCATGGTGTAGTCACGCAAAAAAATTATAGAACTCGAGAGTAGATGCAGTCGGCCATGGTGTGGCCACAAATTAGCGGCCGTTCAAGGTGACCTGGGCGCGGAGAGCCAACCCCGAACCACTTCAGGATCTACGAGATCCGCTCTGGGTAAAAATTACAAACTTGGTTCGTGTAAACATCGTACTAATTAGCATAATTCGTCAGGCTTAGGGGTCATGTTCGCACCTTAAGAAGTGTAGCCTTGAGCCAAACCTAGACTTTAAAAAGATGAGGCTCTTAAAAACATCGAAATCCCAGATTATGTAGAATTCAATGCCAGTCAACTGCTTAGACGCCCAACCGTTAATTAGGAGACAATTATGGGATCAGTAAAACCTACCAGACCAGACGAGCACAACTGAAGACAGCCATAGTCTTTTCGTGTCACGGCCAGTTAATACCATCCGGCACTGCTCCTTAAACAGCATTCGGTATGACGGAACCCTCCTCAGGTGCACCGGAATCAGATTTGCCGAGCATACCAGGATGACGACACATTTGCTTTCGAGATCTTAGTCAGTAAAACAAACCACAGAACGCTATTCGATCAGAAAAACTGAAGCCAATTTGTTGATAAGCCGCCTATCCGAGAAATGGGTGCGTTCAAGCCTTCCTTTCGTTTGAGGCTCTCAGTTCAATGTGCCTTGTTATTTGGGCGAGTCACGGAGGTCAGAGGTGAGAACCAAAGGATAACCGTCTCCAACAGTGGTGATGGTGGTGGATTTTAGGGTCTAGGGGCGCCTCAGCTTCTAGATTATGGGCGCCCGTACTGACTCTAACGAGGCTGAGATTCGCGATAAACACGGAGCCCGCAGGCTAACAGGACACGAACAAACACTGCTTACTGTCACCACACACCAATCTTCACCGATTGTCAACCAAACACCAAACACACACGCTCATACACACCAACACATCACACTCACGGGAGGAGCAAATCACATACATACTAACCACCAAACAGCGCGTTACCAAACGCTGGAACACACCTCACTCCAATTACAAAGCCACAGCCCAGAATACACCTTTCTATGATGATGATTATTGGGGTTTTAGGGCGCTCAAACAACGAAGGTCACAGGGCATACACCTCCTTTCTACCCACACCTCACTCCAACAAAGCCACAGTCCAGAATATGCCTCCTTTTTACCCGACCATCCATCCGCCCAAGGTTCAGCCAAGACGCGGCCAGTGTCCCAAAACGTATTGATTTGGGTGGGCAATGACACCCAAATGTGAATAATTTTACACACCCGAATTATGCATTGATATTGGTTATAGGAAATAAATGTTGATTTCAATGAAAACTTACGCTCTCCATATTCAAAACAAATCAATATTGTATCATTTTGGAAATTAATTATTCCACTCCATGGTCTTTTTGGCTCCAATTTTCCAAAACACCCAATCAGACATGTAATTTTGGGACACTGGACACGGCGGCCGAGGGTCACACAGTCCCACCCCGTGTATCAGGCATCACACAACAGACACAGACATCAGGCAACAGACAACAACCAGGCAGCATTCCGACGAGAAGCGTCCGAGCACGACGGACACAGTGGACTCGGCTCCGCCCACACACGACTCACACACGACGCAGCGCTTCAGAAACGGCAGCTGATTCACGGCGTGACACCACACGAACATAACGCTTTTATCGGAAAGCTCTCGGGACTCTACCCAACACAGCTTTCCGACAAAAACCGTGGGTTGTTTAATTGCATACACACGCCGCGAATGCTGCCGAGTCCGAAGCGCTGGCAGCCCGTGTGTCATGCCTGGACGGCGTTCTTTGATACATGCGCACAATGTGACTGTGAGTGTGACCAATCAGCGACGAGACCCAGCTGTCGCTGACTGTTCAACCTTCAAAGTCACACTGTACACATTCCCAGCAGAACACTGGCCCTATTCAGCCCGCCACCGGTCCAGTCCGCTTCCGACACCACACCTGACCTCGGACTTGCTGCTCCAGGGTCATGATGACATCCACTGCCTGGTTGAGCACGCCCAGCTTGGTCTGTGGCTTCTCCTGCTTCATGTGCGTCATGCACATCTTGCCCAGCTCCTTCAGCGCCTCGTTGATGTCTCGGATACGCACCCTGCCGGGGGGGCGGCGCCGCCTCCGGTCAGGCAGGGGCGGGGGCGGGGGCGGTGGCGGGGGCGGCACACCTACCTCGGACCTGGGTCTCCAGCTGACTGATCACCTCGACGGCGTGGTGCAGAATACCCAGCTTGGTCTGCGTCTTGTCAGAGGACATGTGCACCGTGACCATGCGACCGAGCTCTTTGAACGCCTCGTTTATGTCTTTGACGCGGATCCTGGGAAACAGCGAGTCGCCAGCGGTGAAGGCCGGGTCCTGGTCGCCCCGTGACCTCACCTGACCTGACCTCGGCGGGACAGTGACGACGACCATGCCCCATACAGATTAAGCCGGGACGTGGGATGGACAGCGGCGAGTGATGTGCGGTGAAGGAAGAGGAACCAGGACAGGCACTCGATGACTGAGCAGGGTGAGGCTGCGGAAGAGATGGACACAGGAGAAGGTGATGATGTAGCGTGGAGCAAACTACTGGCTGGAGACGGGTCAGACTGTGGGATGTCGGCGCCGGTGAGGAATGTGGATGGCACCACGAGTGAGATAGTGTTCGAAGAGTCGCCGCCATAACAGGGATGTACCACTGGGTGAAAGGCGTGCAGGAGACAGCGAGAATAGAAACGAACATAACTCAGGCCACAACAAACAGGCGAACTCAAGTCAGACAGTGTCACAACGACAAATGGTAAACGAAAAAGGCTTATTCAATGTCAAAACGGAAACAAAACATAACAAATACGAGTAAACCGTCTCGGCCTAAAAACTAAGCGGTTTAGCTACCGTGCTACATTTACGCCTGTATGCTACTTACACAAGCCACTATTTACTACAGTGATTCAAAGATGTCGATAGTTCAGCTCCACCCTAGACCAACTCAGCTTCCAAGAAGCTACGAGTCTTTGAGTTTGTAAACTAGAGCTTTATAAAACAAAAACAGATGTTTCTAATCTACAATTGAGTAGTCCCGTATAACGAGATAACGCCGATTTAACTGAACTGAACACAAAGAAAACAGAAGCCCACCAAAGAACGCAGCACGAACCACCACTGACACAATATTTCCATGCATCGTGCAGCCCTCCCGCCACCACCCCCTCCATCACCCTCTCCATCACCCTCTCCATCACCCTCTCCATCACCCTCTCCATCACCCTCTCCATCACCCTCTCCATCACCCCCTCCCACCACCGCCACCACCGCTGCAGCCTGAGCTGCCCACCTCAGAACAAATCCCACCCCATCCGAAATACCAGACACATTAAACAAACACACACTTCATACCCCTGAGCGGGCCCGACTCCGCCTCGGGTTAAATCTACCTCCCCCACTGCGAGACATTCCGAGCCCGTCTCGACCCCAAATCCCGCCTCCCAGCTGATTATGAACCCGTCGCGGCCTCGGACTCCGCTCCCAGTGACGAGTCAGTCCCCCAGTGACGTCATCAGAGGTAATCAGTGCGGCGGGCCGGCCGTCGGCGACATCTCCAGATGAGATAACACCGCCGGCCGACACGACACGCTTCCGGTGGGAGGGGAGAGGAGGGGGGGGGGGGTAGAAAAACCCGCCCCGAGCCGATTAACCAGGCCGGGACCGGCCCGGTGGAGCGGCCATCTCGGCATGCCATCCAACCCGACCGGTCCGCTGGCTGAGTGTTCCGAGAACTTAAGCGCCCGGGCCTCGTGGTCCCGACCAGCGAAGAGATCACCGCACTGGGGGAGGGGGGCTCTTACCACTACACGCCCGGTATCGTATCACGTGGCTGGTGTTCACTCTCCCACAAGCGCGGGGCTTTTTCCGCCCTTACGGTCAACGTTTCAAAACATAATTGTGTTTTCGCCATTTGTGGAGTTCGTCTTGTTCGGGCTACTCCTCAGGGCTAACGTTACAAAAAGCCTACATTTTTCGCCCATCCGTGGAGCACAAGCCAACGGATTTCAATTTAACCAACCACTGCACATCTCCTGGGAGATCGTATGCATGTGTGTGTGTGTGTTTTTTTTTGTTTTTTTTTTGGGGGGGAGCTTAAGCACATTGAGGCTATCAAGCGCCCTAGAGATCCGACCAGTAGCGTCAGCTGATCAGCTACCACCCCCACCCGGCATCCCCACCACATCACCACATCACCACATCACCACATCCCGACATCACCACATCACCACATCACCACATCCCGACATCACCACATCACCACATCACCACGTACCGTTCGCGCTGGTTGTTGGCGCTGCGTCGCTCCTTTTCGCGCACCATCTTGGTGCCCGGGTCAAGGTCAGACTCGTCTTCTTCGAGGTCGCTGCAACAATCGACATCGGAGAGTTGTCCAGGGCTGTTTGGCGAGATAGGCGGACGACTGGTAGCGGCGCACGGTCCGTACACAGAACAAACGAACAAACACACACAGACAGACAAACACGCGCCGAACACCGCATGCACCACACGGTCTAACAATATGATGACATTCTGTGGGAGAATTTCGGAGTAAAATTTGGACACATAAGTTTGAATTTGTTGTGCGATATCTGTTCCAGTGCACCATACATGCTAGAAATTGTGTAATGTTATATGTTGTGAGATGCTGATGTTGTTTGGAACTTTTTTCATGCTGGTGGTTACTGGGTTGACGTAGGTAGAAACCACAACGCCAACGCATTGAAACCGCAAAACATCGCGTAAGGCTAACAATGACTGGTATTAGTACTCAGTAGGAAAAAGCATGGTAAAATATAGAAGAGCAGCTTGGGAACTTACACCAGAAACTTTCTTAACATTTCCGCAATGCGTGTTAAATCCAAAATGATACGACAAATCACAAGAGGTACGCAAATGAATGTTTACTCAACGCAGTCTCCTTTTTCCTGCCACTGTCCGTTTCTTTCCGTCACCAATTAGTGCATAATTCAAACTAGACACAATCCTGGCATCGTCATGGGTGGAGTTTCCAATTCAGTGAGTATCGCCCAAGAACTTGGTGTTCATCCCAGAAAATTGTGCCTGATCTAAAAGTATTTTACTGCTATAATTCATTTTGCATACGCAAATCCATCAACATAAAATTTAGCCCAAGCGAATTTTTGCCATGATCCTCACCACGTTGTCGCACACAAACACAATGGCTACATGCAGACCGGGGTTGCAGTGCCACCCGTGTGTAACGGTACGCGGCTGGTGCCGGCCGACACTTACAATCGCCGTGCCCGCTTGGCTTTGGACGAGGCGGCCGACGAGGCCGAGGTGGTCGAGGCAGCTACAGAGCTGGAGGACAGGTTCGAGGCGAGCTCGGTGCTGTCGGGCGCCTCCTTCCGCTTCTCTGTGGAGACAGGCACGGAGAACGGCGGCGGTCAGTCCGGTCATGGCGACAGGACGGAGAACGGCGGCGGTCAGTCCACAGGCATGGCGACAGCGATGATGATGATGATGATTTGGGTTTAAGGGCGCCTCAACTATAGTTATGTGGTGCCCATCATGGCGACAGCGCGGTGAGCCCCCAGCACCCTGACTGAGTCAGCCAGCAGGAGTGTCGTCACGAGACCAAACCATCAGCAGCATTCGCACCGCGCCACTCGGGCGACGGCAACGCATCACAGTCCCGACAATGAGCGGCAAGGAAGCTGCCAACTAACAAATCCGTAGACAACTGAACACTCATCAACCACCCGATATCCACCGCAAATACTCATCGTCTAAACCACCAGCTTCGAGTACCTGGCCTTGCATCCCCTCGCCGCCATACACTGTGCAAGAAGTGGAGACCATAACCCGTGTCCCTCGAACCCCCCCCCTCCCGTGTCCCCGCGCCACTCACTGGCTCCGGCGGGGGTCCTGTCGACCGGCTCTGGCGGCGACACCAGCTGCCCGTACGGCGGCGCAGAGCCAGCGGCGGCGCGCAGTCCCGCCACGTGCTGCTCCATGTTGTAGAGCAGGCCCGTGGAGTGGGAGTGTGGCAGCGGGGGCGGCGGTCCACCACCGACGCTCGGGTGCAGCGGCAGCGCCGCCGGCGGCTCCGCGTGGCTCCGCATCACCATGAGGGCGTCATCGAGCCGCTCCTCGATCCGGCCACCCTGAGGGGCGGGAGAGAGACAGAACGGAGAGGAGTGGAGGGTCAGCCACCTGCCGGCACAGCGGGGTCACAGCTGCAGCCTCAGCGCTGACGCCAGCCACTTCTGCTTCAGTAACGGAGCCAGGAGAGGGGAACCACTGACATCAGTAGAACTAGTCGGGGAAGGAAACGCGGGTTGAGACGGAGCCAGTCCATTCACACATGGGACTGACTCATACACCCGCACACATACGGTGACGAGTTACAGCGTAAATGCTTAAAACAAAGCCATAGCTGCACAATGATATACTTCCGTTGCAGTTATACGATTGAAAAATAATGCATGTAGAACACGACCATTGGGTCCATGATTTCCTTGCAGTATACATGTAGCGTTGTCAACAGGAGCTGACTGACATTGCACACGACAATAATTGCCTAACAGCTTCACTTGTAGGTACTGCACATCCGGGCTAGCGCGGACATGAACATTTAAACAGAGCATGTTGGACTTGTTGGTACACAAAATAATCCGGAACCGGCGAGCCGTGGGGACTGACAAACACAGCTGTTCACATGCAGGACCGCGGTTGCACGATTGCAGAAACATGTCTCCGTTTCTAGTTAGGGAAAGGTAAACAAACAGCCAACAATGAGTGCGTCTCACACTTACCTGGGCATGGTCTCTTAACAGTCCAATGGCGTCATCCAAATGCTCATCGGGCTATCATCAGAGACGGATTTCAAGTCAAACAGCACAAAGAAAACGCAAACATCACAAGTGGCCAAACTTCCATGGACGCATGCCAATTTGTCGGTACACCCGAGTACAGCTGCAGTTCTGGGCATTACCAACAGATGGCGCGCGGGTCGTCAGTGCAGCGGTGAGAGGCACGACATTCGTGACGAGCTAGGGTGGCATGCACTAGTGCTGGCAGCGAAACAATCGGAAACCGTGAGGGGGGTAAGTCTGACGGTGACTAGGGACCTGTTCCCGTGGCGCCTCTAACCTCCTCTTAACTCATCAAAGTTGCTCAAACTGCAATTGCTCTGTGTTATTGGTACGACTGGAGCGAGTTTGAGCAGCTTTGAGGAAGTGAGAGGAGGTTAGAGGTGCCACGGGAACAGGCCCTAGGTGTTTAACCGGGCGGGTACTCTGCACACGGTACAGAGCTCCATGCGACATGAGTCGTTGCAGCAGGGGTACGGGGAGGGTGGGGGTGTAGACGTACCGGCGTCGTGGGGACGGTGCCGCCGCTGTAGCTGCTTCCCGCGTGTTCCGGAGAGTAGATCTGAAACAGACCCGAGAGATTGTTCAGTCCACGCGAGCGATCACATGCGGAAACGGACACCCTCGGAATTCGACACAACCCGAGCTAGGACATTGGATAGATTGATGAGAGGACATAGCGTGGCATTAGTAAGATAAAAGACGCAAACATCAACATATCACATCAACACATTTTACAATATCGACTCTTTTCTCAATAAGAAAAAGCAGCTAACAAACACATGCCTAAAATGGATCGCAAAACAGCTCCAAGTGAGCCCTCTCACACCACGCTGTGTCTCCCCCTCTCCTTTCGCATCGCCCCTCGCTACCGCTGGACAAACCACGCCCGGTCAAAACCCTTCCCTCAGCCGTCAACACTCACCGACGCCAGCGCCTTGCCGAGCGTGTCGCCCGTGTTGGGCGGCTGTGAGGGCGGGGGCGGGGGCGGCGGCGCGCTGTACATGGGAGAGCCAGCCGACATGTGGGGCGACAGCGCCGTAGGGGTGGAGCAGGGCGGCGCGCGGAACGATGACATGGACGGCAGGTTGGAGGACATGACGTCCCCACCGCCGCAGACCTGCCGGACACACGGGTCAGACACGGGTCAGAAGACACGGGTCACAAGCGGGCCAGATACTGGCCAAACTCAGCAAATGGCTGGGTGAAATTACAAACGGATGACACACACGTGAAATATTTTCTTCTTAGAGCTATTACAGCATTCCTATGCTTCAGAATAATACTCCATTTCCATGTTGTGATGACGTCATAGCGAATCAAACGTTCACCTGAACTTATCTCCACATGTGCTGGCAGTTGGAACCGTTATTCACTATCCGTCACAATAAAACATTACGCCAGCTGGGATCGGCCCGACCACACAAAGCGTTTGCAGCCCAGTGCGCAGTGCGCTGAGATGCCGGAGAACGTTCTGTGTCCACTATAACACAGCGGTGCTAACTAGTAACGACACCAGCAGCCCGCTCTAGAGTCAGCTTCGCTGTCTCATGCCGCTCATGCCGCCCATGCCGGCTCATGCCACTCACCATGCCGTCGGCGATGGAAGGCATGCCGTAGTGCGGCGACGCCTGCGGCGCGGCGCCCATGAGGCCGCCTGGCGAGTAGCTCGAGTACTGCGCGTTCCACGGATCGCCGCCAGGGGCGCCACCGTCGAGGAAGTAGGAGCCGTAGCGGCCGGCCGGCTCAACGCCGTAGTCGTCACCCACATACTGAAACAAGAGGAGAGAAGGCGGTCAGTCGGGGTCACAGAGCGGGGTCATTGAGGTCACATGGAGCGGTGGTTTCAGCGGTCGGTGCCGAGCCAGCGTCGCCAGCGGTCGCGGTCGGGTGTCGCCAGCGAGCGGGGACGGGTGGCTGGCGCTGGCTGTTTACGGCCGTCTGGAGGCGGCGCCGCCGTAAACTAGACACGCCGCGACAGAATTAATTAAGCTGCCGTCGCATAAATAGCGCGTCGATTCATTAGAGACGCTCGGCCCGGCCGCTGGAGACGGACGGCGGCGGTTACTAAGGCGGCGGCCTGCAGGCGGCACAGACCAGGATGACGAGAGCTTCTTTGGCGGTGTGGGTAACTGCAACCGCCGCGGTGCTATGGCCTCCATGTGAAAGAGCTGCACGCTCTCGGACGTCACGTAGGCACACGTTCGTTATCGATCAATCGTACTGCAAAACACTGCTGAGATACTAAAGGTAATGTATAATTTAAGGATGCGATTCTGCAGGATTAAAGAACGAAGGGGTCAATGGTCTATGTTGAATGTTAATCTCGAGATTCTGTAGGCATCGAGAATCTGATACTAATTCTCATCGGGACATACGCTGACATCTGAAGTCTACTGTTACGTGTTTCCCAAAGATCTGCAGGATTCCAGATCCGTTATCGTATCCTGCTTAGAGATTTTCAACATGAGATCCGTTTCTGCGATGCATGCACATGCCTGAGCAATACACACATGCCCTTGCACATTCAGACCTTATTATCCTCGCCAAAGCGATCCACAAGGCGTGTGTGCGTTCATAGACCGTTGTCCCTGTCAGAGCCATTCACACGGTGTGTGCGCGCTCAGAGCCTTATCATAACAGCTCACACGGTTAGAGCGTGCCTGAGCCGGCTGCCATGAGCGACCGGAACCTGAGCTCGAGTCAGCAGCGCCTCGAACGAGGGGCGCCACTCCTCCTCGCGTCAAGGCTAGTACAGCAGACACGTGCGGCTCGGCGGCGATGCTACAGAGGCAGCAGAGGCTGGCGGCGGGGGGTGGCCGGAGGTGGCCGGGGGTTCCGTGTGGTGAGCCAGCCGCCCGCTCATTCACGGGCGTCGGACTGACTGCAGTGAGTGGCCGCGGCACGCCGGGCACGCCGGCCAGCCACACGGCCCCACGCTGCCATTCAGAGTGGGCCGGGCCGGCCGCCAGCCGCTGGGAGGTCAGTGGTTAACCGGATACACGACCCGAGAAGAATATATATCGGGCTCGGTATTACACACGCCGCCCAGGCTGTAAATGAGTCGCCAAAGAAATCAGCCCGCCTGCAAGCCTGGTGAAGACCCACCAGATTGCGAACGGCGACTTTGGCACTACTCCGGTGTCCAATCCGCAGCGTCGGCGGGCCCCACTTGCCGTCGCCCCAGGGGTGCCACTTCTCAGCTGCACGGGGTCCCGTTTAATAAGCGGAGCGGCGCTGGTTAATAAACCCCTGGCGGCCGGCCAATAAACTGGCGTGGCCGTTAGATAAACCCGTCCAGCGCCGTTCGGACGCGAGCAATCGGCCCAATAAAGCCAGCCGCCTCTCTATTTACGACGGCGTCTAAAGACTTTACAGCGACCGCCGATGGACGGACGGTCAATCGCCCCCTGCCCCCCCCCCACCGGAGACGGGGTGATGCAACCGCATGACCAGGTCGACGGCACGAGCGGGCGGCCCTGCGGTTGTGACACGCTTCTGCCGAGCTCCGGAGGACAAATTCCAGACCCACAGGAAGCCACCTCGCCGCCAGAGAGCCTAATCAGAACCAAAACGCGTATCAAGGCCATCCACGATCGAGTCATGGCTATAACGGCCTCCATCCATCAGACGGCGGTGTCTTCTCACGGCTGGAGCACTCAGTGCGTCACCATCATTGTCCATCAGCTCGCCTGTCGCGAGACGCACCTCGATCGGCCCCTGGGGCCGCGGAAAGCAGCGCCGCCGCGGTTTTAAAGAGGCGCGGCGGCGTCACTCAGGTGCCGGCGCGGCCGGTTCCGGTTCCCAGCTAGTAGCGATCGGTGTGAACGCGCCATAATGGCCGCACACCGCGCGTCTCCGATCAGTCAGCCAGCTGCCGCAGCCGCCCACGTTAAAGAAATATAGCACCTTTAAACATTAGTTTTTAACTGAAGATAGCCAATTGTCTGTGGGTGCTGAGAAATACCCCAATTCGAATTTTCCCTCCAAGCGACCTAGTTGCCTGAGTTCAACGCCAACAAAAACCGTTTGGTCTCATTAAGTGGTCATATTTCAAACGTCACAACCCGTGACGTCTTCGGGGGCATTACGTCAAATCAGTAGTTTACTCCACTGTTGCATTGCCACCGCACTTCGCAGTTCTGAACCGTCGCCAGTAATTTCAGTACCTTGCGTCCGCCCCGAACCGCACCGGACGCGTCGGAGTACAGGCGCTGGCACATATAGGTTCACGTATGCGTGCCCCCACGTCCCTACCGGCGCAGCGAGCCGCCGGGTGGTGACCCAGCCAGTCGGCGTTTTCACGGTCTAACCGGGGTGCACCCATCGTGCGGTTGCCGGCACAAGCAAGCTGTCACTGGGCGGCCCCACCCAATTTACAACTCTAATGCTCTTACACGTGTGACCATACCTCAATCCATTCCCGCACTTCGCGCAAGTATCACTATGCCCTCAGAAGCTTCCCCACTCACAGCCGTCCCCGACGACAGCCTCCGGTATTATAATTATTGCGCTAAAACATATCCCACCGCTTCACACTGGCAACTCAGCGGATGCTCGTAACACGCCGAAGATCCGACCCATGTTCGCCTTAATGAACACTGCTCGTCATAGCCTCGAGCACCTGCCGTCTGCACCCCTCCATCGTGACCCTTGCTTCCTCCTCCCACCACACGATCCCTAGTGGCTGCCGGGCTGCGTCAATGTGCCGTTCGAATGCCCCTCCTTGTGACCGACACAAACTCGCTCTTGGTGGACGCAAGCATGTGCTGGACGTACATGTAAAACCCATTATATACCTATTTTTTCCACCATTGGTACCCAACAAATTTTTGGACTTTTCTTCGCAAAAAATGAATGCCAAGCACCGTAATCAGGGCATTCTTCTCCATCATTCTACATACTTTTCCCAAGGTGCTATATTCCCTTTAACCACTTGAGCTGGTAACGACAATACGCCGCAGTAGGCCGCGCGGCGGTGAACGGCTACCAGCAGGCCGACCCAGTGGTGACAAACAACTGTGGTGACAAACAACTGCAGTCAGTACAACACTGCTGGCGGGATCACCGACAAACGGGATGACCTCAGCACCAAACTAATCCTGCAGCCCCGCTGTGTAGGTGTCGCCACTGTTGTCTACTACACCTGTCTACCCACGCTACCGTCCGATTCCGTGAACACTCCACCTAATTCACCGGATTGTAGCTACAGGGCCGGGCGGACGGACCGTCGAATGGCTGTCGCAGCGGGGCGGGGCATCAATTTCGCTCGGTGCCACACTGGAGTGGAGTCTGCCCGTAAATACACACACCTGCTGAAGGCCGATATGTCGCTGGACCGGCCGTTCTCTCTACAACTTGTCGCCGGCGAAAAGGCCGCGAGAATCCTCTGCCCGCCGCTCTTCGAACGACGGTACTCTCGACAAACTTCAACCATGCGTCTAGAGCATCCCTGGGCGCCCGACCCAACGCTAAGTTTTGCCGTCTTTTTCAGAAAGGCCCCGGCGCTCCCAAAGTTAATAAATTCCGCTGTTCAGGCTTTTCTAGCCTCGCCCTCGGCCACGGACGGACGGAGCACCCAGGATCTAAACATTTGTTCTTCCATCGGAACCACCAACGCAGAAGCCAGGCACACCAATGGAAAACGTAACGAGCATCTTGTGAGCATTGAGGATGCTGGGCGGGTTTCGATGAGGCTGAGCTGCCGGACTGACACTTGAGGAACAAAAATGCGCCGCCATCACATCAGAGGCTTCGTCGCAATACAATCAAAAAAACATGTGGGCAACATTTAATAAACAATTGCTCCCCACGCGGCCTCCTGCATTTGCTGTGTAAGAATTCAGTGAAATTAGGAAAACCCCTCCCTCCCCCCCGCGCCTCAAACAACTCTTCGCGCAGCACGGTCGACAACCTCCGTGGAACCAATTATCCGCTTGATAAAACCAGAGGCAAATGCCACCCCCTCCTCCAACTTAACCTAGATCCGGCCACCTGTAGTGGATCTCCTGAGCCATCCCACCTCATTTACCTCTTGGCGAGCCAACATCTACCATCGAACTGTGGGATGAAAATCCCCAAACCCCGCACCTCACAGCAACTGGCGCAAACTAATTGTGCCTACGTCCCTCCTGTGCTGCTCCGACACTCTCACCGGACGCTCACCAACACATGCTTCTTATCCACTCTCGCACCTTCGACTTCTGGGCGAGCCGCCCGGTTGGCGAAGGCCCACACGGGACCAACCACGCAAAACACCTCCCGCCGGGGCCCCGGGGCCCCGAGGCCGCATGTCCCCTGGCGCCATCCCACGACACCGCCACCAGCACGCCTGATGACGACAAACGGTTTGGGCCTGTCCAGCTGTACGGTGTCCGGCCCGCCAGCAATGGCCGTGTGTCCGACCGCCAGGGCAGCGCCGGCCAGCAGTGGCCGTGTAAGCTGACGGGTCCGGCTGTATTGTCTAAGTCAGTCCGCTGGACCGTCACTGCCAGAAACAACCAGACTCGGCCGTCAACAGGAGAATGAACAGACGAACAGACACCCGGCAGTCTGCAGTATTGGGCAGCGCTGCCAATCGCGGTGTCTTGGCCGGCGGCTCCGGTCCAGGCCTGCACCACTCTGGCTGCCTGTCTGGCTGCGGACCTGGCATCGTTGCTGCCTGGCCCTACCCGGCACGGCCGGGCCGGGCTCAGCTCTGTGCCTGCGGACGTGGCGGCGTCAGGCAGTCTGGGCCCAGCGCATTCCACGCCGGCGGCGGACAGCGGCGGGAGCGTTTTTAACCAGGTGCCTGACCCCTGGCGGGCCCTGGTAGACCTGCACGGACGCATGTGGCTCGGTCAGCGCGCTGAGCGCGTCCGGCTGATACTCGATACGTACGGCACAAGCGCCGTGCGTCATCGCCGTGCCGCACAGCACGCCGAAGGTCGAGTGCTGGGTCAAGAGGGCGCGGGGGGGGGGGCAGCTCGAGAGGGACTCAAATGGGCTACACTTAACCGTATGGGACGGGGAGAAGTGCGAAGCCAGGGTGCGGTTATACCAAAGGTCGGAACACCAGCGATGCTGGCAAGGATGGGCCATCAATCACGACGGTTGAACGGTGAAAACCACAAAGAAGACGGTGCACTGCGACTTCAGTCGAATATCAGTCATCACGACAGCTTTCAAACAACAAACAGTGAACCAAGATACCACACACCACACGTCACCATGCTTCCGATCGGAAACGACACGTCACTTCTAAACATAACGGAGAACCGGGGGCAATCAGGCGGCACGGCATACCGATCGCAAACGAACAAACATTTACGATCACTACGCCATTTCATCATTAGTCATACACCCAGTGACCCAATTACTGGCAATCTCCCATGTCTTAAGCCGCTTTAAGAGGCCTTATCCACGGCTAAGTCACAGTATCCATCGCCGGCTAACAAGCGCCGCTCGCTGCCATCTTCCATCGATGACGTCAGAGGTCACATGGCACGCCGCAGCGGAGGCGAGCGGAAGTGTCTGGGTAGCCACACGTCGTCATGTTGACAGAGTGCATCAGCCGACAGGCATCCGTTCCTCGCAGCACGGCAGCCTTGTCGCTGTATCGGAACCCTGGCCGGACACCCTGGCCGGACACGGAGTAATAACTACACAGGCCGAGCGGCGGGTCCGGCTTCTTTACGGCTCACAGCCTGGGGGAGCGTCCTCGCTTTCTCTAAAGTCGGTAACTTTCCGTCTAACTTTGACAAAACACGATCAAGTTTCGAGAAACTCAGTCGACGGAAGGCGATGCTCTATCCAATTTATACGCCAACTAGCGCCCCGCTTATCTAACATACACCAGCGATCTTATGCTTCAAAACAGCAGTGTAACAACACTCCTCGGAAAATCTGTCCACCGTTCTCAGATTGGCTTCTATTCTCCCTCACTGTCGTTTGTTGTCATGTATTCCGTGTCACACACGCCCGCCACCATCTCCTCGCCTAACCTGCCCTCAGTCCAGTCCAGAGACTGCTTCCAACCCTTCCTCTCAGACTGCCTCGTCCCTCGTCGGGCCGCTTACCTGGCTGAGCCGGCGGCGCATGTGCGGGTTGCGTCTGGCCATGATGACCATGTCAGCGGCCGGGGGACTGACTGGGGTCATCACAGTCGGCTGACCACACACCAACGCCGCAACTGGCAGCGCGGCCGGCGTCATCGTACCACCCGGCGTCATCGTACCACCCGGCGTCATCACACCCCTGGGCGTCATCGCACCCAGCGGGGAGAACTGACCCCGTGCCGAGCTCATGGTCACTCCACCGGCCACACAGTCCACACTCGCTCCACCGGCCACACTCGCTCCACAGCAGCAGCTCCACGACAGCAGCACACCCGATACTGTCCACTGCCGATAGCGTTCACTGAATCGCCGAGCTCTGACTCACACGCTCAATCACTGAATCAGTCGCTTCAAACTAACAACAGGTCAAAGGTCACAGTCTTGCCGTCAACTCGCTGTGAGATGAGAGGAGTACGATAGGTCAGCTCAGGTCAGGTCAGGTCAGGTGCGCCAGACAGACAATCTCCTTTTCATCAAATAAACGAAGCCCACGGCAAACGTCTGACCCACGGGGAATTTTAATACCCATTCATCAAATACCTAATGCAAGGAAAAACGCAGCGCCGGGGGCGTGTACCACCGCATTACCGCACGGCCATCGCGGGCCGCCCCCGCCCCGGCCGCTAACGTGAAACAATGCCAGAAGTGACATCAGCACACCGCCCACCGGACCACAACACAAACGAGCCGCTGCATGTCATCAGCAGCCAATCTGCCAATCATCGCGCGATCGACACCTCATCACGCCTCTGTGCGCCGCCCACACCGGGCGGGGGCGGGGGCGGCGCCGGAGATGGGACGACACGGGAGGCAGGTCGCCCGAGGGTGACCCGCCCGCTGCCCCGCCCATCCGCCGCCGCCCGGCCACGCCCAGCCTGGGCGCGATGCCTCTGGCCAGCGTCTCCTCTCTAATGACTCTGCGCGACACCATTAGCATTTAGACGAGCGGCACCTGGCGCGCATGGACGGGCGCGGCTGACCGCACGCGTGACCCTGGAGTCAGAGGGCGGGGTGTGCGTCTGGGTCGAGAGGTGCTGCCCCCGATACCGCCCACCGGATGGTGGGACACGCGCTCCACCTGACCCGCGAGATCGCCCTGCACCTGACCAGCGCGTGCGCCCTCCACCTGACCCACGAACGAGCGCGCCCTCCACCTACCAGAGCGTGCGCCCCACCGGTACCCACGTGGAGCGCGCCCTCCACCTGACCAGAGCGTTGCGCCCATCACCTGGACCACGAGCGCGACGCCTCCACCTGACCAGGCGTGGCGCCACTCCAACGCTACCGCGAGATCCCCCTCCCCTGACCCGCGGCGCCCCTGCCACCTGATCCCGCGTAACTCCTGGCTTCACCAGAGAAGCCAAATGCTTGGTCTGAACTGGTCACAACACCTGACGTAACCTGACAACCACGACACCTGACCTGTCTTGATAGGGCTCGCAACCTAACCTGACCTGAGCTGACCTGAACTCCGTCACCTGTCCACCGTTTCCACACCAGACGATGGTCGCGTCTCGGCCGCCGGGGCGTCACTGCCGCCGCCGAGGCGCACCTCGCTAAACTCCATGAGCAGCCAGCCCGGCTCCGGTCACCTGGTTGGTCGGCGGCACAGAGCACGTCACCGCCCGGCGGCGACGGCGGCGGCGGCGCCCGGCAGTCTGCCGCGACTGTGGCCGGCCGGGCGGGCAGGAGTCAAGGCCAGAGGTCCGGCCAGCTCCGCTATCAGGCGTCCCGCTACCAGGCGTCCACCGGCCGTCCACCGGCCGTCCACTAACCGTCCACCGGCCGTCCACCGGCCGTCCACCGGCCGTCCACCGGCCGTCCACCGGCCGTCCACCGACGTCCACCGGCCGTCCACTGACCGCCCACCACCGCCCACCAGCCGAGTGTTGATGTCACCCAGAGCGGCCGCCGGAAACGGGAACGGAAGCTGATCTGACCGGAACGTCTGCCCGGAATTCGGCAGCTCTGATGTTGACCGCCGGACGCGACCTGTCCCGTCCGGCACCGACCCCGGACGCAGCGCCGATGATCAGCACGAGACGGCGTCAGCGAGGTCAGACAGTCGGCGGTCACAGACCCTCACCAGTCACATCACCAGTCACCAGTCAACGGTCACATCACCAGTACCAGTCACCTCACCAGTCACACAGTCACACACAGGTCACACAGCGTTCACAGACCCTCCTCAGTCACATCGCCGACAACAGAGCCACCGCGTGGGACAGTGGGACAGGCAGTCCCGCATCACTTCGTCACCAACTCAGGGACACCGTCTAAAAACCACCATTAGCAATGTGTCACGGACACCCGAAGTCGCTGTTGAAGCCCGCTCTGGCTAGCCGCCGGACGCGTGGTCACGTATTAAGGTGTGTACTCGCGCGGCCGTGTGGCAGCGCGGCCAACAAATTGTCCGTTCCGCTGGACGCACGCGACCGGTTACCGCATGACCCTGACGGATCCCAGGAAACCAGCCGGTGGGCCCCGCGCCGCGCCGCGCTCACCGAGCCGGCCGCCGTTCAACAGCAACACCCGTACAAAGACACAGAGAACAGTGCCGCGCCGGCCTAGCGCGGAACGGTACCCAGTCCCACCCTGGTACTACACGGCGGTGGCACCGACACAGAGAACACAGCCCAGCCCGGGCGTCGCTGATGAGGGGTTATGAGATGGCGCAAAAAACGCAACGGAATAATGGGCGTCGTGAGCGATGGGAAGGCAAAGAAAATAGAAAAGAACGGGTTCAGAGGGGAGACGACGAGCCGGGGAGCGAGGGGAGACAGACAGGCAGCAATGAGAGGGCACCGTTAGAAACAGACGGGGGAAAACGGAGAACAGACGGGGGAAGAACGGACCAACAGACGGGGGGAAAACGGAGCTATTACCGCCGCCGGTGGCTTCACAAGACAAAGCCCAACAGAGGCAGACCATCCGGCGCAAAACCAGTCCCGCAGAGCGTAAGTTAACAGTCGGAATTTAGCGAGTGTCTTAGTTAGACTCTTGGCTGAGCAGCATTGTGAAGCGGGATTTCCGAGGCCATGCTGGCAAGCTGATGTCCGTAGATGGCTCCAGGGCGGCTGATGGGCCGCACAGGGCGGTACGGTGGGCGGCACCCGCGCAGCTCGTGGGGGGGGGGGGCCCTGACTCGGCTGGCCGCTGACCGCCTCAGTTCGGCAGAAAGCACGCCTGGCGTCGCTCCATTCTCAGCCCTCATGAGCCGCCTCCGACGCCAACAGTAGCGCTCTCCGCCGCTCCGCCACCAGACTTGGGTTCTTTGAGGTCACCGATCCGACTAAAACCGCTACTGATCCGTCGTTCTAAGATTCCTCTGTTTACCGGCAACGCTACTGGTCTGACGCTGATATGCCAGTAACCCTGTGATAAGTAAACCACATTACAGAACAAGTACACCACATTACATAGCGTCGGGTCGTCAGAGAATTCCACTTTTTTAAATCTCAGGAGGTGGGCATGTCACACTTGCCCCTCCTTGGACATAACAGCCTAGTCCCTGTCCACGTGCGGAATTTAAAGACAGCCTAAATCAATAATAAAATACGAGGTAAACGGTCTTCCCAGAGCAGCTGGTGGACAAGTGACAATCAAGCCTTCACTTCAGCCCGTGTTCACGACACGCCGCTCGGATCCGTCAATACCATAAATCTTGTCGAGTGGTGGTGTACCGCTCATCACAGGGGTCTCATCAGCTGACGGGGTCTCATCAGCTGACGGTGTAACCCGTCACTGTACCCTGTCATCAACGTCTCCGGCGGGAAGCCAGCGTCGCCTTTATGTCGGCAGCGGCGCCTTTTCTGCCGCTGCGGCGCCTTTCTGCCATCATGCAGGAAGCCAGCGTCGCCTTTATGTCGGCAGCGTCGCCTTTCTGTCGGAGGCGGCGCCTTTCTGCCATCAGCAGGAAGCCAGCGCCGTCTTTCTGTCGGCTACGGCACCTTTCTGTCGGCAGCGGCGCCTTTCTGCCGGCTGCGGCGCCAATCACCGCCCGATCGAGCCATCTGCATAAACCGATTACGGCGCGGTAAGCCGTCACGTCAGCGGGCGATCGTCCCGGCCCGACCGCGGGCCGCTCCGCCGCCGTCCCCACACTGTCAGCGTATTGTGCCAGCGTCGCCAGGCACGCGGTGACAATGTCACAAAAACTGCCACGTCAGGGGCAGCGGCAGGCGCTGTGGGAACAGCATGCAGAATATAGTCAATCTTCAAAGGCACTGACGTAGGTTGTTCGGATGCTTTCGACGATAAAAGCATGCTGTTTTCCATATGACATAATTCAGCGTTGTTATATATTCAGGCGCGATTCGCATCGTTGTTTGGTAACTCGGCAATTCATTCGGTGCCGATCATCGGAGGGCTGACGTTGGACGACTGGGACTGAGGACCTCTGACAAAATCGCTACTCCGTAGCCGTTAACACCGGACCGCACCGCACGGGACCACCTTCAAATCGACACCACCCATAATCGACACAGCCGCTCATTAAGGCGATAACCGCTCTACGCAGGCCATTAATGACGTCAGCGCAGCTGGTTATTCAGTGATTTCCAGCCCATCACACACCCGACATTGCCGCGCACACGTGACGGCTCATTCATCCAGCCGGCCAGCGACACGGCCAGATTGCATGGCTCTCAATGAACAACCCCGACCTGACAGCAGACCTCCGACCATATCCGCCACCCTCATAGCCGCTCTCTCAGAGTGCAGACTGCAGACCAGCCATGCAGGCCGCCCACCGGCAGCGCTGGCCGGCATTCCACAGCTCTGGAAAAACAAATCCGACCTCTGCTGGCAGGTCAGAGCGGTTCAGGGAAGGGGGATGGGGGGGGGGGTACTCAGGCATTAACGTCCCAGGAGTCTCAGCGGTCAGCGGGAGCAGCGCCAATGGTAGCCTGGCCATTCATACCCGACACCCAAACCAGGGATGTTATATAACGTTCAGGATGGCCTGAGTGTATAACGTCCAACGTTCAGGATATCCAGAGTATATAACGTTCAACGTTCAGGATATCCAACATAACATCCAACGTTCGGGATGTCCAGAGTATATAACATCCATAGGCAGCAGCGAGAATATAGAGACAGCAACTCGCACATATTTGCAAGTATGAGTTTATGTTGCTGTTCTTACATTCATGAATTAGGTTAAAATTTGAATAGATCGCAAGCATGTACGTTGATAAATGAATGCATTACAAAGTGGTGAAGACGGTATAAACAAAATTGTTAACTTTTGGCAATAATGCATCGAACGTGATACTTTTCGTGCCATGCAATCGAATATTCAACAAATATGTCCAACTATTTGCCATTCCCCTGGTCCTTTTGACATTCCAACGGTGGCACCCGGCCAGGTCAGAAGGCACACCGGTCACCTAACGGGGTCAAAAACCATGGCGAGCATACCATTCACTGCGGCCCGCTGTGATCGGTTCCATCGCCAGCCCAGACACCGGGTAGACAGACAGACAGACACCGCCTGGCCCCCGTCTGCACCGATTGATTGATTATTGCGGGTTTTAAGGCGCGTCGACAACCGCCTGCACCCCGGCCACCATTACCGGCTATCCTGAACAAATCACGGCAGACCATCGGACCGACCACCGTGCCCCACCGGCGCGCAGCACGACAGCCAGACAGTCAGTCACGCGGGCGACCGGCCGCTCACCGCCGCTGGTCATGTGTCTAGACGGAATACACCCGCCGACCCCCCCCCCCCGCCCGTGTGCCGTGTGACCCATACCAACTCACGACGTTGATAGACCTAAACTGGGCCCTTAGAATCGGATACAGCGCCTGGCATGGTTGACAACATGATCCGTCTGCACGCTGCTGGTTAAAGCAGCAAACAAAACATTAAAGGGCGCGGTGATGGCCGGGACCACCCAGGCCGGACGGTGTCGGGATGAAGACACCCGGCGAATCCGATGCACATCGCATCGGTTGGAAGGGGACATCAATTCGGCATAGCGACAGTCTTGGTGGTCTTAATCGCAGTGTTCTGCGGTGGTTCGGTAGCGGGCGCCTAACAGGAGGTACCATATCTACAGCAGAAGAAGAAGGTACAGCAGAAGGCACCACATCTGACACATCTGGGGTAGCGGCGGGCCGGGCCATCGACAAAGCGTCACTGCTGTGTGCCTCAGCCTTCACACTCTGCCCACATGTCATGTGAAGTGTGTGAAGCCTGGTCAGAAGCTCCCCCAGCTCCGTCTCCGACTGTCTGCTGCCGCCCTGCCCTGTCTGACAGCACGCACAGTCCGGCCGGCCCGCCTGCCCAGCCTGACGTCACCAATGACGTGACGTCACCAGTGACGGACATTATCACCGCACCACACCCTGACCAGCCCACACCCTCAGCCTGACGAGCGTCCGCTCATGCCTATTAGTGATCAGTGATCACCATCGCTTACAGCCGCGACGTATAGCAATCAGATAGGCGCGTTCAATCCCTGACGATGGTCATAAAAATGTCACCTCGCCTCAGCAGGAGGATACCACCCATGTACAGTCTCATGATTTCTGACCAGCCCACCTCACTGCACTAACCAGTTACCACGCCCTTAGTGCCCAGTTTACGTCACATGCATCCCCGTGTTTGACTACCAGAGTTTTATGACGCGCCGGCTCCTCAAATCACTGTGCGCCCATGCCCCGAAGGCCGTCCAACACTCTGCGTATATCTGCACCGAGTCGCGTGCCGCCGGCGGAAGTCACACCATAACATCCAGCGTCCACCGGCGCACCGGAACCACGCCGTTTCCGGTGGTGGCTCTCGGCTCCCACGGTAACAACAGAGGGCGCCGGGCCGCCTCCGGCCTGTGACAACTAGCGACGCTTAATGACACTTCACGATATTGTTTAGCAGACCCGGTGCCAACCCTGTCCTGTTCTGTCATCTACCCCCACACCCACCCCCAGCCGCCGGCGTCGTCTTACCGCGTGCTGGTCGGTCCTAAAGCCTCCTCCCGGGGCGCCCGGTAAGTGGCCCGCTGTGCTTACCTGAAAAGAGATCGAGGCCATCTGGTGAGCATACGCCGAAATGAGCTCATCGGTCAGTCAGTCGTGCATGCTAAACGCGGGCCCACCAGATCGGCCGCGATGGTCCGGGCGGGCCCGCGTCAGCACACAATGAAGTGGCATATCTCAGCTGCTTAGCAACATGTGCAGCGTAATCACAACATCAAACAGCACATGAACGATGCAAGGCACGCTGGTAGTGATTTCGTAACAGCGACCGGGCGGTGCTGGCATCTAGCGGAATAATGTTGAATCACAGCTTATGCAACAAACAATAGAGGGCAGCACCGCGCCAGCCGCCCACGGCATCCGCTCGAGACGCCGGCCTCACGCTGACGGCCAAGGTTATTGGCTGCGTGTGCTCCGTCGGCGGCTGATCACAATCTGTCGGGGGTGCTCGGCCCCGCCCTGGCCGCCTGCTCACCAGCCGCCGCCCCCGCCCATTGAGCGGAGCTGGGTCGGCCGATCACGCCCTTTCCGCCGCCGCCGGGCGCGTCCCCCTCCCCACGCAAACACACGCCAGCGCACAAACGCCCCGCCGCAAAATACGACAACGCCTGCAGCAGCTCGCCACCACGAGTCGCTGCAACGAGGCGACGATGTCTGCGCGGCGCATCGCGCAGCGACGCAACCTCCCACCCTTCATCCCCTCCGCCTCTCTCCCTCTCCCTCCGCCGGGAGAGACGAACGAGCCAACGCACCACCAGTACAGAGAGCAGCAGCAAGCCAACACAAAGCGGCGGCTGCGCGATCGACGCTCGCTGGGGCGCGTGGAGCGCGTGCGGCGCCGACGCGCCCCCACCCCACTAATACTGCTCCATTAGCGGGGCCGGCGGCAAAAAGCGGCGATCGGCGCCGCGCCGGTGGCCGCGTGAGCCGCGCCGCCGGCAAAAAACAATACGGAACGCCGACCGATGGCGTGGCTCTGCCGTCAGAGCCCCGCCGCTCTGGCTCGGACGCTGGCTCGGCGGCGGATACAGTGGTGGCGGCGCGGCGCCGTCGCGTGCGTCAGAGTGCTCCACCGCCGCCGCCGCCGGTGCTGGTGCGTGACGTGCGTCCGGTAAAGTCGGTCATTATACAGGCGCCGAATTAAAAACGGCACCGCACAGAATGAATTCCGACCAGCGGTGAGCCATCTGTCGCCGTATTGGAGCTGGAGCTGGCGCCGGAGCTGGCGCCGGGTCGGGGTCTGAGTCTCTGAGTCTGAGTCTGAGTCTGAGTCTGAGTCTGAGTCTGAAGTCTGAGTCTGAGTCTGAGTCCTAGTCGGAGTCGGAGTCCGGGCCGGAGTCTGAGCCGGTGCAGGGGACGGAGACGGATCTAGAGACGGAGACGGATCTAGAGACGGAGACGGATCTAGAGACGGAGACGGATCTAGAGACGGAGTCGAAGCTGCCGCCGCCGTTCGCTCAGAGTCCGTGACGTCGGCGTCGGCGGTGGTGGTGGTGGCGGTACTGGGTTCGGACGACTGGGACTGCCCTGACGACTGGGACACGCCCTCCGAGCAGGGGTGACCGAGAGCAAAGGCAGACCGGGGAGCCGGACCCCAGGAATGTCCGGCCACGAACACAGGTCAGCCAGGCATGGTAGGCGGATCTCCAATACATTCACAAACAAACAAAGAACGAGCTGCTAGCAAGCCAACACTTGTAATTAGACGCAATCTGTCTTGATTGGATGCAATTTGGGCGTTGTGGTATATCGAATACAAAGACCACTACTGTGTGAAAAAATGACTGATGTCCTCGCAAAGTCCAAAAATGTATCGCTAGCAATACAGAACACGTGCATGAAGCGACGCTTGTAGCACGTGGGAAGTAACACGAGCGACGAGCAGCCGACTCCTACGCACGACGCGCTACCTCCGCCTACCGTTGATGTCCCGACACCATCACATGACCGCCTACCGCTGATGTCCCGACACCATCACATGACGGACTGCGTCACGACAGAACATCTTCCGCGAACAGATCGGCGAAGAAACGCCGATGGCTGCAGCGTCTGCGGCTGCGGCGGCTGTTTGAGCTTCACGGGGCCGGAACTACTGCGGTTATATGGCGTCCTCGGCTATATGGCACCCAGGCGTATCGCTGGGAACAAATCGCCAGGGCACTGACCCGTCCCGCGCGTGTCCTCTCCCCACGACTCCGTCTCCAGTGACCCAGTCCTGAGCCGCCTCCTGTGACCTCTCACCGGATGTCACACTTCCGGCGGCCACTTTGGCGACAGCGCCGACATCACCGCCGGATATTCCAGTGCGTGTGCGCGTGTGGAGCGCGTGCCGGCGACGCACACGCACCGGACACGCACGCTGGAAGCGGAAGCCAGTCGGGACACCGCCGGAGACACGGCGGACCGCCAGCTCCCGATACGGACGTGTAGGCCGACACAGAGGAGAACAATGCGTCCCAGATAGTCGAGTATCCGGTGGAGGCGAGGAGGCGGTGATCGGCCGGTCTCGAGGCGAGGAGGCGGTGATCGGTCTCCGGGCTGACGGGCGGGAGGTTAGATGACGTAGGTGGCGGAGCAGCCGCCACCGTCTAACAACTGCTACGTCCTGCCGCCGCAGCTGATCAACAACGAAGAGATATAAAAAAGAGAGATCAGAGAAACAGTTGCACGAAAATCGGTAACAACTATGAGTGAAGCCTTTCATTTTCATCTACGCAATTCAAACACAGGATAAGTAACAGGAACTATACACGGGGCCTTTCCATTCCTTCTCCGAAATACATCGATGATATGTGTGCCGGAAGTTATCGTGGCTAGGCGTGTGTATAGCCCGAGTTATCTTCTGTGTGTTGTTTGCGGGTGACGCCGGCCACGGCGGAACCATGATGCAACGAGCCGTGACGGTGCATCACGACGTCACGACACGTCACGGCACGTCACGTCACGTCACGTCACGTCACGTCACGTCACGGCACGTCACGACACGACACGTCACGGCACGTCACGGCACGGCACGGCACGACACGACACGGCACGGCACGGCACGGCACGGCACGGCACGGCACGGCACGACACGTCACGTCACGTCACGGCACGTCACGGCACGTCACGGCACGTCACGGCACGTCACGGCACGTCACGGCACGGTCCGTCGTCGGTCAACGGCCACCCTCAACTGTCTGTGATGATCTAGCCGCACAGTACGCTGGCGTCCGCCCTCATCTGTTTAGTGTAAAGGTGCCGGTGATGTGACGTCATGTCGGACGATGTGGCGTCATGCCGGGTGATGTGGCGTCATGCCGGGTGATGTGGCGTCATGTCGGGTGATGTCACATCATTCCCTTGTCAGACAGCTAAATTTAGCGACCGTCAGTGCTAATCTGAAAATATGTGGCCTATCGGTGACTTGAGCTTCTTGTAGTTTCCAAAGCAGAACACAGGTCAAACCATTTGCGTCACTCAGATTTAAGTCCCCAGTGACAGCCGTAAAACTTCGCGACAAAGCGGCTTACGGAGATCAGACGGGTCTTATTATTAGCCTGCTTGAAGTGTATCAGCCGCTTCTGGCCAATTTTATGTCTTAACTGGAGAGTAGCTGTCAAGACAGACAAGCAACCGGATACAGGGACAACAAAACTAGTCCAGCAGACTTAATCCGACAAGGTGGACATAATTTGAACAGTGAAACCCCTGAAAATAACTCCCATCAACAGAAAACCCAAACCCACAAACCGCACCAATGATATCCAATATACAATGCATATAGCCTCAGCACTTATCCATCGATCTTATACATTACGCCCCGTGTAGCCCCGCCACTTGACCATCACCCCACCAGCTGTGTCATGCGTGACACCGTGCGGGTCGGCTCCACCCCTCCACTGACCAGCAGCGGGGTCGGCACCACCGCACCATTCCACTGTCTGGCCACCAGCTGGCGACTTCCACGGGCAACAAGTGGCAGCCGGTGGCAGCCGGTGGCGCACGGTGCGGAGCGGCTGCGACCGCCACCTGACCCGATGTTAAAGGGAAGCCACCATCGCCGGCTGCGTCGCCCATCACTGCCCCACCTCCACCAGCAGCGGCAGCGTTACCGCCGCCACCGGGCCGCCGCCGCCGCTGCCACGCGCGCCCCAATCTCAGCGGCGCGCGGCGGCCGGCGGCCGGCAGGTGGGGACAGAGAGGGGAGGGCCGGGGGCCGGCAGCGGGGAGCGGCGTCCCCTCTCCCCTGGGCCGTCGGCTATCTGCTGTCGCCGACGGCCGATCTATCTCCGCGGCCAGCCAGAGACGGCCGGCGGCAATCCACTGAGAAAGTCGCTTGGGTACGAGAAGTCCGCCCGCACCCACGCCGGCGCCGACGACGACCGCGCAGCCCACGCCGCCGTCGCTAGCGCTGCCGCCGTGGCAGTCGTCTCAGTACTTTGCCCGGATCCAGACAGTGACATCCACCGGCCCTGATTCGAAAACAAAGACGCCTTAAAAATGACTCCAGTGCGCAATAATTCGGCCTAACGGACGGCGCAATTAGACACATAATGACGTCGATTAATTCAATTTATCGCCATCATAAGGCCGGGACGCCACGCGGCTCGGAGCGCGTGCCATCTATGAAAAATGGCCGCTGTGCGGCGGGCGCAGCGCGCGTCCCGACGCGGCGGCGGCGAGCAGCGGCGCAGCAGCGACGAACGCGGTGCACTGACGTCACCAAATGGGCCGTAATAACAGGCCGAGCGGGCGGCCGATGGCAATCTCCCCCCGTGTGTCGATTAACGGCCCGCGACCAACGACGGAGGCGGGAGAGCAGATCAGGAGCGGCAGGAGCGGCAGGAGCGGCAGGAGCGGCAGGAGCAGCAGGAGCGACAGCGGCAGCAACAGGAGCAAAGGAGCAGCAGGAGCAGCAGGGGCACAATATGATACAAAGGGAAGAAGCAGGGCAGGTAGGAGAAACACAGGAGGTAGAAGAGCAGCATGAAGCCCCACAAAATATCTGCGCGCACCAGACACCACAGCTCGCGCGTCCGTGTGTCCGTGCGCCCAGTTCCCCGTTAGATAGTCGGGAGCGTGATCAACAGGAGGGTCGGTACGCCATCCATTGAGGACCGGGAGCAGGATGAGACAGAGCGATATCGCCTGCCGCCGAGCTCAAATCAGACCTCGCCGAGCCGAGCCGGGCCGGACGGACGGGTCCTTCTCGTCCTCTGTCTCAGTCCTTTGTGCGTCCAGCAGCGACGGACCGGTCGCCGCGTCGCTTCCTGCGCCGCCGGCAAAAACTCCCCTCCAGACGCGTCGAAATCGGAGCCGAGCGGCCGTCCCGCACCCAGAAAAATGTCCCGTGCGCGCCGGCTCCAGTTACTACATTCCACGGGGACGCATCGGGGCAAAAACCTAGCAGACAAAATCGCCGTCGTCGAGACATTCAACAGCATCGTCGCCGCGCGGGCCAAAGAGCGGTGAGGGACGAGCTGTCGAGCTGTCTGGATGTCTGCAAGTCTGAACGGCTTAGGCGCGTCGTCTCGGGTCAGGCGAGAGTGGTGAACCACCCCAACGGTGACGGCGACGGATGGTGGCAGCGATGGTGGCGGCTGCAGCGGTGGCGTTGTGCGTCGCCCCTCCGAGCTCCAACCACCACCACCGACCGGTCGCTGCCTCCACGCCGCCGCCGCGGCGCCGCTCGGTGGTCGGTGGTCGGTGGTTGGCGGTCGGCGGCGGGCCGCGCGGGCAGCGAAGCGTGGAGCGTGGAGCGCTCGGCGGCCGGAGGGGGATGCTCCGCGCGGCACGCACCAGTTTCGTCGTTCTTGCTCCTCCTACAGCCAGCCAGATGCAGCGTCACTGACCTCCGATATTTGCCAAGCAGCGCCACGAATATTAGAGGATAAATAAAATAGGTTGAACCATAGGCGTAGTTAGTGAGTAAGCAAGGTTCAATCGTATACATAGCTCGTTCGAGTATACGCCAGGTTAAATTGTGGGCGCAGAGTATAAGTTAGATTCAACCTAACCCTCCCCACGACAGGTCCTAATCACCCGAGCGTCACGTTGCCCCGACTATTCAGTATCCAGACAGCCGGGCCCGGGTTATTATTCAGTATCCAGATAGCCCGGGTGGGCCCTGCCGCAGTCGGGTCCTCGCGACTCGCTCAGCAGTTGACCAGAGCTCCTCCAGCCGCCGGCGTTCTCGCCGCACCGAGCCGCCACCGCAGCTCGCCGGTCGAGCTGCAGTGGAGTCTCGAGTCTCGACCGAACAAAGCCGGCCGCACCGACCATCTCCGACCTACAGCGGCGGTGGAGTCTCGAGTCTCGACGGAACAAAGCCGGCCGCAACCGCCATCCGACCACAGCGGCGGCGGAGTCTCGAGTCTCGACCGAACAAAGCCGGCCGCACCGACCATCCCAGTCTCGAGTGTCGACCGAACAAAGCCGGCCGCACCGACCATCCCAGTCTCGAGTCTCGACCGAACAAAGCCGGCCGCGCCGACCATCCCGACCACAGCGGCGGCGGAGTCTCGAGTCTCGACCGAACAAAGCCGGCCGCACCGACCATCCCGACACAGCGCGGTGGAGTCTCGAGTCTCGACCGAACAAAGCCGCCGCACCGACCATCCGACCACAGCGCGGTGGAGTCTCGATGTCGACCGAACAAAGCCGGCAGCACCGACCATCCCGACCAGCGGCGGCGCGGCGGGGCTGGCTTCCAGACCGTACTCTAACGACCAACCATGGGCATTAGGCAGTCATGGTTCACAACCGGCGGGGGCGGCGGAGGGGGCGGACCGAGCCGTGCAAGGAGAGAGGGGGTAAAGTGGTGCTGAAGCGTGACTATTAACGGCGTGATCACGGGGTGCCAGCAGCAGCCGGTGTGATATGAGCCTCGGTAAAGAGCAGGGGAGGACGGGGCTGGGTTTGATGTGGCTTCGCTGAAAAGGTCACAAAGGGAACGGCGCTGTGCAGCGTGCACTATGCAGTGAGCTGATGTAACCGACGTTCCCGCGAAGGACACGGGGTATGAATTCCCTGAACCCGGTCCGAAACGGGACTGTAATTGGCGCGTCTCGCCAAATTCCGTGGCACGACTCCCGGCACGCGGCGCGGTGCCGGTTCCGAGAACAAAATCGTAACGATTCGACTCACCGTCGCGGCGCTCATCTCTTTCCCACAACCCAGCGCGCTGGGTGTAAAACACCTGGCGACGTAGCTCCAGTGATATCACCGCACGTCCAACCAACCGACCAATCTTACGAAGACCGACCGACAGCCGCCACGAAGCCGCGGCGGCAGCGGTAGACGACCAATCACACGGCTGCTCACGCTGATGTTCTGCATCAGATCAATCGACCAGCTTCTCTCCCCATGAGCGGCGGCAGCTCTGGCTTTTTCGCCATCTCTTCCATCTCTGTCCACCTCCCATCCTCATCGCCAGCACAGTCTGTGCGAATTGCCAACACCTCTCGGTACCGAGTACCTAGTCACCACCGCCAACGCTACCGCCATCGCCACCGCCACCATCACGGCCATCGCCACCGCCACCGTTACCATCACGGCCATCGCCACCGTGACCGGTTATTGCGCCCTCTGACGGAGCCTATTCAGCGGCGTATCCGTTTGAAGCCGGGCCATTCCGGGCGTCATTCGGCCGTCGGCGCCGCCGAGCCACCCGCATCAATATGCCCGCTCATCCCTTCTATTTTATATCGGAGTTACTGACCCATAAGTTTCCAATTACTCGCCGTCCTGCAAGGATAATAGGCAATTCTCGAGTGATAAATCAGCGCCGTTATTCAATAAGGCGAGCCATCGATCGATCGGAGCGGGTACGTGGCGGTGCGGCGGCGAGGCGCGGCGCAGGGCGATGAGGAGCGACGCGGCCGAGCGACGCGCGAGGAGACGAGATGGGCCGCCGCCGCCGCCGCCGCCCACGATGTCCCCTGGGAGCAGGGCGGACTGACCATAGCAAGGCAACGAGCACGCGCCAGTCACGCCAGGGGATTGGCTCCCGAATAAGGCCACACAATGGGAGAAGAATCATCAGCGGCGCAAGCATCCTGGGGCGGTATTTCAGTACGGTCATTAGAAAACTGAAACACATTGTCGCCCAAGGTCTGGGCCTGTGCCCCCTGAATCAGCGCCTGTTGAGCGGCCACAAGACGTCATCCTCCCATCCCGCCTACGTCTCTCGATAGCCGTGACGTCACACACGCGCCGTCGATGACGTCACAGCGGGCAGCGTCGAAGTCTGTGGCGCGACACGCCCTTCTGCAGCCGTCACCGGGGGCCGCGCTAACCCGGTTTAGCCCTCAGCGGAGGCTCTATTAGCGGTCGGCGGCGGTCGGCGGCGGCGGCGGTGCGATCGATTCAGTGCAGCGGCGCAGTGCTGCCCCGCGGCCGGCTAACCAGCGCTGTGGTAAGCCTCGTCCACCGCCCCACCGCCGCCGCCGGGAGGGCAGGTGAGGGCCCGCCGCCGCCGCCGCCGCCGCCACCGCTCGTCAGCTGACGCCCTTGCCGCCGCCACCACCGCCGCCGCCCAGGGCAGTGTGGCGGCACGCGCGCGGCCCGCGCCGGCCGCCAGTTTGAATCCGGCCGGCCAAACCGAAAACTGCACGGCCGCGTAATGCTGGCGGCGGAGAGCAGCTGGCGGTGACGTCATCGCCAGGTGATCGCGGCGTCAGCCAATCAGAGTGCCCGCGGCCGCGGATAAGATGAATATGCCGCGATGTGTATCTTATTTTGCGGATCGGTTGGTCGCGCGGCACCTGCCGACTGTTGTAGGGGGAGACGGAGGGGGAGGCAGTCTCGCCAGGCTGGTATGCCGCCCACGTGTCCCTCAACGGCCGGGCGCGCCGGTAAAAGAAACGAGGCCACGCGCACGGCGCACGCGGAAGGGCATGTCAGCGGAAATGACAAACGGCCCCTGTTCGGTGCCGAATCGCGAGCCAGCCGAGGACGCGGGACGCGGCATGACGCGCTCTTCTGCAGGCGGCGTGCAGGGGAAACGCCCCACCGACCCGACACAGCCTGTCACGGCATCGTATCGCGTTGCAACCTTCACCACAGCCGCGCCGCCAGAGACAGCTCAGTCAGCCCCTTCAGACATCAGACCGGCGCGCACACCGGTCCGCAGCAACAGTCGATGATGATTTGGAGTTTGGGGCGCTCCAGCTGCTCGGGTTATTGGCGTCCTCGCAGTAGTAGTCTCTTCAGACAGCAGCGGATATAGGAGCAATGTGGAGCATCAGACGGGAGTAGAGACTATAGAGCGCAGACTGGTTTGTACCGCCGAGCCGTTGCAGTCCCTTCAGGTGTAAACGACGTGAGGGAACGCGCTGCTCAATTCAGCCGGCGGCGGCCCAGCACCGCTGCCGCACCGCAGTGTGACCGCACCCTGTCAGGCAGCCCGCAGCGCGCTGTCGACGCGCCACCGAGTGCCGCCGGTGGCTGTCGAGTGCCGCTGGGCGGTGGAGTGCCGCACAGGCCATGGACCCCGGCCGGTCGCGAGGAACGGCCCGCCAGGCCGACCATCTGTCGCCCTGGCGCCGGTGCCGCCGCCGCCGCCGGCCGACCCAACAGGTAGCCGGGCTGAGCTGGGGAGGGGAGGGACGCGTTCAGAGGTACCACAGGTACGAGTTTGATACAGACGGCCAGCAGGATTTGGCAGGAGAAACGCAGGAGAGACGCCAGTCATCACAGTCAGTCAGTCACAATCAGTCACAGTCAGTCACAGTCAGTCACAGTCAGTCACAGTCAGCCACAGTCAGTCATCAATGGTACCGGTAGCAGCAGTGACGAACCGACGTAGTCTGTCCAGTGTCCATGGCTTATTCAACGCACGAATCATAACCAGCTCCTTTTCCTCATAAAGATTGCATAAAATCAGAATAACTGCAATTATAATCACAGTAACGCCTACAACTCCAGATTCTCTATGGGAACTGAGAGGCCAGACCTCCACTAGGAGACCAGCGCCCGGGTGAGCAACTGCGTTCGGACCTCAAGTCGCTATCAAACACCTCACCTGACTCTACAAACCCAACAGCTCTTTTCATTTCGCCGTACAATAACGCCCCTCGCGTGTGCTGTTTGTGGGTTCAGGTGAGTGGTTATCAGTTTGACATATACGCGGAAGGGGGACCTACATTGGCACACGCTGACGGTGACCGACGGACCGCGAAATTCACCTCAAAACCGCCGCGCACGCCGCAATGAGTAAGCGCTCGAAATGGCTGCAGCGGCCCCGGCCGCAGGTCTGCAGGGTTAATGATGTGAAGGGGAGGCGGAGGGGCGGGGTGGGGGTCGGGAGGGGGGAGGGCGGCCTGACGCCAAGGACGGCAGGAGAGGGGTGACAGGTGACGGGTGACGCTCGTTAGTCTGGGGTGCTGTACAGTCGAGCGAGGCTGACCCCGGAGAAGCGTTCGGTCCGCTGGAGTCTGGCCAACCGAAACCCCCAAGGTCCACCATAACCGCCACACATACACAGCGGTGTAACACAGAACGGCGCAGCACGGCACGGCACGGCACGGTACGGTACGGCACGGCACGGCACGGCACGGCACGGCGCGGCACGGCAAGGCGCGGCACGGCGCGGCACGGCACGGCGCGGCGCGGCACGGAACGGCAGTACGGTACAGCATAGGTTGACAGTTATTGGCGCATGCACGGCTCACCGGGGTTGTAGCCAGTCATATATCACTGCATCAGCTAGTCCTCCCTCAGATAATGCTTACCTGAAACAGACAGAAATGAAACACGTTAATCACAGGCCAAGAGCATCACCAATATTTTTGATCAATATAAATATCCAACATCAGCATCAGTAACCTACAGCATTCCGTAGACGTCCCTTTAGGCTAGATATCGCGGTGCCAAGCACATGGTAAGAAACATGCTGCCAACGATAAGAACTCCGATGGTACACCTAACTACGCCCCGTGATCTTAGGAATGGTAAGCGACACGAGACAGCCGTAGAGAGGAGAGGGAGCACGGTCTTCCAGCACGGAGCGGTCAGTTCGAGGGCCCTCAGCCGGCGTTGCCGGATGTTGGGTGAATCACCACCCACAACGGCGGAGTTACAGAGGAACGAACGGCCGTCGGCTGGCCGGGCCTCACCACCGCGACACACCACAGGTAGCTGGAAGCTGGAACGCTACAGTTCATCGGAGACGGACTCCGGTGACGGACAGAGGTGACAGACAGAGGTGTGTCGCCGAGCCACGATAGTTCACGGATCCCACAGGCGGGCCCTCAGCAGACGGACTCCGCGCTACCGAGTGGCGAGGCCAATCGGGTACCGATAGTTCTGACACAAAAACATAGCCAGAACCATTCGTTAGACGGTCCGGCTGGCCCGAAAGCTGTTATTAAGAACCTTCTAGCAGACAATCAGCTCCACTTTGTCATAACAGACTGCCATCGAAACAACAAAGCGTCTAACCACAACACGTGACGGAACAGCTCGAGTGTTTCGAAGCGCGTCTCGTGCAGCGGAAGATCTCTGTCAATCAGAGAGGCACTATCACCACCTCCATCCTAACAACCCTACCCGGACAAAGACAGAGCTATACCAGGCTGACCACGTCCGCCCATACAGCGAGAGGCACCCGCTACCGCGCCGCGCTCTCAACGGCCGCTGATCGTGAGAGAGAAACCCAATCTGGATCAACAAATAAACAAACACAACAGAGCACGCCATAACACAGCCACAGCTAAACACACCGAACACTGGAGGTGCCTCCTCCCCAGCAGCGCCACCCCCGACGGGGTCACGAGCCTCCCACCCTAGACATAACGACGATCGATGAGTGTACTTAAGAGGCTGCGCCACAAGGCACGTTGCGTATGACGGGGGGGGGGTAATCTAATTTACGACCGTTCCATAACCCGTCCATCTGGCTGCAGCGCGGTATAACAAAACATGCTAAGCCGGGGGGGGGGGGGACACGTACTAACAAGCAAAGACCTGACAGAGGCAGCGTCCGTCTCCATTCGAACATAGTCTCCTCGCTGTCTCCTCCCGTAGACTCTCTACTAGCGTCTTCTCAGGTAGACTTCCTAGCGTCTCCTCACGTAGGCTCCCTAGCGTCTCCTCCGACACAGTCTCCCTAGCGTCTCCTCACGTAGACTTCCTAGCGTCTCCTCACGTAGACTCCCTAGCGTCTCCTCAGGTAGACTCCCTAGCGTCTCCTCACGTAGACTCCTAGCGTCTCCTCAGGTAGATCTCCCTAGCGTTCCTCACGTAGACTCCCTAGCGCTCCTCCGTAGACTCCCTAGCGTTCCTCCTCACGTAGACTCCCTAGCAGTCTTCCTCAGGTAGACTTCTAGCGTCTCCTCAGGTGAGCCTCCAAGCGTCTCCTCACGTAAAGACTACCCTAGCGCTCCTCAGGTAGACTCCCTGCGTCTCCTCAAGGTAGACCTCCCAGCGTCTCCTCAGGTAGACTCCCTAGCGTCTCCTCACGTAGACTCCCTAGCGTCTCCTCACGAAGACCACAGCGAGCGGAACCACCAACAGCCTGAGACATCGGACATCCCACCAGCGCCCCTCAGCTTTTCGCCACGTGAATCACACCTCGAACCTCAGCGAGTGGGAGCGTGCGAACACGCCAGCTGGGCGGGAACCCCCGCTCCCTGCCTCTGGCAGTCACACCGCACGCCCTCACATCGACACCTGTCCATTGCCGACCCATCAGACACAGGTGACATCTGACACAGGTGACATATGACACAGGTGACCAGCTGACACAGGTGACCCATCTGACACAAGTGACCAGCCGACACAGGTGACCAGCTGACACAGGTGACCAGCTGACACAGGTGACCAGCCGACACAGGTGACCATCTGACACAGGTGACCAGTAGGTGGACACAGTTGACCAGCTGACACAGTTGACCAGTCGGCGGTCACAGGTGACCAGTAGGCGGACACAGGTGACCAGTAGGCGGACACAGGTGACCAGTAGGCGGACACAGTTGACCAGTAGGCGGACACAGGTGACCAGCAGACACAGTTGACCAGTAGGCGGACACCTGTCCCGCGCGGTCACCTGTGTCCGACCCGACACAAGCGGCGCACCTGTGCTCTCACGCAGCACCGGCCGGTCGCGCCGCACAGCTGCCGCCGTCACCGCCGCCGCAATCGACGCCACAACAATCCAGCCCAGCCCGGCGGCGACGGAGGCACCGGTCCGTGAGAGCCAGCGGTTTGATCACAGCGTCCGACTGCCCTGACAATAGGCAAAGCGGAGCAGCCCGGCGTGGCGTGGGGTAGGGTGGCAGTGTGGTGGGGTGTAACGTGGCGTGGCGTACCCACCAACCGGTTCAAATCACTCCCAGGGAAAGTCAAATCCTGCGTGGCACGACTCAGTGACTCCGTATAGCTCTGACTCAGTGACTCCTTATAGCTCGCCGTCGCAGAGTGCCGGGCAGACTATAAAGACCCACTAACTGTAAACGGCCCCGAGCACCGGACCGGGCCTGTGCGTGTACCCGGCGGGCACACCCACGACTAACAACCATGATCGCAACTCGGACGCCGATATCGTCATCCAAACGTATAATTACGACGTCACCAGCTCGGAGAATGACTCTGCGACCGCGCCACTCCGACTCGGCAGTGGGAAAATACCGCCCGAGGCCGGCCGAGCCGCGCTGGCCGGCCGGTCGTCGACGGAATTACACTGACAAATGGAGCACTAAGCGTGACGTCTTCAAATAAACAAGAGCCGCCGCCGCCGCTGCCGGCTCACTCTCAGAGGTTCTCAGAGGTTCTCAGAGGCCCGCCGCGCGTCCCGCACCGCCTGGCCGTCTGTGGCACCCGCCGGCACGTGCGTCGCGCGTACTTGCGACCAAGTACCGGCGAGTGGCGACAGTCACCGGTCATTGGTACTTGGCCACGAAGTGGTGAATTCTGAATATCAGACGGCAACACCGGTGCCGTCCAGGGACGCCTGATAAGCGGCGCTTTCTTCCGCCTCTCCGCGTTTTAGATGCGTTCTCTAGTCTTGAAGGCGTTACACCGGTGACTGAAGTGGCCGATGTGTGAACGGGCGGGCGCCCGTCCGACGCACCGAGCGCGGCCCTCTGTCCCATCCCGCCGCCGTCGACCGCTGACGCAACGGCAGCGCACGCACACAGAAGTGGTGTCGCAACACGGCCGGCCGCTCCCGCCCCCGCCCCGCCCGCGCCTCCCAGTCGGAGAGCATGTTTATAGACCACCTCATTAATGGGCTGATCTCTCGTAAACAGAGCAGAGGCCGCACACACTGCGCATCGCGCCGCTTCCCCGGCGGCAGCGGAACCACTGTCCGTCTGTCCAGTCCTGTCCGGCGCCGCTGCCCGCCCCCGCCGCCGCTGTCCACCCTCGCCGCCGCCGCCGGTCGTCGGTCGTCGGCACCGTCGACGGTGCCGACGTGACCTTGTGGGCCGACGGCGACGAGCACGCCACCGCGGCGCACGTGGTCCGGCGGGGCGCGCGTGGGGCGACCGGTGCCAACCAGCTCGTGGAGAGAAGTTGGCGCCGGTGTGGTGATGGTCTCTGTTTGCTGAGGTTGTGCGTCAGTCCTCGCGTCACTTGGGCCGGAGAGGCATGGGTGCAATGGCCTCAGCACTCTCGGATTATGACTTTCTTTCGTGGCACTGCAGCGAGGAAAAGCATAAAAGGGCGTTATCGTTTATCAACTGACAGGCTGTATCCATCCGACGGACCTAGATCTTAATCAGACATGTTGATCTTATATTCCATTGGATTTGCGGTCTTATAATCAGGTATCTGTATCTGCTGTCCACCCAATGAGTCGCTGCATTAGTGGGATGCATCGGAGACGCAGACCAGACCGACCAGTCTCCCCAACTAACCGTTGCCCAACCGAGTCAGCAGCGCGGCACGTCCGGACGGGCTCACATGTCGGTCACAGCACCAGCTGTCTTCAGTCACGGCCAGCATACCGCAGAGCATACACTTTCACGCAGAGCCGCTCTGCCTAACTGCCCCGATCGGCGTATAATCCGGCACTGAATCGAGTGGCGTGGCCGGCTGATCCACCACTGGACCATGCTGGGCCGTGCTGCGCCGGAGCGACAGCCGGGCCCGCTGATGCCAGGGCCCGCTACGCCCCGTCACCGGCGGCTAACATGTCACGCTGCAGCGGTCTCGAGCAGGACACCGAGTCAGCAGCCCTGCATGGCCGTGACCGCCGCCGGTACAACCGCGGGAATTCTGACCACTATAATTCTGACTATGACAGCGACTTCGACTCTGATACTCTGACTCTGACAGAAGTGAAACTGGGACTGGAGCTGGAGCTGGAGAACCAGGACACCCATCTCGGCCGGAGTCGGAGCACCGGAGCCGGCCCCGGCGTCCCGCTAGCCAGCTGCAGCCTTGACACGGCGGCAGCAGGGCCGTCTCTCCCGGTCGGCAGCTGCTGCTGATGATGCTGACCACCGACTGACCGGTCCGACCGGAGGACAGGTGCTCCGCCGCCCGCCGCGGCGAAAGCGTCTCCCTGGCGGCGGCGGCGGCGGCGGCGGCGGTGGAGGCGGAGGCGGAGGCTGCAGGCCTGGCACCCGCGGCTGAGCAATGCGCCCGTTGCCTCGCCGCCAGCGATCTTCCATCAGAGGCCGGCCGCCGCCGCCCGAACGCCGCCAAATTAAGTTCCCTTTACGAGCTGGAAAAGTTTGCGGCCGGCGGCGGCGCAGCCACGCGGCCGTGGCAATTTCTCGATGACTGGGCCGGCCGAGCGGCGGGGCTGGCGGAGGCGGCGGAGGCACGCCGTCGTCCGATGCGGTCCGCTCGTATCTCAGCCGCGACGGCCGGGCGGGGGCGGAGGCGGCGCGTCTATCCGGTTACAGGGCCGCGACGGCGGAAGCCGGCCCGTAAACAGAGCGGCCGACACTGCTGCCTGCTGGCTGCAGGACGGCCGAGCACCCTAACACCGACCATCCCCTCTCTCCAACCCACTCAACCGGACACACGACCGGCCCTATGACTTTCTGAGAGTCCTCAAACCATCTCAGACGAAACCGTCACCGGGATGGCACTTGACTCTCCACAGCCGTTGCAGCGTAAAATAGCCGTCTCGCCGGTGATTCTGCCGCCCCCGCGCGCACAGCCTGCTCCGTAGGATCAGCGCGGCCGTAACAAAAAGAACGCTCCACTCGGCGCGCAATTCATCCGTTGACCCACTCAGGCCACGTCAGATCGACAACAAATTACGGCCAATCGCACCGTATTTACGACAATCTTTACGAGCTTCTCCATGTTGCAGCGGAAAAATTTACGGCCCGAGCGCGGCATTAATTGGAAGCGCCGGCGAAGTTATGACTCACAATGTCGGCGGAAATACTGGAAACGCCGCCGCCGGCGCCGTCGGACAGAGGGGTCACGAGCCGGCAGCGGGAGCCGCCGGCGCCGTCGGACAGAGGGGTCACGAGCCGGCAGCGGGAGCCGCCGGCGCCGCGCTCTACCCGCTTCATCTCGCCGCCGGCGAAGTCTGCGAGTACCGCAGTGTGCCACAATGCACCACTAAGCATAACCGTGTACCTCTAGGTATTCTGTGCCACCGTGTTGCACCAGAGTACGCGACCAACGTCACCGTCGGCGCCACCGTCAGCGTCGCGTCGGTCCACATACCAGCGGTGACCCGTGTATATGCTGCAACCCGCCCGGTAAACAGGCCTATCTCTCCCGCCGAGAGCGGTCGGCGGCGGCCGCCGACGCGAACAAACGCCGCAGAAACCGCGACGGCGGCGGCGGAGGCGCACGAGCAGCAAAACTGTGCAGCGGAGCCAACCAAGCAAAACTGAAGAAGCTTCCATTCCGATGGGACGCAGCTTCAAGACGAGCCAGGCGGCACAGAGCCGAGATGAAACATAAACTGCCGGACCGGAAATAACCGGGGCGTCAGAGGGAAGCAGTGATGATCTCAGCGGCGATACGGCCGCCGCCGCCGCGCCGTCTGTGGTGCTATCGGCGCCAGCCGGGCCGGCTCAACACACGGCTGATAGAGGTGAGTACAGCTCACCAGGGCGTCACGGCGGGCGGGGCGAGGCACAGCCCGGCCCGAAACACGCACACTCTCAGTCAGCCCGAGGAGGCGTCGGAGACGACGGACCAAACGGCTACCGACAGACCAGACGGATACCGACGGACCAGACGGATACCGACGGGCCAGACGGATACCGACAGACCAGACGGACGGCGCAGAATGTGACACATACGGAGGGGCCAGTATTTTTAGATGAACACGGGTGAGGGAAGGAACAGCGCATTCTGTGTCTTGAGACTAGGGTAGGCAAATTCATAGAAGCAAGGACTTAGGCAGGACATATTGAGATGACAAGACAAATACGCGAAACAGAACGCTGTGCATGCAAATAATTTCATTTTTAAAATACGCGAAATAGAACGTTGTACATGCAAATAATTGTATTTGTCAACAGTACGGACTCCCGTTTTTTTTGTTTTTTTTTTTTGTTTTTTTTTGGGGGGCGCTTAAGCTCATTGAGGCTATCAAGCGCCCCAGTACGAACTCCCACACATTCCCGACTGCTGTATCACCCAGCAGCGTCTCCCTCTTCCGGCACAATACCAGCCTGTGTGCTCGTCTCTGCGCGGCAGCACGGTGCCAGCGGCGGCGGCGGCGCGTCGCTGCCGATGCGGCGGATCGAGCAGAGATATATCGGCGTCATCTGAGCAGCAACTAGAGCAGAACGGGCCGGCCACGGCGACACAGACAGAGAGGAGAGAGGCGGGAGAGAGGCGGGAGAGAGGCGGGAGAGAGGCGGGAGAGAGGCGGGAGAGAGGCAGGAGAGAGGCAGGAGAGAGGCAGGAGAGAGGCAGGAGAGAGGCAGGGGAGAGAGGCGGGAGAGAGGTACGGAGAGAGGCGGAGAGAGAGGCGGAGAGAGAGGCGGGAGAGAGAGAGGCGGAAGAGAGAAGGCGGAGAGAGAGGCGGGGAGAGAGGCGGGAGAGAGGCGGAGAGGTACGCGAGAGAGGCGAGAGAGAGGCGGAGAGAGAGGCGGAGAGAAGAGGCGGGAGAGAGGCGAGAGAGAGAGGCGGAGAGAGGTACGAAGAGAGAGTGCCGGGGGAGAGGCGGAGGGAGATGAGCGCGGGAGAGAGCGGGAGAGGGCGTGAGAGAGAGGCGTGGAGGAGAGGCGGGAGAGAGGAAGGTGGAGAGAGGCGAGGATTACGGTCTAGGGGAGGGACCGTAGGGGAGGGGGGGTTAAGGGCGGGGGGGCAGAGAGGCGTGAGCGACGAGAGGGGGCAGGGAGAGAGCGGTGCGTAGGGGGTGGGGGGGTGAAGGACGGGGGAGAGAGGCGGGAGGAGGAGCGGAGAGAGGCGGGAGAGAGGCGGGAGAGAGGCGGGAGAGAGGCGGGAGAGAGCGACCGCACGGGAGACATGAGAGCGTCGCCGGCAAAAAGGCCGGCCGGCCGTCACCTGCTGTCGAGACGCTGCTGCTACTGCTGCCGCTGCCGCTGCCGCTGCCGCCGCCGCCGCTGCTACCGAGCCTGCAGTTGCCGCATGCCGCCGCTGCGCAGTACGCAGGGCACATACCGCCGGGCACATAGCGGAAAGCGGCGCCTCTGGGAACGGCACGACGCCGATTACAGACTACAGAGAGTGTAGGGGCTCCACGGAGCAGCGTCCCAGTGAGCAGTTGTGTGATGTTTGCAAAACAAACGATTGAACACGAATAATAAACGTCTTTGTTTGCTCATGGTACGATGATGTTCCCTTGATGGTGATGATGATGATGATTCAGGCTCGAGAGCGCCGCCCGCTCGGCTACTTCAGTCGTACGGCGTACATACATAATCGTGTTTCCTTGAGTTCCGATTTATCATCCGAAGCAAGATTCAACGGCCCTCAATGAGTCTCAGAAATAGACAGCTCTCTTATCCAGCTACAACGTCTACAATTTTCCATGCCATATGGTCATTTTGGAGTCAAATTTGTTTGACATATGGTCTTTCTACAGTTGGATTTTCCACTCCATGTGGCTTCATGGAATCAGATTTAACACTGCACCCTACCTGAGAAGCAAATGCCGCTCAGTGGGGAGGCAATTGAGTGAAGCATTAGCATAGTCAGAGAGGACAGAAGCCGGTCTGAAGTGATGACGGGAACATTCCAGCCGATCCAGGGGAGGGCCGATCCCGCTATGAACCCCCCTTTAACATTAAACTGGTGTAAATGGACGCATTTCTTAGTTTAGCAGAACACTGAGCACATTTTACTGAAGCAAATGTCATTTGAATTACGTCTCAGTGAACAAACAATCAAAATACGATACTTTTTCGCTTCCGTACATTTTGTGTTGAAATCTGCACCAATCAAAATACATTATTTGGCAATTCTGGATGATCCACACCGTCCAGATCAGATGAAATCAAATGATATCATTCATCAACAATGACAACACTCCGAAGTGCATCGGCCGTCGGGAGGCGTAACCGAGCCCCACCGCATCGCACCATGGTCGCACTGGAGGGTCATGCTGCACCCAAACACCTCCCGATAAACAGACAGAAGACCGAGGACAGGTCAATCATCACCCTGATATGTCTCGCCGGTCGGCGGGATGGACCCTGCAGACGGACGGACGGACGGACGGACGGACGGACGGACGGACGGACGGACGGACGGACTGGACCATCAAGCATTTGTGCAATGCTATGAAAGTCATGGGCTGTCCTTGCTCAACAGATCCATCGGACAATCATGCGCTGTCCTTGCTAAACATATCCGCCTAACGCCGGACTCCGCACGAGAATGCAGTTGTTCATGCATGACCAATGAATTCGTGCAGTAGCCGCAAGCGCATCCGGTGTGAATTTTGCATTCGTGGTGGCAGGATGTCTCACTGGCCACGACCAGGCATGCTCGCCCACCATGCCAACCAAACCAGTGGCGACGGGACGTCTGCCTGGCCAGCCATGCCCCCTAACAGGATGTCTCACTGGCCACGACCAGGCATGCTCGCCCACCATGCCGACCAAACCAGTGGCGACGGGACGTCTGCCTGGCCAGCCATGCCCCCTAAGCCAGCCATGCCCACCATGCCAGCCATGCCAGCCATGACGGTTGAGTTAGTGGCGATAGACATCTGCCTGGCTGCACGGCCGCCGTGACGGCGCCGTGACATCGCGATCCGCCGCTCTGCTGGTCGGCCGTGACGCGCCCAAAAGTGCCGCCCTAAAAAAACGCTGACGGCGCCGATCGCAGCAGCGTCACGGGATGGTATCTCGCGGAGCCACGCCGTTACGTAATTAGCCGTGTAAAAATACGGCCGGGCCGCAGCCGTCGGGGGCCTTCGGTCGGCCGATGAATTATTCGGGCGGGCGGCCGGCTCGTTAAAACAAACAGCGTGGCGGCGGTGCTTGCAAGCGACGCGGCCGTCTGTGCCGCAGCCTCCGTATACAGCGCGGCGGCCGGTGAGCCGCGCCGAGCCACGCCGAGCCCGGCAGGCAGGCACATGACAGCCGTAATGAGGCCCCGTTACCAGGCGGTGGTCTCCCTGCTCCCTGCAGGGCAGCAGCGGCAGGCGGCAGGCAGGCCGTCTGCTGCCTGCTGTGGCGGCCACACACGCCGTGCCACCGGGTACACAGAGCTGACCACCACCAGGCGCCGGCCGGCGGACCCACAGACCACCGTGTTCTGCCGTGTATGGAATGCTGCTACCTACGCCGGACAATGGCCGTTTAGCATACCGTTAGCCGCAGGATGGCGATGTAGAACAAAGCGTCGCGCCGTGTTGGACAATGTTCGCCGGCTACCTAGGCTCTTTGTGAAGGATCGGAGAGCATTGCCGCTGAGGGTGAACACGGCAAATCGGACCGTTATCTACTGTTACAGGCTATACACATAGGCTACCGAATGTTAATTTGGGTGCGTGCCGATGTTGCAATTGGTCAAAAACGTCAAGATAAGCCGATTTACACATCGTCAAAAAACGGGAAATATCAGTCGAGTGCGTCCTTTCGTTGTAAAACTGAGTCGTTACAACGTACGTAGTACGGTTATTCTTGTTCAACAAGGTGAACTGTCACATTGTACAACGTGAATTTTATATTTCCGACAAAAGGAACATGACGACATTTTCTGCTTTGGTGTCAATTTCTTAAAAAATTGAGTCTACACCATGTCATTCGGCTACGATCCGCAAGTCACGACAGTTGCATCTCAGTGCACGTCAACTCACCCTATCGGGTACTTACTCCCCCACCCTGTCACCCCACACCCTGCACATCACGAGAAGGTCCGATCCGTCCGACCGGCCACGAGGGACCACGAGGCACCGATCCGCCCCCTTTCCAAGACCGGCGGACATCCGGTTGAGCCCAACTGCGCCGAACTCTGAATTCACTGCCATTGCCGACATACCCAGAACCATGATTCACTCCACTCCCACCCCTTCCCTACATCTCCCACTCTCCGTTCCACTGCGACTCCATCACCCCGAGCACCGAACATCAAGACACTCGACAAGGTAACACACCTCAGATGACGGCGACTCGACCTTGCCACCCCTGACCCCTGTCCAGTGTCCAGTCGTGGTCACTCAGTCCGACCGCCCTGTCCACTGTCTGGCCGCCATGCAGACTCTGCCCTGCCGCCGGCTACCACCACTGCACCAGCCGACGGGAGCCGCTTATCGGTCCCCGCTGCCACCGCTGGCCGCGTCACCCGTCCCGGTGTGTTTATGCATGCGCTTTTCATCAGCCAATCCGTCAATCAGCCGGCCACGCTGCTGCCGGGCTTTAGTGGCGACGGGGGATCAGCGGCTCGGCGGCCGCACGTGGATTTACAGGGATCGTACTACGGGACGTGGATTTACAGGGATCGTACTACGGGACGTGGATTTACGATATCGTTATACGTCGCCGGAACGTGGCAGGGACCAGGCTTTAGTGGTGAGTGGAGACTGGGGGCGGCGGAACGTGGGTGTCCCAGGCCGTACCTTGGCAGTGACTGGCAGCGGCGGGACTGGAATCTCACAGCGTCCCAGTGCAGTGTCATGGCGGCGGCCAGGGGCAATAGCCGGCTCTGGAGTCGCCTGGGAGACACGGGTCTCTCCCTCTGTCCAGTGTCCGCTGACTCAGACTCTCGAGTCAGCCTGTTGACTCAGTCCAGCGAGTCAGATGGGAGACTCAGTCTCACAAGTCAGACTCTCGAGTCAGAGTCAGTTCAGTCAGTTCGCAGCAGGTCAGTCTCAGCCCGAGGCGATCAGTCTTGAGTCAGTTCGCCGGATTTTGTCGGGGAGTCAATTTGGTGAGTAGACGTACGAGCGTCAGCTCGCCGCAAATATCGCTTCCGTCGAGCTGAGGACAGACACACCATACTCTGCTGCAAATCATTAGCCACTGACACGCCTAAATCGCAAGTCAGAGACACGCCTTCATCGGCCGGCGCCGCCGCTGCCTGAGTGCCCCCCCCCCCTCCTGCCTCCTCCCCTCGCACACCGCCGCCGGCTGCTCAACAGCGCCTGCGACAAAAACGGGCCACCAGGCCGAGCCATTAACCCAGAGTCGGCACCACGACGGACCTTGAGAGGATGGCTGCAAAAAGAACCGAACGCGGCAGGACGGGGCGGACTGGAGCGGACGCGGAACGGACCGGAACGGACCGGGACGAGAAGGACGAGAAGGACGAGAAGGACTGGGGACAGGCAGACTAGCGGGACCTGAGGCGGGACGTGGGACGGGCGGTCCAGACTGGGACTGGTGGGAGGGAACACATCACGGACTCGGTGGAGGACAGGCGGGACTTTTGGGACGTGGAGGAGGGACAGGACGGGAACTGTGGAGGCGACATGACGGGACTGTGGAGGGGACAGAGGGACTGGTGGTAGGGACAGGACGGGGACTGTGGAGGGTGGAGGGACAGGACGGGACTGTGGAGGGACATGACGGGACTGGGGACTGTGGAGGGGCCATGACGGGACTGGGGCGGGGCGCGATGGAGGGGGAGGGACATCCGGTGTAGAAAGGGGTGGGCTCGAGCAGGGCTGGACAGCATGTGAGGTGCGCGTGTGTATCGCACGCGACCGTGAGAGAGTCCAGCAGTCTGTCCAGCAGGGGCACCAACAGGTCTCGGCCAGCCGGGGCCCCAGTCACCGTCGAGTGCCATTGGGCGGGCTGGCCGGCAGGGGAAACGCCCGTGTGACCTGGCTGCACCACTGCAGCAGGGTGGAGCAAAGGCACCGGGGTAGGCCTCTCTCAGATAGCTGAGAAGTCGGACAGTCAGCAGGTCAGCAAGGCTCGACTCGCCTATCACGACCGCCCGGTAGTCAAACGTTCAGACAAGCTCACACGTCAAGAGACATGGAAACATTCAGGACAGCACGTCTGGATTGGATCAGGAAGCTGTACTACGCCGCGCAGAATAGCGGGGATAGCAGGCGCGGTCTGAGATGATATTGGGGGGACACGGACAGGTCGGCCCATACCGTGACCCCTCGGCGCTGACAGCGACCAGCAGCCGCCGGAAACGCCACGCCACAGGGAACATCACAGGAAGCTGTCGTCTCACCCGATGAGGGACTAGTTGCGCTAGGTTACCTTCAGACAACACTATTGTGGACTCAGCTGGACAACTATAGTAAGTGAGGTGCTACTACGTTCGGTAATCACTCGCTCAGCTTCGTGCCAAATATCGGCAGGTGGGTCTTTGCGGTCGCTGGTTACTGGTTAGTCACACTCCTAACAGTCGCACATTAGTCATGCTGCTTGAAGGCATACCGACGTTTAAATGCCTACATAAGGTCATCAGCTGGCCGGCCTAAAAATACAACCCAGCTGCGCAACTGGTTATGCTAGTTTGAAGATTATGCCGATATCGGCAATAAAAACATAAATCAAGCTGACCTGCACGTCGCAATTGCATGATTGCGCGACACAATGTCGCCAATTATTTATCGCGTCATTTATCTCATATCAAGTCATTAATCACGCAGGTACATCTCACACTGCAAACTGGCGAAAAATCTCCGCACCTCTACCGACCGACAAAGCAGGCGCCGATCGCAGAAAATGCAGCGAAAGTCAGCCTGACCGGCCGCTCCAGTCTGGACCGGGGGTGGCCCCGTGGGGGGTGGGGTTGACTCGCGATTCACGATAGCGGATAGACACGCGGCGCCAGTAGGCTGGCGCCACGCACCTGCCGCCCTGACGAGCCGCTCGGCCGACCTGTCTGTCTGTCTGCGGGTCCAACGCTGCTGAGTCCGCAGCGTCTGCGGCATCTGACCTCGGACGGACCACTCTCCCCGGCAGCCGCCGGCGCGTCGTCAGCAGCGTGCCAGCCATGGCAGGTGCGGGGCGGACCATGGCCCCGTCGCCAGCCAGCGCCAGGTGTACCCTCTCTCCCAGCGGCGGCCCCACTTGTTGCTATGGTAACAAGTGTTTGCGCGTGCGGCCGCGACCCCCAACCTGTGGCCGCACCCTTTCACGGCCCGTGGACGCAACGCGACGCGGTGCGGTGCGGTGCGGCTGGGCTCGAACTGTGGACACCTATGGTCTCCTACGGCACAATCTAGCAGAGGAGGCAGCAGAGGAGACATCAGAGGAGACATCAGAGGAGACATCAGAGGAGACATCGTACCGGCGAGTAGCGGCGGATGAGAGAAGTGACAGCCCGGAGAGAACGGCGCTCCGTCACAGGGGTGCCCCGTCACCGGCGTCAGCTGGCCAGGCGGCACATCAAAGGCTTCGGCGCCAGTCTCTCTGACTGTGGGGCGGTCCCAGACCGGTCTCTCTGTGAGGCGGTCCCAGACCGCGCCATTTGATGGGAGATTACCACGTGCGCCACCGTCTAGTCTGTCGGTAGTTATAGAAATGGAACGCCAGAAGTAGAAAATGGCGCTCGTTGGAGGCAGCACCGGTCATCGATCCCACTTTAACTCTGACAATACCTAACTTCACCTGTAGTGGGTGTTCTCGCCCGTTGGTGACGCGTGTAATCAACACATAAATACAATAAATGCCACGGCCAAAACGTCGTCGGCATGTCCATCCTCTATACCTCGGAAAACCGCAGCACGCGCCAAATACAAACCATATTCCTCCTTCCACGTAACCACCAATGACTAAAATTCCCACATCAAGGGTCCGCTGCACAGTGCACACCTTACTGTCCAGTGTCCATCGTCAGCAGCAGCAGCAGTGAGTTGTGGCGACAGCGGTCACCGCAGAGGATTGGCTGGCCGTATTTGGAGCAGCGTGTGGCACTGTGGCATATCAGTAAGAATGGCGGCACGACTCCCAGGAATGAGGGGGCCGCATTGCTGCCGGTCTGCACGTCATTAGCGCCGCAAGCAAGGAGCGAATCACTAGCAAAACGCTTCCAACAGCCCTTTCCTATTTAGGATAGGTTAGCAAACCTATTTGGATGGGCAGCAAACATGTGCACGACTGTCGTTTGCAACAGGTAAAACGCATTATGCCAAATATTTCCCATTCAATCCGATCGCCTAGCTAACTCCTCATAACCAAACACTCGCACTTGCTTTCAGGCTCCCTTAAAACATATTTATCCATTTCCCTTCACAAAAACAGAGCCCATGAACGCGAAACATTGAGCCGATGAGCGCAGAGCCGCACGTCACGGGCGCGTCATGGGCCGTGTTTTCCCCGCGTCCGTGAAACCCGACACCGCGCCGAAGAAATCCGTACATGTGTTCCGGCGGTGCCCCCTGCGGTAAAAAGCGACAGAGCGGCACGGCGCCGGACCCTTCTCCGCTGCCGCCAGATGTTGGCGATTAACAGGCCGTTAGGCGCGGCGATTACCGGCGATATTCGGGCGGTGACGCCGCGCCCGATGCCGTCCGCTGACGCCCAGCAGTGTTCCGACTCACCGGGCCGGGACAGAAGGGAGAGAGAGAGAGCGGTGTGCTGTCACATGTCCAGGTAAACTATAACTCAGAGGCGCAGACGCATATGGTGAAACCACTCTAATGCTTAAGGGTAAATAACACGTTCTGTGTGAAGACCTTTTAAAGGATGGTTATTTTATTTATTAGTTTTGTGCGATGCATTGAAGGCAAGTTAGTTTTTTGTTATTTATTAGTTTTGTGCGATACATATGGTGGTAGTTGGAGCTCGCAGGGAGTCACAGCTGTTGCGGTTATGCCATAAATGCATTGTCCATGGGGATAAAAAGGTTTGCGTGAAGGTCCTCTGTAACCCCATGCCACTGCGCCGCATTTCAACGGTTCGAAAACCCCAACCGACCAGGCGCGACCCGACCAGGCGCGATCAACTATGATGAACGATGCGCATGCTTTAGGACGCTGAAGTCACTCACGAGTGAGAATTCGCTATAGTGAGCCGACCGATTGTGTCAGCTTCACAATGCAGTGAGTGATTTGCAGTGGGCACGCCGTTACCCACTACAAATCACCACAGTTGCCAGCATAAGGTTGGTTGGTAGGCTGCGCTGCATTATTGGCAGTAGTGCGAGTTAAACAAATAATCATTTCCCTTTTGAGAGATTAAAACATATGCCATGAATTTAGTCCATAGTTACTTTTAGAGCATCCTGTTGATGACGGAATCCAGACCAAGGCGAGAAACAATTTATTATGACAGATTTTGGACATCTCAGATTTCTTTCTCCTGCCAATCTGGCTTATTTCATGACTGACAGTCGTTTTTAAACATTGTCGTACTGGTAGGATATACAAACCTTAGAAGCGACACAGAAAATATATAGTTTACGCCATCGGCCAAACAATCATATTCTCAAAACTTTGACCATTGAAAGTTACCAATCATAATTATTTACTAGCCGTAACATTCGATTCAAATGGGCTCCCAGCATCCCGGCCCAGATGTATCACACAGGTCGTTTACGAGACTCGAAACCGAAGGTATCCGTGAGTTCACTCGTTATTTAATGCGATAGCGAGGTAGCCAATACTGGTAGATGCTTACCAGTGATCAACACATATCATGATAATCTACGACAAATTGCATTACCTTTCAAAGGCCAGAACATCCACGGAAACCACCGGACGAATCCGCCAGAAAAGTTATTAGTTGTTTCAGATGATCGTGTCTAATAGCTTGCTTAATACATCCCCGAACCCCGACCTATCACAATACACCCCTGACAGAAGGGACAAGTGAGCAAACCTTTTTCTCGTCAGTCCATCGTTAGTCCATCAACACATTAGTCCATCCATTCCCGAGCCCTTCCCGAAATACTGTCGCTAACAGCATGCGTCCAAGCACCCGTCTTCCGGAAATCGGAGACGCCAGAGCGACACCCTTCCCCTGCTGGTGCCAGTCTCCCTGGTCCCCTGTCACTTCCTCTTGGGATTGAGCGGCTCGGACGGGGTCCGGCGCCTGGCGTTAGTGGGTCAGCGGCGTCAGGGGCGCCAGGAGGGGCGTCAGAGGCGCCAGGCCGGGCGTCAGAGGCGCCAGACCGGGCGTCAGAGGCGCCAGACCGGGCGTCAGAGGCGCCAGGCCGGGCGTCAGAGGCGCCAGGCCGGGCCAGGCCGGGCGTCAGAGCGGATACCAAGGAGCGAAGAACAGCGGACGAGCAGCAAGGAGTGAAGGACATAAAGGCCCAGCGGGCAATGCCAGCTTCCATCCCGTAGTCCAAACAGGGTCGAGGCGAGAGGGTGGCATACGCACGCGACGATCGAATGGGACGTCATCCAAGCGCCGGCCCGTGCGTTACCCAACTGAACCAGCCCGCCATCCGACGACGGGGAGAGAGAGAGAGAGGGGAGTTCGACGCCGCCGAGTTAATCCCACAGCCCGATCCGCTGGCATTTCAGTCGACTGGCAACGTTTGAGCACCATAATTCCATTGATCGCATTCTGGGCAGATGGGATTATCCACTCAGTGGGCAGAATCTAATCAGGCTGGGATGGGAACAATGGAGCCGGGGGGCGATCATGATATACGGCCAGTGAGCAGTGAACAACAAGCGGCCTGTGTACGCGATCAGTCGACGGGATTAACGGGAGACGATTGCTCTTGAAATATGTCGCATTTATGCTGACGCTATCACGCGTCGTTACATTCATTGGCGGATCCTGAACGGTGGTTTGGGGGAGGGGGCCACGGGTGGTTGGAGGGGGGGAATCCCAAAAAGTCTCCCACAATTCTGAAATATCTTCAGATTTCGCTTGCTTTTGCATTCGTAGCTGATTTGAAACAAACTTTCCGCTTGTTAAAAGTTGCTTATATTTGTTAAATATCATGACATGTCAATTTTGCGCCGATTTCAGGCGGTTTGGGGGGACATGGCCGCTTTACCTCACACCCCACACCCCAGATCCACCAGTCGTTGCATCATTAAGTGATACCAGCAGGGCGGCCCAATTGCCAATAAACGAAGGAACAGCAATTTCCTTCCCGCACAAGCCATGACCGGCAACAATGCAGAATCATTCCAGGATGACGTGTTCAGTTGCAGCGTCGGGGCAGCAACTCAAACACGACCGGCGGTACAACCGAGACGACAAACCTGAACATCGCTCTCCCCAGCTCCTGAACATCGCTCTCCCCAGCTCCTGAACATCGCTCTCCCCAGCTCCTGAACAGAGGCTCTTCCCAGTCTGCAGTGCCCGGACACGAACTGAAGTACCAGCCGCCGGTGTCACATACCGAAATTAACGCCCTCTCCGGTACCCCAACCGTTGACGGGCGTCCATCCGGTGCCCAAAGCGTGGGCAGACATCCTCCCCGGTGTCCCAATTCACCAGACACCCTCCCAAAAACCTCAGTAGACGCTCTCCCCGGCCACCGGTGCCCCATACCCGAATACACACCATCCCTGGAGAGTCCCTAGCCTAACCAGCCGCCCCGTCGCAGACACCTACCTGTGGTGGCTGATAGCCGTTCGAAGAGTACAGCTCCGACATGGCGTCAGGAAGAGAGCACGTGCTTGCGGAAGAACGAACCGATCCGTCAAATCACCACCGCTCACACGCGCATACCACAGCCTGCACCACAACAACACCCGACGTCTGTCCTCTGGCAGTCCCGGGGTACCGCCAACACCTCCTCGGTCGCTCCAACTTCGCCAACGGCAGGCACCGTCCAACTTCACCAACGGCAGGCACCGTCCGACTGCTTCGCTGCGATCCGCACGGGAGGGGCTGGGTGCGCCGACGTGCCGCGTGCGCCGCTCCGGTCGGAGTCCACGGGAGACTGGCCGGAGAGAGGCGGACAGCCGGCGCGCGGCCGCCATTCATTGGTGCGCAGTGCGCCGCGACGGCCGGGTAGGAGCGGCTGGGCGAGACAGGGCATCGGCGCGTGGAGCGGGCGAGCGTGGAGGCTGGTGGATATCGGTTGGTCGGTTTCGCCGAGTGATTACTCGCTGCATAATTATGAATATCTAATGCGCGCGGTAACCGTGATTGTATTCGCTTAGCCGTTCAATGCACAATATGGTTTAGCCCAACAGCTTCAAATTGTAACGGCCAGGGGCGTATCTTCTCAAGCCATGTTGTGGGGGTTGGGCTGAGCTGCGAAAAAAATCACTTTAAGTTCCATCAAAATCCACATAACATCCATTTCTTCTCGGATTTGACTTGACCCACTTCTTGCCAAAGTAAAAGTGGGGAGGGGGCTTCGACTGCATAGGAAACTACAACCCTGGTAAACGTCAGACCTGCAAGCAGCTCAAAACGCAGTGGTGCGATTGACGTTGGCGCGATTAAGTCTGAATTAACATAGCGCAGCGGTTTTTCCGATTGTGTATGCAACAAATCAGCATGGCAACAGTGATTTAAACAGAACAGACTTAAGTTTCCCAATGCTGTTCCATAAATGTAAATAATTTACATTTAACAACGTCATCTCTCCTCATTATGATCAACTTCTGTTGAATTACCATGGAAACACAGACGTCGTTGTTCACGAATGATAAGCTCGTCCGGCATTTTTAGTAACCTTTTTGTTGAAAAAGGTCATCTGATTGTCTAATGACACCACTAATAACACTGCGGTCACCTGCGGTACGTAGTCCGCAAAACGAGTGTAAAAAATGACAGAAACGCCATCCCGGCTCCCGCTTTCGAGAAACCGAACAATACATCACATGATCCACTTCGATCTGACCACATTCCACCGGCAGGTGCAAGCCGAGCAAAAACAAAGACGATCAAGGATAATCAAATGTAATCATGAACAATGAACATATGCGAAACCGGACCTGTAAAGTCAATACTCCCGATAATTATTATGAAGACACATCTGAGGATTCTGAATTTGCATGCCGTTGGACGTAGCATATTTGCATGAGCTGCATAATAACAATACAGTATTTTTGAACTTGTAAAGAATTACTGATATTCCGATCCAAGTAAGACAAAATAGGAGTTCTGACCTTTGCTTTTTTGGGGGGAGGGCGCCGACAATTACCTGAACAAAAAAATGTGATAAGACTACCAAAAGGTTGTAGTAAACGGTGGGTCTTCCTTATTTCAAAACCAGACAGGTATGCATACACACAGCCATCATGTTTTAGAGCCTTGGTGGAGCTTCTTATGCTTTGCTGTGAGCTCAGCCCATGCCATTTTTACCTCGACTATTCGACTTTCAGTTGACATGGGTGCTTACTAGATTTGTAATTTTCCCAAATTTCCTGACCAATACCAATCAAACACCCAACAGGGGACATTTTGGTTGACCAAATACCGACCGATTTAGGTTGACAACCAAAAATGTCCAAAATTTGACCGATTTTGACATTGTAGTTGTGGTGGTTCGAGCGAGAGCGGAAGCGCGAAGCAGAGTTCCTCATTGAATACCCTGGATTTTTTATCGCATATAGCGGCGGCCACGACCCGGACGCTGGTTAGAAGCTTATATCTGTTGAACCGCAATCGCGATTGACAAGCGGTCTTCGCGCATGTGATAGCCCACACTGCAATGACATTATGATTGGTTTGACATGGTTTTTTTTCTCCGTAAGGGGTAGCATGGCGCGTGGACAACGCATTGCCGCGTAGGGTGTCAAGAAAAAAAAGGTTTTTTTTTTTAATGGGAAAAAAAAATTTCCTTGTTTTTTAGCTTTGGGAGGAAAACGGCTTGGACTATAAAGCTAAAATTTTGTGTGAGGCTGGAGAACCACACCACTGGCAATGTTGCAGCAGGTCAAACCTCTGTGTCCATAACTGCACGTGACAGTGCACCCCTTGTTTCCGTCACGAAAATTACCTACAAAACCATCGTTGCAATACAGCCGGACCTATATCTCGGCAACCAAAAAGTCGCAAAGACACGGTCAAACACAGATGCCGTAGAGAAACGATCCGTCCCGGCGTATGTTACTATGTGTCGATCAAGCGGCGCGTAGTACGTGCAAAGTTACTGGCTATACATAGCGCAAATTCATAGTTTTTATGACGTCTTCACAATTTTAAATAGTGCTCAGCACTATGGGACGTGAAGCGATGAAACAACACCCAAATGTGGTAGACCAATGTACCAGTCTTTCAAAATTGTATGCAACATTATATTTTTATGCAGTATTTTCGCTGTTGAAGTCCGCCTGTAATATTTGCATTGCTGATTTTATCATATTGCCTTCATTCACACGCCGTAGCATCAAAACAAAGGGTGCAAAGCGGATATAAATGATGCAGCTGTAAAGCGCATCAAATCGCATACACAATACGCCACCCAAAATGCATGTTTGACTACAAACATGAAGCTTATAATTGCAAATTTAAAATAATGCTGTAAAACCTATTAAGTTCAAAGTATCGATTTAGTTTGGATCTATTTGCGACGGTAAAACAACACATAGCGAAAATAATTCAAAGGCATGCTTTGCACAAAACGAATCTCCGGTGGGCGGGTGATAAATTGACGCGGATTTATTCAGACTCGCTCGTCCTTCGCCGTTTAAGGCGTCTTACTGGTGTATGTGTATTGTTGTTGTATTGTAAAATGCATACAATGCATATTTTTAAGGATTTTTAATGAAGATATTGTTCGTGAGCAATATCTTCTATCTTGATATAATAATGATGTGTTCTATTTAGTATTTATATTAATTGATTGAATTTCGGGCAAATTAAGCATCAATTTGCTTGGTAGAAATAAGAATGCGTAAAAATGTGACAACAAAATAATTGTTTAAGATTAGGCTGACCGAAAAAAGTGTCCAGAAATGTATTAGCCTGACCGACCGATTACCAAATCTGTCACGCAATTTGTTCAGTTACCAAAATTTGGGTAACCGATTGACACCACTAGTGCTTACACAACACACAAGGTTTTATATGACTCGAGCAACAACCAAAAATGTTGCATAAGTATGAATACCGAAAACAGCAGTTACACACCACTTTCTCTAGTTTCTGATCACATGACAATTTCTGGTGAAAACGGAATCAACTTAAAATAAATTTGTTACCAGCCTCGAAGCCGGAGACGACGACCTCCAATGTCAAAACTACGGGGTCGCTGGCATTGGGCCCACGTTGCGTGCTCAGCAAACTATGGCTTATCCCTGGCATAAACCAACCGAGATAACTAAGCCAGCACGAGGCTGCTCAAACAGTCTGAGAACAGCCCAAAGGTCATGTACTTGGAAGCTGCATAAGCATCCAACAAAAAGTCAGTCTACCCTCAGCGGTGCAGACCTTCCAAAGTGGAAGAAAATTTTCCACATGTCGGGTCAACTGCTCATGCTGGAAAATCGAAAACGCAAGTGCTTTCCGTCTGCTGCAAGGAGACGCAAGGGGGGGCAGAGTTGGGGGGACGCGGGGGACGCCGGGGGGCAGGGGGGGAACGCGGGGGGACGCCGGGGGGGGGGGACAACAGAGCCAGATGGAGCGTGACCGGTGCACAACTCTGTCGCACGCAGAAGCAAGAGCAGGGACTTTGGATGACTGGCTATACGTAGCAAGAAATGTGTAAAATTGCTATAAAAAACATATAAATGTACTCATCGAAAATAGTAAGAGTTCGATGTCGGAAAGGGCTGCCGACGACGACGAATACCTTCCATTTAAGAATATTTATATAAAACTGAATATTGATTTTGAATTTTAGTTTGGGCCCACAAACAGGAATTAATTGGTGTTGATATTGAGCACTTGTGAAGCAGTCTCAATATTTTGTTTTGGGGTAATTATCTGACAGATAATGGGGTCTCGCCTATGATGAAAGTTTTTGGGCGCACCGACGGCCGACGTCATCTTGTCTGGGCGCCAAGTAGGTGCCAATACCGACCAGCTATGTACGGCGTCAAGAGGGAATTCGCATATTTGCGGTAATATACATAAGGTGAATAAATACCAGGTGCTGTTCTTTCCAGTGAAAGTGCTACATTGACATGGTTACTGCTACACTGACAACAATAAGAGTAGCACTGGCGTGTTGAAGTGGAAGGTACTAAAATGCCAATGTACGTGATAAGAAATACCATTAGAGTATGTAAAAACATATTTCTTACATGTCCGCTTTAAAAACCACCGTCCGCGTTCCAGCCTGTAACAAGCCCACTCGGATTCCGGTCGCGTGCCTGCGCTCATCAAAGTCAGATCTGCGATATGCTGAATTCGGTAGCCGCGTGTCGATTTTCCCCAATTGAGGAGACAAATGGACGGCGTCAGGCAGCGCTGTGACACGTCTTCGAGGCGAAACCAGCCGCTAACGGGACGGACAAAGCCATTAGCAGGCGCACGGACACGTATCACACTGAAGTTAACTGTATATTGACGTAATGCGGAGGCGAAGCGACAATATGCAAGATAGACATCGTGAATCAAAGAATGCAGCTGACGATTAACTGGTTGCACCAGTGGACAGCTGGCTATATAATTGTAAAAATGTAGTAAATGAGCTTCGGTGGATGACCAGAATGCATGCAACAGTGAAGTGATTCAATCTTGGTTTCACAGAATACAGGCCAGAATCGAGAGTCCGTGAAACCATCGTAATCCGCTCGTGGTTGGTTGTTTTAGGTTCGTACCGTTATAGTTTAAGTTGACGTGCGATGCCATTCCGAGAACGAATCAGCTACCATTCCCCGAACAACACTTCGTTTCAAATCAGATCACTTCAAAATTGCCAAAACCAACCCAGGAAAGCGGAATCACTCATTCAGATCCACGACATCCCGTCATCGGACACCGCCGCCCCAGGGCGCTTGATCTACCTCAGCTGCCCGCTCCTACCATCCGGGCGAGTCCACTTCGGACGGCGGCGGGGGAGGCCTCCCGCCTGTTGAGCGGCACAGTGCGGCGGCCAGGCGGCCAGGCGGCCGGCCGGTCTGCAGGGGACCGGCGCAGACAAAGAATGGTGCAGACTCGCAGAGCGGCCGGTCCGACGCGGTGCGGCGAGACACCATGGAAGGGTGACGGCCGACGGACGACGGACGGCGGACGGCTGACAGCGGACGATCGTAAATCGCTACTGGCCCGCTCGTCACAGACGACGGCTCGGTGCTCGTCAGAGGTGCTCGTAAACCCCCGCTGACGGGCCGCCGCTGACGGAGCTCGTCAGCGAGCCGCCTCCGCAGCACCCTCCACCGGCGGAGAGATCCGCATCAGGTCCGAGAAGCCCGGGTTATCGCCACAACACCCGTCTCCGGTGGTAAAACAGCCCATAAACGCACGGGCGTGTTTGCGTTGGTTACAGTCATAGCTCATTTTCCAGGCATACCGACACGAATGGTCCGGTCTGAGAGCTAAAACCATGCCGTATCCCAGCAAAAAGCAAGAAGCGAGCGAAGACTACCGTGTCAATCCGCTTCGTCGTTATAGTCGGTCACCACCCACCACCTGAGTGGGGCAGACAAGAGTTGAGACGCCTTCCTCCCAAGCGGGATACAAGTCCGGACAAGTTCATAACGCGTGGGGAGACATAGTGACATAGTGACCAGATCAACACAGGTGGTGATCAGGTCCGCTGACCACCACCCCAGCAGGAGCGCAGCAAAGACCGAGGAGCGAGACACTACCAGACACTGCGAGACAACGCGAGAACGCTGTGAGACAACGCGTGAACGCTGCGAGACAATGCGGAACACTCACCCATTGCTGCTGTCCTCCGCCGGGGTTCTGCTTCCCATTGGTATCCATTCCGCCCTGCAGAGATACAAATCGTCAGTGGTCAGTCATCGGCCCCAGCACGAGGACGGGAGCTAGCGATGATGAAGTGGGGTTTATCGTTAGTGTTCAGGACAGCGGTGCTATCACCAGGACAGTGGCTGGCGATGATGATTTGGGATTTAAGGGCTGATATCGTTAGTGATTAACATACCAAGTCTGGTCGAGGTGGTGAGAGGGTGGTTTCTCTGGGGTAGCTGGGGCTTCCCGTGGGCCCGTGGGGAGTGCTTTGTTGTCTGTCACGCTGGCACCAGTAACAACAGTGAAACCACTCATGGCATGATAATTGATAAGATAAAGATATAGTAGGTGATTGAGTGGTTCTCAAGTCACGTAATCTCTCTTGTCTAAGACAGGCATCTCCATATTCTCCTCCTAATATAGTTTTGCTTAAGTTGAACCGTAAACCCCTCATAGGCTGAAGGTAACGAGTTGGCTGATGCATTCCACATCTGCAAAGCAAGAACTCAAAGAATGGACACAATTGCACATGTGATATGCATTTGGTGAATCATATACTTGGAGGTTGGAACTGAGCCCAAAGCAAATACAAATAAATAAAAGCCGCTTACCTCTTCTCTCTTCTTCAAGCTCCCTGAAACAAACCAAATATGTCAGAAAGAGAATGCGTTATGCGTGCCAATACCGCTCTCGTGACGGCGATTTGAATATTGGGCTCACCGACTGCTGAGCTCATTCAGCGCCCAATACAATGACAGTGATCATCCAACAAAACAGAGTTCCGGTGCTAATATTTCCAACAGCAACGATCTATATTATAAATCAAACAAACTAATAATCAAAATACTTTTCTGCATTTTATGCAACATAGACGAGCCATGTTTAGCGTGTGCACTGTATATATAGTAACAAAAACTTCGAACAGACGATATCTTGCAAAAATAATTGCCACCATAAATTTAATTCGTCGTAACAGGCCGTCCAGCAGTTCACCCCCAGGCACTCACCCACTGCAGGCAGCAGCATCGGTCGCTTGCCAACCGAGCCCGCGGGGCTAGGGCCTTGCGCTCCGGTGGCGCCGCCAAACGGGAAATATGGTGAACTAGGACCGTACGGGTTCCCTACAGATGGCGCCGGCGCTCCCGGCGTCGCCGGGTATACTTCCTGAAGGCGCAAACACATAAGTCAGTACAAAGACCCTGTTGAAAAATAGCCCTCCAAATACCGGTTAACAGTGACAAACTTCAAAAAACATACCTAATTATAACCAGTGGTAGGTAGCTTCCATTACTCCGTTACTAACCCGCGCCTTTCCAGCCAACAATTAACTTGGGCACTGATCGGGCACAATGGGAATAAACCATTGTGCCTGATCAGTGCCCAAGCTAATTGCTGGCTGGGTTACCGGTGCTCGGCACCACCTTCGCCGTGCCGCAAGGGTAGGCAGTAGGCACCCCTCGAACTCGGCTCCTATGGGACGAAGACGTAAGCCGAGAAAAAAAAAACGTTCGAAAGATCTCAACAACATGGACATTCGAAGTTACTTCAATCGTTTGTTAAACTCAGGTAAATATTGAGGTCACCAGAGGTCATCAAAGGTCAGATTTTCCAGTTATAGATCTTCCATTCTAATCCCCAAATTTATCGGAAGCTATGATAGCTAGGAATATGCGAAAAAAGCAATGGAAAGCTCTTGAAGTTTGCAATCGCAATCATGTCCCCGGATTTTAACTCAATACAACAGTTTAGGCTCCAGGTCATCGAAGGTCAAAAATTATATTTTTGTAAAACGTTTTTTAGTGAATAATTTTTTACCAAACAAATATAGAACAATTATTTTAGCACTATCGTGTTTGTCTCGTGAAAGCAAACACGATGCAAAGCAAGTCAACTTCAAAAATTGACCTCAGGTCAAGGTCATTTGGGAACCCAGGTAGGTCATGCTGCATATGGGGCGACACGACTCGACGAGACAAACAGACTGTTGCAATCTGCACGTCTGTCTTTATTATATCAATAGAAATTAGAGATAAAAAATGATGACCTCAGATGACCTTGCAGAGGTCACTGGGCGACAATCGCACCTGGGTCATCCAGAATGTGCTAAAATAACACGATTCTGCCAGAACTGACCTGATCACATGCATATATTCACTGAAAAAGAAGCATTTGTATATTATCCCGTTCACTTATAATAGGGAGGTCAGGAAATTTACATGCCCTTAGGTCACCGATCAAAAAATACCGAGAAATAATAATTGTAGGTACGTAATACGTATGAACTTATGAACTTATGAAATCCTGCAAGCTTCAAATCTCTCGGACAAAGACTGTGACTTTGGCACGACCACAAACATTTTGAAGGTAAGGTCACTTGACGTGACTTTGTGACCTAACTTGAGACGACCTGAGATAAAAACTTTCTCAAAATGTGGGTAATTGATGTCCAAACAGCTGTGCCAAAAACTGGCGCCGCCGTTTTTTCTGCTATCGTCGAAAAATCTGAGGGGGTGCATAAGCACCACCCTCCCCCTCCCGGCACGGCGTGTGCTAACGGAACTACTTTTTCAGTAAAGGAATAACGATCTCGTTACTTTAAAAACAGATAACGGGCCAAGCAGCTTCCGTTGCTTTAAAATCAAGTATATTACTCTGTTACTTTCTTAATTGTGTGTTGAGATGGTGGGCCGGTGTGAAAAGGACGGGTACCAATACCTGGGAAAAGAAAAGAAAAAACATATAAAACCAATCTCTTACCAAACGAATCTCATCTTGTCTGAGGTCAGTGACCTCGGTTGCCCCTTGCAACAACAACGTGGCCCAGCTCCCAAATGGAACATATTATTATGTAAAATGGATGCCAAATTTGAAACTAGCGTCACAAAATGCCTTAGAAACTGCCAGAGGCCAAAAAAGTTATACCAGGCCATTGGAGGTCAGTGACTTTGATTGACCTCTGAAATGGTCAGCCGACGTCATGATCTCAGTGGAAACCATAAATGTCAGCTTTTAACATCTGTTCATATGTTCCTGAACAACAAACACTCGGAAAGGGCCCAAGTTACAATCATCGATACAACGGGACGTCAGTTGCGTCTGACACGACATTGAGAAACATTGCAATTTTCAGAGTACATGGCAAATTGTGATAAACTAGGGTTATGAACTTTTCATCGCAAACCGTTGATAAATACGCGAGTTATTCCCGAGAAGAAAAATAGAGGTTGAGTGGAATCCACCCCTGCACTGGCGACCGTTACACTAAAGTAGCGTAGTAACGGACTAAAGCAACTTCCGTTACATTTGTCGCAAAGTAACGGAGTAACGAGTAGCGGAACTTCTTAAATTAATGAGCAACAAAACTATTTTTTAGTAACGATACCCACCACTGATAACACAATACAAAATATGTATATCACGGAGTCAAAACGACAGTCAGAAATGGTATACATGCTATTTTCCTAACTGCTACAAACTCTTGATCTCTATGCACCGTCGATGATAGCAAACACGAAAGCGTCGTCATCATACGATCAAAGTAAATTTGTCAGTGATTCCCAATTTCCATATATAAGTCGGTCGCTCTACATTTTCAATATTCGCCCCAGCCGCTATTTTACCATTTGAACATTCATTATCCATTTCGACCCTCATCGACGTCGATATTTTCATATTTATATTTTGTCAATAAATCATTTTCCACTTGGATATTTATGTATTCCCGTGACATTTGCCATACAATCATTTACAATTTAGAATCTTTGCCCATTTAATGTTACATTAGTCCCGTTGTGATTCGATCATTTTCTTTCCATCATTTCCTATTTCGATTCTTCGCCCAATTGATATGTTCCAGTAGACACGTTGTCATTCCATCATTTCTTCTCGATTTGGTCACTATGAAGTAGATGCCACTTATATTCACAAAAACACACACAGTTGACGTGAGGAACATCAATATCAGTCACTAATAAACTCACTAATAAGCCCAGGTTTCCGCTATCAGTACCGGCGATAACACCCAGCCATCGCGTGACAACCGATATTACCACGATGACACAACACCAACGTTTCCTACGCAACACCCTCAATAATCCGAAGCAACACGGAAAATACTGACTTATTATTGCAAACCAAGCGAATGATTTGCATTGCAATGGCGGATGCCAGCAGAAACGTCGGTGACAGAAAACATGTCAACGTTGCAGGAGGTACATTTACACAGTGAGGATCACATTACAGCTGAATCCAACAAAAATGCCGGCGCAATCTAAATAGTGGCCCCGCCTGTTCTCCCTCCCCCGGCACTTGGACTGATAACTGCCACCGTCGACACGGCTTGTTTAGAACTGTTTGGCCATTGGTCAATCGGTACTCGGTCAGCGTAAACAAAACACGGCTCAAGCTTCCAGCTCCACGATAAACGGCCCACGCGCCACTAACAATGCGATTAGTGAGTACATGTGACCTGTGACCAATCTGACCATCAAACCAAGCACTCGCGCAAGCGTATACAAAGTTTGGTATAAATGTTTTAAAAGGGTGCAGCCCACATACGCAATTCAACAATTGCTCTATAATTATGCGATCTGTAGCCAGTCAATAAAGAGTCGTTGACAAATGACAGCCACCGTGACAAATAACGCAAAGTGACCTTTGATGTCGACGCGCCCTAAAACCCCAACCGTGACCTACATAGATGAATGCCATGCGTTTCGGTCTTCTCAAGGCTAACATAGCGAGTAACGCAGTAGCTACAGGGCGATGAAATGACTGACGTGGCGACTGAATGAATGAATGACGTGGTGATTGAATGACTGACGTGGCGACTGAATGACTGACATGGCGACTGAATGACTGACGTCGCGACTGATCGACTGACGTCACGACTAAATGACTGAGCGGCGACTGACGCGGCGGCTACACGGTGATGATGATGATTACGGTTTTAGGGTGCACCGACTAGTTGTGGTCACTTGGCGTCCACGGCTACACGGCAAATGGCAGGATCACGAATCGGAGTGCATTTGCAATAACAACGAAAACAACGGTGGCAAACAATCAACAGATCTTCCCCATTAGATGTTATCAATCGGTGTTCGTTGAATCTGAACGGGAACTGTTATGCAACAGTGAGCTAGATTGCATAAGATTCTTATTAATTGAACTATGACAAATCACAGTTAAATGTCAAGCCTGCAATGCGTGGGAAATCACTCCATCTGCGCTTCCTTAACATCCTTTTTGGTTTTGTGCCTAATCTTTTCTTACATATTGCAACCATCCACATGCTATAACAATAGATAATCTGTGCAACAACAAGTGAACTTGACTGGACATCGAGCGAGGCTTAGTATACTTGACTCGTATCATTCTAAATCGAGTTCCTTAACAAAATAACAAATAATGTTAACGTCACAGAATAGTCAGAACTTCAAAACGGACGGATCCGTTCTTCACGTCAGAACGGATCCGTCTTCTATCCGGCGTTCCCGGGTGATCGGGTATCGCTGACAGTGAGCCACTCGGTCCCGATCAGTTCGTTACTCTGAGTACTTCAGTTCGGTTCAGTGATGCTAATGAGTGCTTTGACTAGTGCAAGGCCTAGCTTACACGTCGCGTCCAGTTAAATTCCTCAGCTTCGATCGATCTGCTGCACTCATTTCATCTCACGCCTCTCACCTCTCACACCTCACACAGTGGACAGCAGAAGAGCGCCAGAGAAGAGACTCTCCCTAGCACAGCAGCTCTGCGGCCCTTGGCACCAGCCTACATCCCATACTCCCCAGCCCCAGCCACCGGGGGCAACAACCGGCATACCGCCGCCCATCACCACCTCCCAGGTACCGTACCGTCCTCTTCAGTGTGCCGTACGACCGCGGCGACTACAGGATCCACCCGCCAGCCCACTCCGTTCCAGGCCCAGGCTCAGACCACCTGCCTGACGGCCGGCCTGTTTTGGTCGCTCGTCGCCGGCGGCAAACACAGAGCAGTGGCCGGCCGACCTGTCCCGACCTTCTAATTGGTCGCCGTCGCCGGGCGGCCCCTGCCTAATTAATCGCTTCCCGTCCCCGGTCGGTCTCCGTCTGGTCGGTCGGTCGGTCGGTCGGTCGGTCGGATCGGTCGGTCGGTCGTCGGTCGGTCGGTCGGTCGGTTCGGTCTGGTCGGTCGGTCGGTCGGTCGGTCGCGTCGGTCGGTCGCGTCGGTCGCGTCGGTCGGTCGGTCGGTTCGCGTCGGTGCGGTCGGTCGGCGGTCGGTCTCCGTCTGGTCGGTCGGTCGGTCGGTCGGTCGGTCGGTCGGTCGGTCGGTCGAGGCCGCGGCTCGCCATTGAACACGGACCAGCGACGGTAGACAGTCCTCTCCGGGAGTGGCCACCGGTAGCGTCAGTGTGATATTTAGCCGTAACACTATGCCGCCGGCCACGCGACTGTTGATTGGTTGCCCCGGTGACCAGTGCCGGGTCGATGGGCGTGTCTCGAGCTGACTCGACCGTCGCTCATTCATAATGCAGTCCCGCAGAACTGTCCGCCGACAAATAGGCCGACAGCTCCATTGCAGCTCTATGTCCGATATATACAGTCCAGACGTAGGTATCCAGTAGCTTCTAATATATACAGAGCACAGTTCTTGTGCAACTTCTAATATTAACAGAGCACCAATCATTCACATATAGCAGCTTGGTATGGCTATCCCTCTCCCTTCAAAGATGATAGAGCTGATGTGATATAAAACATGTTGCAATAACCACATCTGCTCTCCAAAATGAAGACCCAAACAAAACGTCATTCGCCATTCAACAAATCTCGCAAAAAACATCCAATCAGGGAGCATAACCCGTCAGCGTCCAGTCAGGCATTCAGTGCGTATCCGATAAACTTGACGTCAATGTGACATGATCGGTCACGTCGGGGGACACCACCCCGCCGGCATGCACACATCCAACTGGAGAGAAGATTTCCGACAGCGATAAACGCCGACTTATGCAGAATCACAGGAAACTAATCGGCAGGAAGATTAAACATCCTACTGAGAATCATGCCATGTTCCAGGTGTGCCTGGGATTACACGGTGTGTCACCCTGGGTGAAGAAATCTGGCCAATATTCACACACCTGTGCACACTCATCAAATAACAAATGTCGCAAAAATGGGTGGATACCGGGAGTTGGACAACAAATGATTTGCGTCAAACGGACAACGGATAGCTGAAGCTATATTACCGTTAACTGGCAAGCCAAGGATCTATACGTATATGTGGACAAGAGACACACGAGGACCGATCTTGGAAATGTATACGGTGTACCCATTCCCCACCCAGTTTGCGTCAAGCAAGTTCCACGCGAACCAACATGCGAACATTAGCAAGGCGAACGTATTTGAATTAAATGTGATTTTCGGATAAGTTGACCCCGGTGTGGCTTACCTGGTTGTCGCCATATGTCGCTACCGGCTGACCGTGCTTGTCTGAAACAAAGCCGAAATGCACCGTCAGACTAAGCGGCAGCGTTCATGTCCTACAAGCAAAACAAAGGTGATGACAATATGTTGGCGGCTAAACTAAAAGCATCGGTAAAAGGAAGATGATTAGTAGGGAGAGATGGATAGCAAATACAAATTTAAACGATGCTTCTTTATAGTTTTAACAAACATTAAAAATATAACTGAGCAGGGTATGTTACGTTATTAACTATTAAATTGCCAATTATTTCGTTCCCATATGGTCAAAATATATTGTTTCGAAGGAGTGTTTCATTGAAGCTGAGGCGCTGAATAAAAGACAAGTATATTGCCAAAGCAATCCTGAATAAGTATACATTATAATGGAGGCAAACTTAACCGGACTAGTTAGATACTCCAAGTCATCATACTCGAAACAATATTGTCTCATAATTGAGATCGATGTTTTAAGATATAGGCGAAGTGGGGCTAATTACGACCTGTTTCACAAAGGCGTTCTCAAACACTGAATTCCTCCACAAAAACGTGCAAATGACATTCGAGACTTTTTCAAGGCTTTGATAAAATCATTAAACCATGAGCCGAGCCCCGAGCACGAATACAACACACGACACAAAAATCATGTTTTTATCATTGTCACCGCCTTTGTCGGGATGGCATGCATTACTGGTCAGAGCCGAGAATGAGGCCTCGGAACAGGGCAGTGCCAAACAGTCTACAGCGTGACATACCTACCGCCGATATACAGCCCCCTTCCCAGAAATGACCAACACAAACACCGGCAAAAAATGTGGAATACATCCGCGACATACGCTCGTGACGTGCAACATGTCAACCGGGTAAAACTCTGCAAACGATGCAGGCATTAAGGTATACAATGAGCGCAAGCACATGCCCACTTGTCAGTCTGGATGGATGACGACAGCCACTCAACTAAGCTGTTTATGTCAAAGACAAAATAACGAGCTCCTTTTAACAACAAATTAACACTTGCCAAAGTCAATAGACACATATTTCATGCAAATAAAATACACAGAGCCAGCAGTTACGCTGACAAATTGTAAGGCGGCATGTGTTATTCTCCTAACCCAGATAGCATTAACAGACGAGGCACGATTAATAGCGTCAGTTCCAATTTATGGCAAAGAAGGCGTGGCCAGCGGAGTGGTTTATAGAACCTCTTGCCCACTTCCGCCGGCTTGTCAATATACAACGCTGCGTTCCAGCGCCGGTGACGGTCTCAGTAATGGGTGCATCAGCTGCATGGCGGCCCTGTCCGAAACGTTTTAACTCGACAGCACGGCCAAGGCCCATTCATCTACCGTAAACATACTCCAGTTTAGCTGCTACTCGGGGTCAATGAGGATGTGATTCTTTAAAATGAAGATTTCGAGAAGCTATAGGTACCCAAAGCTTTCTCGCCTCCATTAAAAATATGCATTCAAACTGGATACAAAAAATACTCTTATTAACAAAGCATACCACTGCTTTCCAAAAAGAAGACGATCTAGAAAACGTAAAACCCCTCCAAGCTTAGTTCCCGAAACCCCGCAAAGCTAAACGTTCTGAGCGAAATCATTATCATAATAATGACATAGCACGCTTTCGATCCTGTATACATAATCCACTTCACTTTGACGTCAAGATACAATATACTGACCGGCTGATTTAGATCGATTGCCGACATGCTAGAAAACAGCCTGCATACATTTATTTGACACCTATTTTAACCGGCCTAATCAGCTGACATAACAATAATAATAATTGATGTTAGGTCATAGCATAAGGAATTTATGTGAACGACATGCACATATCGTATCAGGGCTGGGCGAGCATAATTTACCCCCCCCCCCCACCCCTCCCACATATGACAGTGGTGATATAAATCAAGGGTGTAAAAAATGGCAGAAAAAGACAAAATATTCCAACTGAGAGAATTCCAACTGGCAAGTGAATGAAAGCATCCTGCTCATGTAACAAGTATTAATGCAGGTATTATACTTTTAAAAGGGAGTGTGCCTTACTCCTTTGAAATGTAAATATATTTTTATTACGGTAAGAAGCTATTGGTTTGATCATTGGTTACGATAAAATTCACGTTTAGAGCCCCTTTAGTTGAATTTTTACCTATATTCTGTTTTGTATTTGTTTTGTTTCAAAACTCATAAGCGATCGTCACTATAAACAGGGTAACGAAGATGTTACCTATAATGAAGCACCAAAGCCGATAAACAAAACTATACGAGCATTGAGCAATGTATGAGTTTGTTTATAGTTATCGAGGCTCTGTTCGGCAGCTGTTATCAGTGCTCACGAAGTTTGTTTTCTATTGGCTCAGAAGGCTAACAATATTGCTAACGTTGTAATTTAAGAAGGCAAATGCTTCTAGTAGCGAAGCTCTCTGGCGGTATGTTCGATAATTAAGTTCCGTCGAATGTGAATTGCGTCTTTGGAATACTCTCAGCAACTAAAAGTGAATCTGGGGAAATGAAGTAACATGGCTAAATTCAGAAAAATATGTTCTACAGACTATTGTCAACAACTCCACATGACCAATGTGAGTAGGCACACTCCCTTTAACTGTATAGGTAATATGGCATATCTGAATATCTGATGGTGTTCAAACCCTGCTAGATGTTCCTTTCAAGTGTATGCTTGGATGCATTAACCCGGCATTGGCTGGAGTCTCAGCCGAACGCCATTGGCTGGGGGTAGGGTGTCCCCCCAAAAAAACTTTAGTCCGTGCAAGCTGTCAACCCAAATCGGGCTTTACACAAAGAATATGCCCACCAAGTTTTGACCCCCTCCTTTGCAGTTTGGCCCCCGGGCCTTCAAAAGTCAGTGACCCATATACAAAAGGTCAAAAATCAAAGTCGTCGCACAGACCTCGGCGTGTACTCATTTGAAAGCTCTTGCTGAGTAGAATATACATTTGTTCCGTCGAAATGCTATAAATTTAATAGTTTTCGTTCTATGAGTTATAAACCTCTAAAAAAAAAGTTTTAGGGTACTATGCACTATAGCTTGGTTTTGGTGGAGGTTTGACTAATAAAACGAAAAGTAAGAAACATGGAGCGTTTTGCTTTTCTCATGTGTATTCTACTTTACAAGAGCTTTTAAATGAGCACACGCGGGGGTCTGTTACATACAAATGGCAGTGTCCCTTTAAAGAAGCTCTGGCTGTGGCAGTTCGTAGTTTGCACTATAGGTACAAGCTGCTAACTGCCCAACAAGTAACCAGGGGTCAAAGGTCGAGATGGGATGCTTTTCCTGATGTTATAACACATGTATCACACCACAATATGAATTATATAAAATCAAGTCATAGGTGGTTCGAAGGAGTTTGATGGTGGTTTGGCTGAAGGACTAAATGCATAAGCGGCTTTTTTGAATAGGTATGTTTTATTGGCAATGTAAGCGGCTTTTAAAACTTTGAACATTCTACAGTACAGTGCAGTACAAGTACTACAGTACAAACATATAGAATAGGGAAGTAACCGAAGTCATCCAATCTACAAGTATACTATTCAATATGTACCATTTACACAATCCAGTATCAATCAACGCAATCCACGCAATCCACACAATTCTGCGTCTCCACTGGGCGGATGGGCGTTCCTTTACTCTCCACATCTGCCCGCTCTCGGCCCACACTACCTGAGGTCACACCACCATCTCGCGCCGGATGGGTGCTTCCGGCGGGCATTCCTGGCGAGTGCGCGCCATCGATAGTGCAGTGGCGCACACCACCTGAGCTGCTCGTAGTGGCAACTGGTGACGTCACAGCTCAGGTGACCCAGCCGCCAGATAGAAGGAATCAGGTGTTGGACGTCAGTCACGTGACTTTGGACCCAGGATTTCGCTTGCATTGAAACTGTTGTTAATTATTGAATGCAATGATACAAATATATATTTACCACCATTTAAAGCTATATTAATTCTGCACATGAATTAATGACTGTTTGAAAAAGTGGCCGGATAAGTTATGAAAAATCATTAAATAAAAAAATGCTAAGATTAACAGTTGTTTTCCCGTTGCGGAGAAAATTCGATGGACCCAGAACTCAACTGGAAGTGCCTTCGCCACAGACGCAAGTGCGCCCATTGTCACGTGACTGAGCTAGGACGCCCTCACCTTATATATCACCTTGGGAGGAATGACGTGATTCATGGCCAATCAAAGGTGATATGTCGGCTTTTCGAGCCAGTCACCAGCTAGCTGTAAATGATGTGGTTTCGGTTTATATGTGTGGCTTTGTCTTCTAGTGGTATAATTATTTTTGGAGACAGGCCATTTTCTGTAGGGACTGGGAACTAGGTGTTTTTAGCGAAATGTCGTCAATAATTGTGTCAATCTTTTATCCTTAAGTACAGTGCCGCCGTATCCTGAATTTCACAAATATGAGTGGAAAGTCACACCCAAATGAACATTTGTATCATGTCACTTGCCATCGGAATGTCGTCACTAGCGATTGAGCTAAACCATATAAAGCAACTCCAGGTACCGAGGCTTGAGGGGCCACTAAGGCCCAAGGGGGCCCACCAAGGCATTTGGGGCCCACTTTGCTGCGTGGCCTTTCCTTGACCGAATCCTGGATCCGCCACAGACGGCCATAATATAACTGCTTTGAGCCAAATACAACATGGCTCAGGAAATCAGACTGGGCTCTCATGAGGTCAGCCCCAAGCCGACAGTCAGTCAGTCAGTACTGGCCGACGGGATGCCAGAATGGGCCCTTTGTTTCTTTATTGGGGTTTAAGGGCGCGCCGACACCTTTGGGTCAATTTGCGCCCGAATGGCTCTTTGAAAGGCAGAGGGACCCTCTGGAAACCAGATGGGCCCCTGGAGCAGTGTCCTAGCATTGGGAATTTTGGGTGTAAAGCGGCACCCCACAATAAATAATATTCCACTCCTTTTGCCCAATTCGAAGGGTTATTTTTCACTCTTTTTCACCTTTGACATTACTTTTCACTCATTTATTTTAATATGTTTAAAGCCAGAAAATTTATCAAGTTTTGTTTAATAGAAAGATGGGTAATTCTTGAAAAAGTTTTTTTTTAGGAATAATTTTCCACTCATTTTGCTCATTTTCAGTCTGAATTTTCCACTCTGCACCCTGGCTCTGAAGCAATCCTAGGACACTGTGCCAGAGCAGGTCCTCTGGAGGTCAGAGTAGGTCCTATGGAGGCCAGAGTAGGCCTCATGGAGGCCAGATGGGTCCTCTGGCACCTATGGAGCCCTTGGCTGGTCTGGGAGTGCTCAGACTCTGGTCTGAGGGCCATAGACTGGTTAAGATAGCCCCTGGCCCCAGAAGAGTCTGTGCACTCCAAGACCAGTCAAGGGCTCCCTAGGTTCCAGAGGACCCATCTGGCCTCAATGAGGCCCACTCTGGCCTCCAGAGGTCCTATTCTGACCTCCAAAGGACCCGCTCTGGCCTCCAGGGGCCAATCTGGTTTACAGGGGACCCCTCTGCTTTTCAAAAGACTCATTTGGCTTTCAGATGGACCCTCTGTGGTTTTCAGAGGACTACTATTTGTCTTCCAGTGCCCACTCTGGCATCCAGTGGACCAGTTCTGACCTCATGAGGGCCCAGTCTGACTTCATGAGCCATGTTGTATTTGGCTCAAAGCAGTTATATAATGACCGTCAGTGGCGATCCAGGATTCGGTCAAGGAGGGGGCCATGTAGCAAAATGGGCCCCCAAGGTCTTGGTGGGCTTCTGGGCCCTTAGTGGGCTTCTGAGGCCTTAGTGGCCCCTAAAGCCTTGGGGGCCCTATTGACGTTAAAGACGAATGTATGCCAGAATGGACCCTTAAGTTCAAAATATGCCTTTCACATGCTAAAATGGGCCTCTAAAAAACAGAATGGGACCTCTTCAAGTCAGAATGGGCCCTATGGTGGTCTCAGTGAGCACTCTAGTGGTCAGAGTGGGCCCTCTGGAGGCCAACGTGGCCCTACAGAGACCAGAGTGGGCTTTTTGGAGGCCAGAATGGGTCCTCTAAAGGTCAAGAGTGAACAAATTTACTTGCAATTTGTTTTAAAATGGGGTGGCATCATCATTTCAAGTCACTTTGATTGGCTATGGGCCTCACTTGGACTATTGGGCACCTGCAGTGTGAGGCTCAAGAGGGGAGCATACCTCCCCCTCCGTACCCACCCCTGATAACAGTCATGATCCATTTATTATGCCAAGTGATGATAATAATGAATTAAGCAGCATGAGAACATCAATCAGCTAAAAAAAAATGTTATGCAGACTTTTGGTTGTGACATGATAACTTGTGACCTGACATGACCTAGAACTTTGTCTGGTGTCAAAATGTTTCAAATGAATCGTTCTACCAGCCTGCCAAACTTGATCAATGTCACTGAAGCGGATCAGAAGTTATTGATAATAAATTGAGAGGTGAAAAGCCAATTTATGGCATCCTGCCATTGCTATTAATGTATTTATACAAGGTTTCATTGTTTCAAGGTGGTAGTTTTTTGGGGGGAAAGGAGAACCACAATCAATATACCATGTCTCTTTTTAAGGTCTACGGAACAGGTTCTGAGTGTTTTTTATGCATTTTTCAAAACATGCATTTTATAGTGCGCCCTTAGCCTCAGCATACAGCTGGAAGAATTTATAATTTGGCATTTGCTGCATGCAAATCATTTGAACAAGCATTTAAAGGAAATAGTTCACCTTGGATTGTTTTGTTCAAACACAATTTGATTATATTTTCAAATACAACTTCTTTCAATAATGTCAAAAATAGCCATACATCGCGCCGATTCAGGACAGAAGGTCGTAAATTATTAATTTCATCAAAACTATATGCGCACTCTCTGCAATGTCAAACGTGGCTCAGCCAATCAGATTTGAATTTATAGTCGCATAAGATTACTGTATAGCCTCTGCCCAGGTGTGAGGCCCACATTCTTGACATTCCTTTGACAAAAAGTATAATATATTCGGCTGGAGAGCCCTTTCAGCCCAGAAAACTTGTAGTTAGGGGTTTTTCAACAAGGGCTACAAAACTGCATCTCAGTTCAAAACCCACGTTGAAGGTGAAATATTTCCTTTAAATTATGTGATTACCAATTGTGTTACAAACAAAAACTATAGGTATCAAAACAACTGATTTTTGTTAAATATACTACAAACTGACTAAACAAAGCATCAATTGTTGGGGTATTATCACACACAATTTAACCTCAATATCCACATTCTTCTGGAACAGTGATGTCTACTCCGCATTCATCACACTTGCAAAAAACAATTTCAGGACACTGCAGTCCCATGACAAGCTTCCCCATTTAACATAAGAACCAATGTATCAATAAATTGATTATTTAGACCTAGGGCCAGCAACTGAAGTACACTTGAATTGCATCTTTCATGTGAGGCATCAACATAACTGTAAATTGATGTTTGATTGTAAAATGAATATGAATGTTCCATTGTCTTTTATATTTAATAAGAAAAATAACATGAGTCAAATTCATTGATTTTTACAGAACTCACATAAATATGCATTAGTTACCATGTTTCGTCATGAAACAGGACGCGTTTGAAGCCAAAATTGCAATCTACTAAATAAATTATAACATAATGGACAAAAACGAATGAGGTCGGGTCAAATATTTTCTTTTGTTTGGTTCAAAACGTGCATTGCACACGACACGAGACATTTATGGCGCAAAGAACTTGACGTCCAAACTCATTAAATGCCATGACCACACCATTTTCAACCATAAAATATAAAGACTGAGAGCATGCAAACCTAATAGTCACTCACCTTTTTGCTTGTTGGCAATATTATTGAAGCAGTTTTGAAAAACTTCATACAGCTGCATAGGGTTGTCGTCACTGGCCGCCATCTTTCCTCACCATTGTTTTGAGGGATTGAGAAGAGACTAGTAAATCGCTAACTCGTGCCAACTCGTGCCAGCCAATACATAGATGATCATTTCTGTACCAGTTCAATATAAATAATATGGAGATAAAAATTGTAATCAAGCAAATAGCCATAAGCCATTTGGTCAAGATCGTAGGCAGCCAAGGGCGAAGGGCGAAGCTTCTCCAGAAAGTTGGGGGTGGGCAAAGGCGTCATTTTCTGAAAATTATTGGGGGTCGGGGCCTCAATGGTTAACTTTATAGAGCTGCTAACTTGACTTACACATATTTTGCTTTACATATTCAAATTCCATGCTTACCATGCAACGCCATAGGACTAATGTTAACATTTAAAATATTTCCCTCCCCCCACAGCTTACAAATCGACACCGGTGGGGGTGGGAGTCTGAGCTGGGAAAAATCGCCAAAATCATTAAAATCCACCAAAATACATGTTTCCCAGATTTGACCCACTTCGTCGTTCAAGCTGGGAGGAGGGAGGGAGAGCGAGGCGCAGATCCGGGGGTGCATGGGCGCCCCTCCCCCCTGGGCCTGGTCGCGCCCATGGCGCGCTCGGAGTGCGCAACTTTTTCTATGTGGCGCCCCTCCCCCTGACCGAAATCCTGGATCCGCGCCTGGGGAAGGGCTGAAGCAATTTTGGGGAAGAGTGAATTAAAGTACCATCAAAATCCACAAAATACAGACTCCTCCCCGGATTTTAACCACTTCCTCGTCAAAGTTCGGGGGGCTGAAAGCAAGTTGGGACTTGGGAGGGGGGCCGATCAGCACCCAACTGAATAGGAAACTACACCCCTGAGGGAGTGGCCATCAATGGCAACTGTGCCCTTACCTAAAACCCAAATCTGAGAACTGAACGGATTTGGTCCATTATACTTTGAGGGTGTCCAGGGGCGGATCCAAGGGGGGCCAATCCGACCATTGGCCCCCCCCAAAGCGAAAAAGGGTGGGCCAAACATATATTTTTGCCCCCCCCCCCCTAAGGATATCAGTGATTACCCACATGATTAAATACGGACTGTTTTGGTACTGTTTGGTATTAACATGGTGAGTCTGGTAGTGGAGGAAAGATAACAATGTATCGTTAAAATAGCTCTGAAGCAGTAAAAATCCAGCTATTCACAATACAAAACTGAAACATTTCGCGCCGCTTCGCGGCATCACACAAGTTTCGTAATTGCTTACACAAATTAGGAAAATTGACAAATTAATTTCATTTAGTGTGTATCAGGACAGAGGCATCTCCTTGACCGGTAATTCCTGGCCAGGCCACTTCAATTCAATATTAACCTCGCCTTACCGGGTTTATCCACTCTTTGCACATCTTGCGGGAGGTGCAGGGCCGGGCTGACAAGAATAATCAGCCTGTTAATTTCACAAAAAACCAACCAATTCAATAGTCACGCAACGCACAGAAGACGGCAAAACTGGGTAAGCAACGAGCATGTTTGCCATGTACATGTGAGGAATCTAACGGTATGCCAATTTTTTAGGTTTCAGTCAGATTGGCTCTCAGACTATCTTCAGCAATACGAAAGTCAAGTGCAACGATGCAACCTCGACTCGATCACGATATACAAGGCAATAGCGGCTTTCTCCTGGTTCCATGGAAAAACCTCGAGGTAGAATGAGGAAATTGATAAATGTAAATAAAAAGCTTTGGCCTCCCACTCAAGACCAGTTTACTAGCCTTGCTCAAGAAATACAGAAAAGTACTCTTTTTTGGTTTGCTATTACTACCCCAAATATCAACGAGGTCTTCAAAGATTCAGCTCAAAAAGTGTCGATTACAAAATGAAGATGTCTCCGTTTATCGAGTTTCTTACACAATAGGGAGCCATCACTCAATACAAAAATAGTATCGATTGAAAGTCATATTAGCCTTCTGAAATTGATTATCTTGGGAACTTAACGCGGAAATTCCCATGTTTAGTATTATCTCATCATATCTTTCGGTTTTTGCAAGATTTTTAACTAATTTTTAACTTATTGTAGTGATTCCCCCATTTTCCAAGTTTTTAGACCGTAACAACAACGAAAAGAATTTCGAAAATCCGATTTGGCCTTTTGGGCCTACATTTAATAATTTCGCCATTATTCGAGCTTTGTCAACTTTTTGTTGCAATTTTGCTCCAAAACTCTCTTTTCTACGGAATTTCTCTCACTAAAATAGTCACCGTCTCGTCTCACCAACCATACTCAAAATCTGCACTACATACGTCTATTTCTCCTCAAATTGACGTTGAACTCTCCATTCAGAGTATCAAATTAATCTCCAGTATTACGTATAATTGTTGTCAACTCAGCTAGTGAAATTCAGCAAAATGCGCCGCATGAGTAAAAAGTGACTCAGAAAAAACATCAGGAGGCCTGTCAGGGCCCCCTGAGGCGAAGGGTTAATTTTCAAGCTGGCTACAGTTAAGCATGGCCTGCCGAGGTTCGAAAAAAAGCGACGCGAACGATATTGACGCGTAGGTATCGGCCCCCTAAAACACCTTAATTATTAATTAACTAACATCAATACCAAATGTGTATATAATAACCAAGCGAATATCCACATGAAACTAAGAGGTTTGCAAAGCTATCACGCGAGACAACAACGGAATAACATTGTTCTCCGTTTCATTTCAGCCACTACCACCCTTCAATAATACCATATCGGTGAGCGACCCTGCGCATTAGGTATGATATTTAAACTTGTTTTATTATTAATTACTCACGTGTGTATATAGGCTACGGGAATGGATTTAATCGTATAACGGTATTTAAAGTGATTTTCCCGATTTCTTTAACAAAAAAAAACGATTTATATTAAGCAATTTCCGAAAATAACAAAGAAGAGAATAAAAGTATATTTTTCCGATTTTTTTTTCCCTCGGACACATATACAAAAGCGCATTTTTCAATCTCTAATGTCAAAATAAGGTGAAAAGCCGAAATTTCGTGAGTGGAGGAATATAAAAAAAAAATTGAGAAGGTAACCTTTTTGCCGGCAAAAAGTTGGCCCCCCCCAAACCGAGCGGCTGGATCCGCCCCTGAGGGTGTCCCTAGTTCAGCATTTGTATTCCCTATTTCGACGGCCGGAGTGCCCCTCAGGCCTTGCGTGTTGTCTTTTAGTACTTTTTACTTGCACTTTGTTTGAAAGCGGGGTGAAATTCGTTTCGATTCACTTTGATCGTCTATAGGGATTCCTCATGCTCCTTCGAGACTGAGCCCCGTGCCCCCTTGATTCGCCACTGGTTAGAGAATAGGGATCTTCGGGGAGATGTCTGTCCCGGTGGTGCAACCGTTTAGTTGTTTTAATATAAAGCAAGTACTATGCCCTACAACGAATCGAAGGCCATTATAATCGTCAATTTCTGTTATCATTGCTTATTATTTAAATATATGCATACTTTATTTCAAACTGCAAAAAATAACGAATGGAAAGTTAACAGTCAGTTTTAACCAATTTTGCGAATGTATCGAATGTATCGAATCCCTCGAGTCGGCTGGGAAAAGTGACGTTTCGGCGAGTGTATTGAATGATGGAATTCGCTATAGTCGGCTGCATACAATACCATATTATATATGTATCCAATGTGTCAAATGCCTCAAGTCAGGCTTGCCATTACCTACATATGGCAAACATATACCTACATCCGAATGTACCGAATGTGTCAAGTATCTCGAATCGGCTGCTTACTTTTCACTCGTAAACATATACTTACAAACAAGAAGAAACAGAAATGCACGAGAAAATCATAGCAGCAACTCTGGTTCCATCAACTCAAGTATCATTAGCTTTGCAAGCAGTGATGCAAAGTCGGTGAAATTTAATCGACCGTGACGCAGGCTCAGTTCAGACTCATGGAAAGTCGACTCCGATCTGACTTCGAGCAAACTAGCCGACTCCGACTCCATGGATTGGAACATTTAAACCAGGGGTCGGCAACCTCCGGCCCGCGGGCCAGATCCGGCCCGCGACCGGCTAACGTCCGGCCCCCAAACGTACGAAAGTGTTGTTGGTATCGGCAACTTACATTGTATTTCCGGCCCGCGGCAGTGCCTTGCAGAAATCCGGAAATAGTTTTAACAAAATGTATGGTGCATTTCGTGATGTTTTCCATTCTTCTTCACTTCTGCCTGCTGGCACAAATTAATCCGGAAGTCAAATATTTTTGGGGCACACTTGGTCGGCTAATGAAGTTGAGCGTGCTTTCATTTTTTAGAATAGATTTTGCCGCTGGCGCAGTCTGTCTAAGAAGGTTATACATATTCCTATCCACCATGTGACATACGGCCAAAACATCTAGCTGTTAAGACAACTTTTGAAATGGCCCCACCATTCCATTAATTAACGTGCTGACATAATTTCCCGCAAAAAATGTGACACGCTCATTGCCGTTCAATTGTATCGATTTATGCCCCGGCACCGCCGACTGCCACCTTCCAGATCTCTCATCCGGCCCGCGCCCTAAAAAGGTTGCCGACCCCTGATTTAAACCATGCAAAATTGCCATCTGTCGCCATCAGAGGTCTAGTGGACAATTTGGCATCGCATATTTTAAATCGATCCGTAATATTCACTAGATAGAAATCACGGTAAATACAAACTCGTGAGACGGGAAGCGCGAAGTGCAAACGGGACGGGAAATAGTTCACCTTGGATTTTTTTTTTTCGAAACACCGATTTGACTATATTTTGAAAACAACTTCTTTTCATAATGTTCAAAAATAGCCATACATCGGCCGATTCAGGGACAGAAGGAACGTAGGGGAAGACCGGGGCACGTTCTGTCACTTTTTTTGTTAATTTGCCCTGGCGGACACACTTTTAAGAGTTGTGATTGATACTTTCCAATACTGTTACGTACATCAATAGCTTCAAACTCGTTTTTAAGGAGTTGAAGTGGTATCTCAGTTTGTTTCAACAACAGTGTCGATAATGTGGCGATGACTCATTTGACAGAACCTGCCCCCATATACGGGGCACGTTCTGTCACCTATGGGGGCACATTCTGTCATTGATGGGGCACTTCCTGTTATCAACACGAAGGTCATCTGTGGCATCCCTGCCGGGGGAGAGAGACGGTTTTCATTAATCCACCAATCATAAATAGTGCTAGAAAAGATAGACGGCCATATACGATCCCAACACTGCCATTTTGCGTTTTTCTGAAAGTTTTCTTATGCACTAAAATCGGGGCATATTCTATATGATACTGGGCGGTGGGGATTTCCACTGCCAGATGCAACTGGTTGAATCCCCCCCCCCCTGTGGACGCAAGATCCACCGACAGTCACGGTAAAAAAATGCGTTGAACTGTCTCCACGGGCCGGTGAATAGAGTTTATGTTGCAATGAGGCACCCCGACGCCCCCCCCCCGCCCTATCCCTCCCGTGTCAAACGACTCTGCGGCTGAAACGACCGCGACGTCACCCCACCACCCCTCGCGCAGTCCAACAACTTTTCGCTAACGAACGTTAGTTTAAAGCTGTTTTGCCCTCCAAACTCGAAGGGCCTAGATCCAGACCAGTAGATAAATCCCCATTCAGTGAGCAAATTCCTGTAGAAAAGGCTATACGGCCCCACTGGCGGAATCCACAACAGTCCGTTTATTTTAAGGACAGTTTGGGGAGTGCAAACTCCCAAAAATTATCGCATGAATTCGGAAAACTTCATCGGGATTTCGCTTGCTATGCATCAATGAACTGATTAAAACAAACTTTCCTCTAGTAAAAGTTGCTTGTTTTACGACCAAACTCAGGATTAATGTCTGTCAAATATTGCGCCGAATTCCTCTGGATTGGATTGGTCCTTTTGGGGCCCGGTGGGGCATCCTTTGGCCCCCCCTAGGTATTCACGCCCTGCTTACGCACGAATAATGTGAAACTGCATCGCCTACCGATTTCGTTTTACGGCTTTTATGGGAGTGGGCGTATACATATCTGTCAAAATTAACAAAGGCAATCATTTGTATGGTCGTTTTTAAGTATACGACTAAGTGAATCATGAACAGATTCGCGTGAGAGCTGCCCATATTGCGGGACGAGAACCTGCCTAACCACCACTCGAACATCTATGGGTCACACTTTTTCGTATTTTTACTAAAAAACTTGGGAAAGCTGGATCATAATAATGCCTCAGCAACAATGTTCTGGACATTCGCTTGTGACGTTGTCGCCCCATGCAGCATTCAAAGACCACCATACTTTCTTGAATGGCCCACTAACCAAACATTGTGTTCACTTAACAAAAGTTTGGATTTCTGTTGAAAAACAAACTTTTCCAATTTGCACCAATCCGGTCGACGCAGGCATGTTGTTGTTTTGATAGTACCGGGCCGTCGCAAGTACAAAGGAAGACATGTTACGAAACAACTATATACCTGCGGTGGATAGATCACGAGAAAACCCCGCTGACAGAATGTGCCCCGTGACAGAACGTGCCTCGTTCTCCCCTACATTATTAATTTTATCAAAACTATATATATATATATATATGCGTACTCTCCGTAACGTCAAACGTGGCTCAGCCAATCAGATATTCGAAAGTAGTCGCGCAAGATTACTGTACAGCCTCTGCCCAGGTGTGTGAGGCCCACATTCTTGACATTCCTTATTTAGGGCCCACATTCCTTCGACAAAAAATCGAATATATTCGGCTGGAGAGCCCTTTCAGCCCAGAAAACTTGCAGTTAGGGTTTTCCAACACGGGCTACAAAACTGCTATCTCAGTTCAAAATCCAATGTGAAGGTGAACTATTTCCTTTAACTTTAGATTCATGCATCGCATCACGGATGACCTCTCATCGGACGACCTCTCACAAGCAGCATGGCTTAATAACCCGAGTTGCATTCCGAGTGGAATGCACACCAATGCATTCCGATGTCAAATTCCATTGCATGATGCAGGTGTGCAATATTTAAATTGCTGAGCAGGTGTACCGCTACTTCGTGCATGGATGACGTTATGACGTCATATTATTGCCAGAACATTCGTCATGTTATTCGAGGATATGTCCTACCGTGGTTTCTGATTAATCCCACCTATAGTTATTTCACCGGTTGCTCTTTCTTTTGATTTAGGTTCCCGATACTCATGCTGCATGCATGCTGATTATAGTTGCAAAATTCTGGTCCACGAGTCCCAGCACTGGGACCAGAACTGGTCACGGCAGTAACTGAAGCTGTGACTGGCCAGGCCAGCGCCATAGGGTTAGCATCGCAGCGCCGTGACTGAAGCTGTGACTTGCTAGCTCAATTCGTGGCCGTGAGTCGTGACTAAGCCGTGACCAAATATTTAGGATTTCTGCACCTCTAATGCTCACGTCTCGGATTTCCCTGGCGGGTACTCATGAACCGATTACTCAATTTTTGAATATCAAATCAGGAAGGTGGGATGGGACGTGATAAAGTTGACCTTGACTCGCAATGGACGCACGTGTATACAAATCTGAAATCAACGATGACGCATACCCCGTCACTTATATCCTCTCCGTTGCATTAATGCCACATTGCCACATGGTGCTTACACGGAATCAGGGATGTTCCTTTCGCGGTAGCAGTGACGCAGAACACAAACCCCTCGCTGCTCAGCGCACTGACAGACTTGTCCGTTAGCGTCAGTAGAATGAGTGCACAAAGCCGTTCATTTGGCGACTGTCCATCGCTGCTTCCTCCGCTTTCTACCATTTCCCGTGGTGAACAAGAGCACCGATGCAATGTAGTGTATTCAGTCGACGGTGTCAGACGAAATGTGAACACATTTAAAACGTTGAGCTAAAACGACACGGTCGTAGGAGTCCACGCGACGTTAAGTACGACGGCCCGCACCCGGATTGCACTGCTGTTGCATAGCTTGGGCCGCTTCTGTCGAGGTCAACCGACGGCAGGTCGCAACAGCCCTCCAGTTAGGACGCTAGGGTTTCTTAAATCAACTGAAGCACTGGCAACACGGGCAAACAAATAGGGATGCACTCAGCCACTAACGATGCGACATCTCGTCTTCCATGCACTACAGTGCAGACAACAGCCGGGCAATGGCAGAGTACCGCACCGCACAGCACAGCGGACTCCCTTCTATCAACACCGCTTGACGCAGATCTATGGCCACAATGAATATCTGACCACTCAATACTTGCTTAGCTATTTGACAGACAAAATGGCACGCTTATTTCCTGTACTATGTAATAATTATAATCTCACGTGAAACAAAGACACGATTCATCCATGACATTCACAATAGGCTCATGCTCAACTGAAGTATGTACATTGTACATCATACGATTCACAAGCCGAGCATTGATGCAAGGTACAGCCTACTAACAACAAATATATACAAACGTCAAATACGACTCGTATACCATCAACTAGCATAAGTGCACCAGTCATGCGAATGAATTTACCACAGCAGCATGACCAAGGCATTCCCCATCCAACCAAAGCCTCTGGGACGTAATCTCTTACCAATTCGTGCCACTTAACTCCTTCAACACATCAGGTCTACGACTCAAAACATCGCCTTTCCTTGGGTACCACAAGCGATACTTGTAAGACCAGGCGGGACACTACAGCTTCCACATCTCCATCCTCGCTGCACAGCGCAGCTCCCAACTTAGATGCTGTCCGCGTTTCCGTTGACGGCGGTGTAGGGGATATTCTGGCCAGAGAGTGGAGACATCTCGTAGTAAAGGTCAGGGTGCTGCTCGTGGTCTGGCCCGTCCACCGTCGGCTCGAAGCCCAGCTCCCGCCGCCTCCGGCGGTCCGGCTGAACTGAAGCTTTCAGACGCTGTCAAAAGGTGACAGCACTCAGCAGCCGCAATCGTGAACGCACACGAGTTACGTCAGTAGGTGACCGGTGGCCGGCGCCTGTGCCCACTGTTGCTGCGGAAGAGCCCGACAAAGCCAGCCACCTGCTGCTTGTTTATTCCGACCCTGATGAGGACCAAGATACGCACTATCTACAACATGCCCCGGAAACTGGAGGAGGCCCGGGAGACCCGCGTGGTGGCGGCTCTGGCGGCAGCCGTTAGACGCGCCCAGACCCGTGAGGCTACGACCGTCTGAAGACGGACGGAGGGAACCACCACCAGAACAGTCTCGTCAGCGCGATAACCGTGATTGAAGGACTTGCTAGACCTCAGTTATCAATCATAATGATTCCAAGCAGAATGGCATAGGCTAGCAAATAACTGCTATTTCAGGTTACCAAGATGCTACAACGGGGAGTGGGGACACATTTAAATACCAATAATGTATCGAATGTCATCAACATACATGTTTTTCTATAGCGATGGGTACAGGGTATTCGTTAAAAACTTACCTTAGCTTTGTTCTCTGAAACCAAAACCCATTATAATTATTTGGCTTTATCTATTCAAAACAACTCAAACATATGTGTAACTGTAGAGCACATTAAACCAGAGCGAATAATCTAGATAGAGTAAAACAGCTTCCTAGAATCTCACTACTGTGAACGCCAGACCGCTTGCGATCCTAGCTTTCGGCGATAACTTTTGAATGCACCAATCGCTGTCATGAGCGAATTTCTCGCAATGGACGTTTCAGGCGCTGCGGTATTTTTGTATTTTAAGGGCTGGTTAGTGTCAAACAAAATTAAAGCACTTTCGTAGTTCACTCTTAAAGAAAATAGTTCACCTTTGGACTTTTTTTTCAAACACAATTTTAGTATGATTTTCAAATAACAACTTCTTTTGCATAATGTCAAAAAATAGCCATACATCGGCGGCGATTCAGGGACAGAAGGACGTAAATTATTAAATTATGCATCAAAACTATATGCGTACTCTCCGCAGCGTAACCAACCGTGCTCAGCAATCAGATCTAAATGTTATAGTCGCGTAAGATTACTGTACAGGCCTCTTGCCCAGGGCGTGTGAGGCCCAACAGTCCTTCGACAAAAGGTTAAAAATGATATTCGGCTGGAGAGCCCTTTCAGCCCAGAAAACTCGCAGTTAGGGGTTTTTCAACACGGGCTACGAAACTGCTATCTCAGTTCAAAACCCATGTTGAAGGTGAACTATTCCCTTTAATGTTAAATATAATTATAGCACGGATAGAGGCACCTGGTTTCTCTGTAGTCCCGCCATTGACTCCGCCCACCACTCGCAACCGACCGGTCACGGGTCGGACAGCGCCGGTTCAAGGTCAGCCAGGGTGGAGCTAAGCTCTGGCGTCGGAGCATAGCTCCACCCTTTGACGATAGCCTCTACCCACCGATTTAATTCCCAGCGCGAGTTTTAGCATTACGAGTGAAAGGCAATGCCTCATTTTTTCCATTTTCGTTAACATTACTGACCTTAAACCCCACCGTGTCGGGGCGGACGCACTCTCAAGTTTTTCGAGAATAGCGCTAGTAACACAAATGGACACAGGGTCTGACACTGAAATACCCATAGCGAAAAAATAATTGATGCCAGTTGGTTCCTTCAAAAATGATCGCCTAACATTAGAGTCCCCAGCGGTCTGCTGTTCACATTGGGTCGCATTCCACTACTATCACCACGAGGACGTCCTGCGACAGTAGCGCCCTCACCTCAACCAGAGTTTTTCCCGGCGTCCGCCAGAGGGTGAGCACGGCGCACACGGGCACGGGCAGCACGGGCAGCGCCACCAGGAGCCAGCCGAGCCGGTACGCCCACACCGGGTAGTCGTACGGCCCGTAAGTTAGAGGCTCGTGGTCAATAAGACTGAATATCCAGATAGCCTATAGGCGGAGGGCACGGGAGAGGTGGTTAGACGTGGGGCTGGCTCAAAGGCGATCAGACGCGGGGGGGGCAGTGGCGGGATAGAGGCGGTCGGATGGCGCGGGCCACGGGCAGCGGTCAGCCGGCACGGGAAGTGGTAATCCAGACATGAGGAACAATGACAGGTCAGGGCTGGTCAGATCATAAGCAGCCCCGGCGAGATCTGTCAGCTGAAGACAGCAGGACGTTTACAACACGATATCAGGATGGTCCTGGACACATCGACCAGCGCAGAATAAACTCCGATAAAAATGGATTCAGACACATAAATTTAACAATTGGAAAAAAGTTGCGATATAAAAAGAACAGGGTACAGAAGAATGACAGGAGCAGAATAACGGAACAGAAGCAACTTTCACCCATGCTTCCCCTAGACAAGCCCCCCCCCCCCACCCCACCCCGTCCGTCGCATACCAGGATCAGAAGCGGCGCAATGAACTTGAGGCAGATGATGAAGTAGTTCGAGAGTCGTTTCTCAGTCATTTCGAAGTAGTCTAGTTTGAGGCGATCGGTGCCGTACACCCAGGCCACGGTCACGACCTCAAAGAGCGCCAGCAGAATCAGCGACGTGTTGGTCACGTTGTAGTCCATCAGCTGGAACACGTACATGCCGCCCTGCGGAGGAACGCCACGGATGTCAGATGGGGGTACGTAGGAGATCAGAGAGGTTTTATACATATGGAAAGGTCAGAGAAGTCTCTGTCCGAGGAAATCACGTGATTCCAGTATTCAGAGTAACTAGTGTCACCATCATACCTAAACATATTTGTCTTACTACAGTCTAAGACACCGATAAAAACAGGACTGAGTTCCAACAAGTTGGTGCTAAGTTATATAAGGGCCCCTTGAGATCACATTTCACCTGTACACTAAGACGTCATGCTAAGTAAAAGCGTCTATTGAGATAGTATTTGTTTGTTTATCGGGTTTAAGGGCGCACTGACACCTTTGAACAATTAGCGACCACCTTGAGATAGTATCTCCCTCACCTGCGTAACATAAGGCAGTCCGAGGCCAAACGACACTAGACAGATGACCAGCACCAGCAGCTCATGGCGCTTCAGGTAGCGACGCACCAGACCGTCGTACCCGTCCTGCAGCGACGTGATCACCACCTCCAGCGTGGCGAACTGCCCACACACGCGTCATATTACGTCACTGGGAGACTGCCCACACACGCGTCATATTACGTCACTGGAGGACTGCCCACACACGCGGCAAATTGCGTCACTGGGAGACTGCCCACACACGCGTCATATTACGTCACTGGAGGACTGCCCACACACGCGTCATACTACGTCACTGGGAGACTGCCCACACACGCATCATATTACGTCACTGGCGAGACTGGCCACTGACATCCATTTACTACCTAGACGCCAACCGCCAGCTGCGCGGCCGTGCGACACTGGTACAGGCTACAACATACTGGGGGGCAAAACAGCGCCATAGGCTAATGTTATAAATTTCAAATTTTAAGTATAAATGGCAAATTTTTGTTTGGGATCAATCTAGAATCTCCAGCAAAATATATGATACTACTTTACACCATATTTATTACGCGCAGCTCAGTCAGGGCCCCGTTAAGTTTGCCATTTAACTTAGCTCTTTAGGGGCGCTCGCGATTTCTGCCCCCAGCAAGGGCTGCACAGTGTGGACGGGCCGCCCGGCGTATGCGGCGCGGGAGTCGGCCGGTCTAGGTTAGTAAGGGATGTTCAGTGGAGACTGCCCACACACGCGTTCATATTACGTCACTGCGGAGACTGCCCACACACGCGTCACATTACGTCACTTGGCGCGTGCAATACGCCACTGGCGGGAGGGGGGGGGGGAGGCGAGGACAAAAAACAGTCGCGCACGGTGGGAATTAAAAGCGCGTAGCATGCACCGACAAGATCTTTGACCCTTTGTCTTGGTCGTTACGCGTTATGCTCAGGAAAATTGAGTCGTGCCTGAATGAAATCCGACAAATAATGGCAGCATAATAATAATGATGAACATTAGAAGAAAAAGTTGCGCCTCATTGGAATGGGCAGCACCGCAACATTCTCAGCTGCCTTATAATATATCCATTGTCGAAGAGAACACACTAGAACCAAACACATTCCAAGCAGGGATCAACGTTTAAATCTCTTACCTGACTGTCCAGACCCAGGCAGAGAAGCATGAGGAAGAATAGAACGGACCACAGCTGTGGAAACGGCATACTGGCCAGCGCTTTCGGGTACACCACATACACCAAGCCGGGTCCTGTAACAACACGGGTGACGTCAGACATAAGGACTGATAAGCGATGACCAGTGCTTCCGGGTACACCACATACACCAAGCCGGGTCCATGTAACAGCACCAATGACGTTAGATAAAACGGTGCCCACTACAAAATACTCGTCCAATGGCATACCCACGTATAGTCATCTCCCTTTCAATCGCACAATGTGTGACCTACAGCAATTCGTACTCCGTATCAAAGTAATGATCGTGACACTTAAATCATGGCTACTGTTTGAGACGTGCATACGCAGTTTATACCAGCACTCCTACGATATCTCACAATGTCAATATTACGTTCACCAGAATATCTAGAGTTCGCCTTATGTCGGGATAACCTTGGCCAAGAGACAAGTTTTTTTTTTCAAAGATATGGCATCCTACCAAAGGTCCGAGTGAGTGGCTGGCTGCGTGGGAATGAGTGGAACGGTTTCATCTAATTGTGTGACTTTTGCTGTGTGACGCGTGCGTGCGTGCGTGCGTGCGTGCGTGCGTGCGTGCGTGCGTGCGTGCGTGCGTGCGTGCGTGCTGTGCGTGGCGGTTGCGTGCGTGCGTGCGTGCGTGCGTGCGTTGCGCTGCGGGGCGTGCGTGCGTGCGGGCGTTGTGCGTGCGTGCAGTGTGCTGATGTGTGTGGTGTGGTGGTGTGTGTGTGTGTGTGTGTGTGTGTGGTGTCGTGTGTGTGTGTGTGTGTGTTGGCAGGGGTGGATCAAGAGCGGTGGTTTGGGAGGGGGAGGGGGCATTCCATGACAGATCAACCAAGTCATAACACCCTACATCTCAGATTTTGATTAAACTACGTGTTAGGGGTAATCTGGGTCGTATATTTACGCTGTGAAATTTTTAGTCTCATCCGTCAAATGGTTTTTGAGCTATAGCCTCAGATATTATTCGATTTTGATCAAACCTTTAATTTTAGCGGGCGATATCTCCCATCTAAACTATTAAAGTCATATAAACCTATACAGCATAATAATCATCATAAGCCACAGATTAATGAGAGATAATATTTTCTGAAAATTCAATTTTTTGAAATGTAAATGCGACTTAAAGTAAAATCGCTTTGTATTGAGGCCACTTACAATTCTGATGTTTTTCCTTGCCAAGAATGACTTAATTATATATGCCTTCGATAACAATTTTTTGGGAGATAAGTTATTTATTTAAACATTGTATTTATATTTTTGAATTTGGAAAAATAATGGTCACCAGCACGTATTTGGTAATAACTTTGCACGTAAATGAGCTAGAGAGCATAACTGAACAGCATTATATTTCCCTCGACGAGCTGCATTAAAAGAAATAGTTCATCTTCAACATGGGTTTTGAACTGAGATAGCAGATTTGTAGCCCGTGTTAAAAAACCCTGACTGCAAGTTTTCTGGGCTGAAAGGGCTCTCCAGCCGAATATATTTGACTTTTTGTCGAAGGAATGTGGGCCATAAAATAAATAATGTCAAGAATGCGGGACATCACGCACCTGGGCAGAAGGCTATACAGTAATCTTACAGACTACTTGGCGAATATCTGCATTGGTTGAGCCACGTTTGACGTTGCGGAGAGTACGCATATAGTTTGTGATAAAATTTTAATAATGTACATTGCACGTCGTTCTGTCCTGAATCGGGCGCAATGTATGGCTATTTTTGACATTGAAAGAAATTGTTATTTCAAAAATAGTAAATAGTGTTTGAAAACAAAAACAAAAACAATCCAAGGTGAACATTTTCCTTTAACCCGCGCACTGCAGGGTGTGGGCGCGCCGAACACGAGTGCAGGGGCCGTTGATTTCCGCCCCTCGTTGAGATCTCGAAAACTACGCAAACGTAAGCGGACAAGCGGAAACGTCATTAGATAGCTCTAGACAAGTTCTATCGAAAGTATTTCAGTCTTTTCTTGGATCAGTCACAATTGAGGTCCAGTGGTCACAAAAGGTCAGATTTTCCGGTTTTTAGATCTTTTCAAAGAAAACCCCCGTTATCTCAGGAAAACTATCATAGCTAGGAGCAAACAATTTCAGAGACAATAGATGGCTATTGAAATTTGCAATCGCACCATAGTCCTCAAAATTGAGCTCATATAAATAATTTAGGCTCCACAGGTCATGAAAGGTCAAAAGGGTTATTTTTAGGAAAACAGTTTTTCGTGAATAGCATTTCACCTAAAAAAGATATGGAAATTTTGTTGACGCCATCGTGTTTGTCTCATCAAGGCGCTTTGAAAAATGTACACGGTGACCTGGGCCCAATCTTACCAAGAGTCCAGTATTACCAAAATGCCGTGAATGGGTAAATACGGCATATAAATGCGCCGGGCCTGCAAAAACTTCCTCCACTCGGGATCGAACCGAAGGGGATAATCCTATAATCAGCCTAGCGCTCTACCGACATGGCTATTTCGACAACGAGTAAAGTCGAACAAACGCCGTCGTTCAATAAGTGTGGCATTCCGAGCACTCCATTCACGGCATGCCGTACTTGCACTATTCACGGCACTTGGTAAGATTGGGCCCTGGTAAGGTCAACTTCAAAATTTGACCTCGGGTCAAGGTNTTATGTCTGGAAATCCTTTATCTTCTCGCAACCACCACTACAGCCTACCTTCACCGTGTCCAGCATGTTCTGGTGCTGCTGTGTGATGCCGTCCAGCATGCGGGTCACCTCCTCGGTCCGATCGGGCAGGGCGCTCGCCTTCTCCCGGCAGTCAGCGATAGCCTGCGGACGGGAGAGGACAGATTAAGCTGCAGTCAACTGAAGGCCGCTGTGACTACCAGCCGATGGTGTGTTACCGCTCAATATTAGACATGTTGTCCTAAATGTTTATGTCCAATATGTGGGTATTTTGTTCGCGAGTTCCGAGAGGGAACCACATGAATTTACATCGATGTAAACGCTCCATATGGAAACGTTTTACGCCAGACTAGATTGCTCAAGACGACTCCTCGGCTAGTACAGTGCCAAATCTAACAGTAAAAACACAATTGTTTTGTCTCTAAAAACGAATCGGTTCCGCCTCGCGGCCACGATAAGATCAACCACTCTCTTCTCAAAGAACACATAGTCTCCCACCAGTCCCCCGACCTAGAAGTGTCTACGAAAGCCCCGCCTGAACTATAACTGGCACAGCGAGCGTCTCCGAGCGCCCCTACTGACCTGCTGGTGCGAGACGATTTCGTGTAGCAGTAGCCGGTAGGCCTGCAGCTGGTCACACTTGTCGTCCAGCGTGGCCTTCAGCTCCAGCTCCTGACTGACCCGGCCGCGCGTCTCGTCGAGCCAGCGGCGCAGCTCGGCAGCAGACTCATCATAGCCGGAGAATCTGCCGACACACAGACGTGCTGGTATAGTGACCAACTGACGGGACGATGACGATTTGGGTTTAAGAGTGCCTCAACTCCTAAAGCTATGTGGCGCCCATGAATTACTGCTGGGATGATACACACTTGGAGTAACAACGCAGACGCTTAACAGCCCCAACAGCCAAACAGCCCGGCAAGGCGGGCACGGCATGGTTACGTCTTAATTCTTATAACGAGTGGTCATCCCTTTGTTTAGCTCAGAGCGCTAAAACCTCTCCTTGCCTTCTATTGTATTCGCAGTGTCCTTGGAAATATTTTTTTACAGTATCTAGTTATAATATAATAGCAGATAGTCAGTCGTATTTGTGGGTGTTGTACTGTTGTCAGCATTGGGTGCGGTTAAATCCCAAATTCAGAATCAGGAATTATGTCGACAATGGTGGCGCAGTTGCTATTCTGATGGAAGGTAAAGGCCACTAAATAAGTATGCTTTCCGCATATACTTTTACAGACGTTTGACGTTATCAAACCCATTGACCAAGCCTTAAAGACCCTGTTTCCGGAGATGAATAATGCAGTTTTTTTCGAATTGATGTATGCAACGCGACTAAGCCTTTTCTTATTCAAGCTTTGCCCTTTCAATATCAATAACAATTTACAAAAAAGTTATCAAGGTTAATGACGCTACAGTTTTGAACAGGCATGTAAGCCACGATTTCGTCCAGGGGTGCGGGCGCTCAAAAGGCCTTCCAGCGCGTTGAAAGGCCCACCCCCACCCAAAAAAGGAGCGAATATGAAAAAATATACGGATTTTCGGCCACTTTATTTTGAGATTTGTATTATTGTTTGTTTTTTTTATTTATTTTCGATTTTTTTTTTTTGTATGACTAAGATTGGACAGGACCTCAGGACCCTCAGAGAGACCTTATTGAACCAGGCAGTAAGCCAGGATTCGTCCGGGGGCGACCAAAAGGCCTCTATAACAAGCACGTAGCCAGGATTTCCGCCCAGGGCGTGGGGTGCCTCGGAGGGCCATTCCCGACGTTGACAGTATACCAGGATTTCCGTCCGCGGTCGCGCGCTCAAAGGTCCTACCAAGCACATAGCCCATGATTCGCTAGGGAGGGTGGTAACGCCTGAAGAGGGCTAATTCTTCCCGACGTTGAAAGGCCAGTAGAACGGATAAAAAGGTCTGCTCCCTCCGTACCGTGAGGAGCCCATTTGGCATGAACCCTCTGACCTCACAGGGTCTTCAACTTCTCAAGGGCCCTCTGGTCTGGCACGGTCTCCAGCCTGCTCAGGGGCCCTTCGACCTATAAGAACTGCGCTGACTGCTTTCTCGCCCTAAGCGCGCATGCCTCAGAGCCCATCCGAACCCGCTCAGTGTCCCCTGACCCTGCCCAGAGGCCCTCAAACCTGACCAGGGGCCCTCGTGCTGGGCTAGGAGCTCATTCGACGTGTTCAGGAGCCCCTTTAACCCGCTCAGGGGCCCTTTCGATACCTCCCAGGCCCCTCAGACCTTCCAGGGGCCCTCTGTGCTGCTAGGGGCCCATTCGACCGTGTCAGGGGGCCTTCTGACCCGCCAGGGGCCTTTTGACCCCCTTTGCCCCTCCGACGTGGGCCCAGGGGCCATACGACCTGCCCAGAGTTCCCCTCCGAGCGTCCCAGGGTCCCTCGTGCTGGCTGGGCCCATTCGACGTCAGAGGGGCCCTCTGATCCGTCAGTGGGCCTTTTCGACCTCCCCATGCCCCCCGACCTCCAAGGGGCCCATACAACCTGCCCAGAGGCCCATACGATCGACTTGCCCAGGGGGCGTTCCTCCGACTTCCCAAGGGGGCCCTCTTTGCTGGCTAAGGCCATTCGACGTGTTCAGGCCTCTGATCTGCTCGAGGCCTTTTTGACCCAGGGGCCCTCTGTGCTGCTAGGGGCCAATTCGAACGTGTTCCAGGGACCCTTAATCCGCTCAGGGGCCCTTTGGCTTGTCCAGGGGCCCCTCTGACATGCATAGAGCTCTTGTGAACATCCAAGGGCCCTTTGGTCTTTCCGAGAGGGCCCTGCTGGCCCTAAAGAAACTTTGAAGTGCTCTTAACTCTTCAAAGACCACGCTTCGCGAGGATTAGACCCTTGATAACGCCTTCGCGCGGGCCCATTTTGGCGCGCTGCGGCGCGCCGAAAAGGGCCCGCCGGTCTCCAGGGGGGGGGGCGACCGCCTCCGCCGCCCCCTTGGCTACGTGCCAGGTTTTGAGCAAGAGCTGATCATCGTTTTAGGGGGCTGGGGAATGCATCCCGTATTTCCAGAAAGTTGTAGTGGGAGGAGGTCACTAGGTAAAGCCACGCCGTGCGCGACCCAGGCTCAGGGGGTCGGGGGGGAGGCGTGCCCTAGCAGACTTTAAATGGCACCGGACAGATTTTGGGCCCCAAATAGACTTAATGAGCCCCTGTACATGCTCGATCAGGTACCTGAATAGGTTTTGGGCCCTTAGTTAATCAGGTCCCCCTGGACATGCTTAAGAAGCACCATGGGTTAGCTTAAAAAACACGTAGTTGTCTCGAAGTGCCCTTAGCATGCACCAGAGTGACCCCTTGCCTGGTTTGAGAGCTCCTGCCTCCTCTGTGGCTTTTTGAAAAGGCCATTTCTAATAAAACGATATTCTGAGCCAATCTCGGTGACGCCCTGCGATCCGTAAGGAGGGGGGCAATTGCCCTCCCCCTGTGCGACGGTCACCCAGTGGCGAATCCAGAAAATCTTCAAGGAGGGGGCCATCAATTGCAGAAGTGCCCTTCCTATACCAAAATCCTGAAAACACTTGACGGATTTGGGTCCACTGATTTTGAGGGTGCCCCTAATTTCAGCATTTTTTCAAATGTTAGCGGCCAGTTAGGTCACAGAGCCTCTCACCGGCCAGGGTGCCCCTCAGGCGGGCAGGCCCAGGATCCTCCGAACGGCCAGAGTAATCCCCTCAGACGGCCATAGGTCCCCTCAGGACAAAGAGGCGCCCTCAGCGGCAAGTGGGCCCCCTCAGGTGCCGGACGTGCCCTCAGGCGCAAGAGGGCCCCCTCTGGCGGTCAGGAGTGTCCCTCAGGTGGCAGAGGCCCCTCAAGGCTGCCAGAGGGCCCCCTCAGCTGCCAGGATGCCCATCAGTGACGGCCAGAAGTGCTCCAAATCAGTGGATCAAAATGGCCCCCTCCGTAGCACCTGGAATGCACCCTCAGCGGCAAGAGGCCCCTATTTTTTAGGCGGTCAGAGTGTCCCGTCAAGGTTGCCAGAGGGCCCTCAGGCTGCAGAGTGCCCCTCAGGCAACAAGTGCCCCTTCAGGCGGCCAGAAGTGGCCCTCAGCGCTGGCCAGGGCCCCCTCAGGGCTGCCAGAGTGCTCCCTCAGCGACCAGAGCCCCTCAGGTAGTCAGAGTGCCCCCTCATGGGCGCCCAAGACGTGCCCCCTCAGGCGGCCAGAAGTGCCCTCAAGGCGCCAGAGTGCTCCTTCCGACAAGCAGAGTCCCCTCAGAACGCAGAGTGGCCCCTCAAGTCGAGGCCGCATGGGGGGCATGGCCCCTGGCCCCCTCTGGATCCGCCACCTGAGGTACCAGTCCTCAAAACGGCTGATGAATATCGTATGCGCTGAATCGACTGGTGCTTTCGGCGGCAAATCTGTCCACCGTTGTTGTTATTAATTTGACTACAAGCCATCATGGATTCTTTATCTTTTACAAGGTAACGGTGATGAAACCTGAAGTCACGTTTCAGAAACAACTAATTAAATTGTATGCGTTTTTCGATTGGCACTGGCAGCAAATCAGTCCGGCCGTTGTTTGAGATTGGCAATTTCGCTGCCAAATTGCAGTGTATTTAGTGCTGGCCAGATGAAACGGGACGGTCTAAATATCAGCTGCGCCACCGATGTCGACATTTAACCTGATTCTGAATTTGGGATTTAACCGCACCCTCAGCATTCAGCATTGTCGGGCCTACAACGGACAGGCGTCCCTCTCGGCGACAGAAATGTAAAATAAATAAAAATGCTTGAATTAAACAATTTCTGCGACTTTAATTTAAAATCTGAATTCAAATTGTAGACGATTGTCGTCGATTTTCCGCCTGCGCTCTCGGCACCCCGCCGGCCGGCTTACTTGCTATCACTGAGTATCAGCTGCTTCTCGGTGGCGGCCAGCTGATCGTAGAGTGCGTCATGCGCGGCCTGCAGCTGCTGCAGCTGGTTCTGCAGCAGCTGGCGGCCGTCGGGCGCCGTGGCCGCGTACAGCCGCTCGCCCAGCTGGCTGACGGCGGCCAGCTGTCGGCTGACGGCCGGCTGTCCGGCCAGCAGCTGCTGAACAGCCTGCAGCGACTGCTGCAGAGTGGAGCGACGCACCGGCGCCGTCTGCGGGGGGGCGGAGACAGGAGCAGGGTCACCGTACTGACAGACTTAGAAGATTGGACACAAATGCTGGCTGGATGAGGGGGAGTGGACGTAGCTTATTTATATGACAGACACACGGGCAGAAGCCAGACACATATTACATTGTCACGACGCATGGCGCACTTATGACACAATTCATAAAGCTAGATTGAAGGCAATCATGTGAATAATAGATATCATGGACCAGGACCTGAAAGGAAGCCAATCGATATATCATTCACGTCGATGCGAGTCATTAGTCAAGCTCGATATCCAAATTAAAAAAAATTGAATCGTAAACTCAGACTTACTTCATAGCTCTGTTGGCGATCAACGAAATCAATACACAATACAAAATAGTTTAAGCAGCAGCTTTCGTTCAGTTCAAGCTGCGCATCAGCAGTCCACAGTCAGCCCACATTATGCACGTCAGTTACTAGGCATCATACAGTCACTGACATGAGGCCACTGCTGTGACGCGGTGACGTCACGATGACGTCACAGTGGCGGCGGCCGCCTCTCCGCGCGCGTCTGACCTGTACGGCGGCGAACTGCTCCTGGTAGCCGGAGAACTCGGCCAGGAACGCATTGTACTGCTGCACGTACTCCCGGTGCTGTTGCACACCCTCCTCGTACCGAGACAGTAAGTCCTGGGAGCAGCAGATGGTGAATATGGGGTCAATTACACGACGGAGCACAGCTGCTGCTGCAGTAGCGATGGTATCACGCGTTTGTGCTCGAGTCCAGCAAGATCGTCAAATATATAGTCATGAATGCTGATTTGAATTTGTACCATGCACCAGTTATATCGCGGAGTGCGTATATTACTGATAGCACAACCACCGTTTGAGCGTAACTTCAAACCCAACCCACCACCACCTCAAAACACACGTAACACAAACACATACTCACACCACCTCTCCCGACACATCCAACTGACTAACCTTGGTCATGACCTGGACGTTGTTGGCCCTGGACACGGCCTGCTGCACGATGAACGTCATCCTGTTGTCGCCGCTGCTCCTGGTCAACTCCTGCACATCAGCCGCCAGCTTGTCCAGGCGGCTCTCCTGCTGCAGGAGCCCGGCGTTCAGCTCCTGGAAGCGTCGCAGCTGCTCCTCCTTCTCCTCCAGCGTGTTCTTGTGCGTGTAGTGGTTCTTCAGCGTGGCCTCGGCCTCGTTCAGCCAGCCGACCACCGACTCCAGCGCCGCCTCGCAGGCCGACCACTGGCTCAGTCGCGACTGAAGGCAGACGGATGGACACACGGGTTTATAGGCGACGGTGGGACAGAGGTGACAAATAAATCCACAAAAATCTGTTACATAATTACGAAAACATTATAACCGTGAATCATAAAAAATGAACTTTTAGGCATTAATTGTCGAAAGTTCCCCGACCTATGCACCTCGGAAGCTGGTGTATCAATATTAATTTCAGCATCCCTGGTTCCCTCCGTCAGTAGCCAATCACCCTCCATCCCCGTCCACCATTCACGCTATCCACTCCTCTCCACTCCTCTCCCCCCATCGCACCTTAATCACCGTTCTCAGCAACTGGTCGCCTTCCACACCCATTCCCCCTCTCCTCCGTCTCCTGCCACTGTCTCCATCTCACCTGCAGAGCGTGCTGCGCCTCCTGCACCGCCAGCAGCAGCTGGTCGGCCGCGTACTTCTGCTGCTGAAGCTCCCTCTGTAGGGCCGCGTCCCATTTGTCGGGCAGCAGCGGCTGCAGCCGGACCGCCTGAGCCGTCAGCGCCGACAGTGTGGGAGCGCCGTCCGTCAGCTGACGAGCCAGATCGGCCGCCCGGGACACCCGCTGGGTGAGGGCAGTCTTACCGCCGGCCGTGTCTGTACAGGGAGGGCAGGGGAGTCAAGTCAGCGAGGGCCTGGCGCCGCCCGGGAACCGCTGGAGCAGTCTTACGCCGGCCGTGTCTGAACAGAGAGGCAGGGGAGTGCAGTCAGCAGGCCAGGTCGCGCCCGGGACACCCGCTGGTGAGGCAGTCTTACGCCGGCCGTGTCTGACAGGAGGGCAGGGGAGTCAGTCAGCGACCAGTCGGCCCGCCCGGGACACCCGCTGGTGAGGGGCAGTCTTTACCGCCGGCCGTGTCTGAACCAGAGAGCAGGGGAGTCAGTCGCGAGGCCAGGTCGGCCGCCCGGACACCCGCTGGGTGAGTGCGTCTTACCACCGGCCGGTCTGTTCAGAGAGGGCAGGGGAGTCAGTCAGCGAGCCAGGTCGGCCCGCCCGGTACACCGCGGGTGAGGGCGTCTACCGCCGGCGCCGTGTCTGTACAGAGGAGGCAGGGGACGTCAGTCAGCGAGCCAAGTCGCCGCCACGGACACCCGCTGGAAGGTGAGGCAGTCTTACCACCGGCCGTGTCTGGTACTAGGCAGGAGTCAGTTCAGCGAGGCCAGGTCGGCCGCCCGGGACACCCGCTGGGTGAGGGCAGTCTTACCGCCGGCCGTGTCTGAACAGGAGAGGGCAGGGGAGTCAGTCAGCGAGGCCAGGTCGGCCGCCCGGGACACCCGCTGGGTGAGGGCAGTCTTACGCCGCCTGTCTGAACAGAAGAGAGCAGGGAGTCGGTCAGCGAGGCCAGGTCCGGCGCCCGACACCCGCTGGGATGGCGTCTTACCGCCGGCCGGTCTGTACAGAGAGGGCAGGGGGAGTCAGTCAGTGAGCCAGGTCGGGCCGCCCGGGACACCCGTGGGTGATGCGGTCTTACCGCCGGCCGTGTCTGAACAAGAGAGGCAGGGAGCAGTCAGCGGAGGCCATGGTCGCGCCGCGGGACACCGCTGGGTGAGGGCAGTCTTACGCCGGCCGTGTCTGAACAGGGAGGAAGGGAGTCAGTCAGCCGAGGCCAGGTCGGCGCCCGGGACCCCGCTGGGTGAGGGCAGTCTTACCGCCGGCCGTGTCTGCACAGAGAGGGCAGGGGAGTCAGTCAGCGAGGCCTGGCCTCTCTGACACGTTGCGATACTGGCTGACACTAGGCAATGAGCAAATGAGAACGACGAAGTAATTATCCGACCGTGCATACTCGTACAGTAGCTGAGGACAATGTGTAATTACGCTACAAGAGCACCACAAAACTGTTGTATTCGTCCTTAAAAAAATGAAAACGGCAGACTAAATCAAACACACGGAAGCCCGCACAACACAGCCATCGCTAGTAAAGCAGCTCAATGGTGTCAACACCGCAAGATAAACCCGCATCCCACCACTGAAACCCACACACTGTCGCCGCCTCTCACCTGACACAGACTTAATCTGCTCTTCTGTGGCGCGGCACCAGTCCTGGTGTGCCCTGGCCAGCTCCTGGTGAGCGGTCAGCTGGTCCAGCAGGGTCTCCAGCCGCTCCCTCTGCCGGCGCATCTCGGCTGAGGCGGTCTGCAGCCGGGCTGTGGCAGACTGGAGCGCGGTGCGGGCCGGCCCGGCCAGCAGACCAGAGCGGAGCCCCACACCGTCCAGCAGCCGGCGGTACTGTGGCTCGTCAGACTGAGTCGCCTGGGGTCACAGGCAGAGGAAAAACAGTCCGTCAGTAGATCAACAAACTGAGGCGCCATATATCACCATACTAATTAGTCCTCGTGTAACCAATGCTTGTCGCTGCACTATAAGTGTTTGTCGCTGCATGACCCTGAGTTCGCTTGTCGTTATTTCATGAGTATTTGTCGCTGTATTACTAGTATTTGCCGCAAGTTACGGGCGCCTGCCGGCTAGCCTCAAGACCCGCTAGCCGACGTCAGCCCTCAGTGTTACAGCCACAGGACATTCTGTTTGTACCAACCTGGCCCTGGTTACAAATGCAAACGTATTCACATATTTAGCAGCATAGTTCAGCTACAGAATAGCATGACGGAAGCTGCACAGAACCATCACTGCGATCAGCTCTCTCACTACATCCACGAGACTGCCTGATCCACGACTCCTCATCCTCGACTCAACGTCACTCTACTCACCTTGAGTTTCTGAGCCTTGGCCTTGAGTTCGGTGGTGGCCAGCCAGCTGGAGGGCTCGGCGGCCAGCAGTCTCTCCGTGTTGTCCAGCCAGGTGCACACCTGGCTGATGGCCTCGGTGCAGGCCTCCTCAGCCTGATTGCGCGCAGCAGCCTCCTGCCAGGGTACGCAGCAAACGCGAAACGTTAGCAGCCACACTAGGTAAACATGCCATATGAGAACCCATGTCACTGACTGCCAATCAGATAATTATAGCCCAAATAATCCAAGCCCCAATGTCCAATAATCCAAGCCCTAGAACGCTCCAGGTCAAAGTCAAACGACTGAATGTCTACAACTTGGCGACAGAGCATAGAGAGTCGGTGCCCCGCCGTCTGCGTACCTCCTGAGCGGCGCGGCTGGCCGCCTGGCGCGCCTCCCAGCTGTCCTTGGCCGTCCTCATCTGCTGTCGGACCAGCTCCCGACCGGCGGCCGAGCTGCTCGGGAACAGACGCTCCCCGACCGAGCACAGGCTGCTGATCAGGTGCTGACCTGGGGGGAACACGGAATGTCCTCAGCAACGCCGCTATAGTTCAACATGCATTAGCACTGCACAGAGACAAATAAAACAAAGGAATGCCAACGGGTGCTATAAGATAACAACGAATGGAAAAAAGCGGTCTCAATTCAAGCTGACCTGATGATGATGATTTGGGCTCAAGGGCGCCTCAACTCAATGGTTATGTGGCGCCCATTCAAGCTGACCTGAGAGTAAGATCAAGCCCCCTTTTTTAATCAATTAATCGAAATATACCTGGTAGCACAGGAGCACTGCCGGTCGATATGACATCTCAACACCCCACCCCAGTCCCATGTAATCACACATGTGCCCTTATTAACTCACCCTGGTCGGCCTGGTCAGTGGCGGGCGTGTCCTTGAGCCAGGCCTCAGCCTCGGCCAGCTTCTCCTCGTAGGCGCGGTGGTCGTCCACCATGTTCTGCCACTTGGTCAGCAGGCTCTGGGACGCCATGTGCAGCTCCTGGTACCGCGTCGACAGCTGCTTCACCTGCAGAAACAGATAGAGGAGATCGAGAAACCTTAGCCCAAAAATCTTGTTACAGCTATGACAAGCATTATATTCCATAAAATCACCGCAAATGTATCACAGATGACTAGGCTCAATACAGCAAGACCGACTGTGTGTCTCAATGCGGTCAGCTGCTGCGTTGATGACAAATAACGTCGGAACTTTGCGCTTACGCGGCGTCCGTTGCGCCTGAATGTAGCCTGTCTACATGGTCACTGCTGGCAGCTCACCAGTCTGTTGTCAGCTGGCCTCTGTGCGTACCTGAGTGTTGATCCGCTCCAGCCCAGAGAGCTGCGCCAGGTCGTTACCGAAGTCGATCAGCTGGTCCACGTCTGCCTCGCGCTCCACGATGGCCTGTCGCGCCGCCTGCAGGCGCTCCAGTACCTCCACCTGGCAGAGATATTATAAGACATATTATGACACACCAAACACACCAGCCGCTGCCTTTCAGTTCACCTCAAATATACCTTTGTGTATGCCAAGATGAACTAAAGCAAGCAAAATTAAGTCATTTAAACTTCAGTGAAATAAGCAGGTGTCGAAAATAGGGGTAGATAAAAGACGATCCCAATCAACATTGACAATTGAGCATTACTCTTGGACCTACCTCAGAAAAGTGAGTGAACTCATCTTCGCCATCAGGAGATGGCTCGACTATGCCTCACCTTCTCGTCGAGTGTGGCCTTGAGGCTGGAGCTGTGAGAAAGAAGCTGCTCGTGCTCCCGGCCACAGCCAGGCAGTCAGCTCCTTCTGCGCCGCGCTCGTACATCAGTCACTTGGTCGGGCGCCTCCCTCAGACGCGCGTTCCGTCGCCGCTTGGAACAACGAGGGCAGGGCCATGTCAGGGTGGTTAGGATGGAAATGGTCAAGGGCGGAGTGAAAATGGGCAGGGTCATGTGAAAAATGTCAGGTCAGGTAAATTAGGTCAGGCTGGAATTGTCAGACCAACGGTCAGGTCAGGTAGCAATTGCCAGGTCAGGTCAGGACATAACCAGGTCAGATTTACAATGTTCAGGTCAGGTGAAATGTTCAAGGAAGAGGTGAAATATAGTCAGTGGTCAGGTCAAACTTCAGGATCAAGTAGCTGCCTTGGTCAGATCAAATGGTAGGCATGTCAGATGGGTTCAGGTGATCAGATCAGGTGACATGTCAAGGGTCAGTCAGATCAGGTGGGAATTGTCAGTCAGATCAGGTCGTCCATGTCAGGGTCAGGTCAGATCAGCGGTGGGAATTTGTCAGGTCATTTTTCAGATCCCAGTGGCATGTCGGTTCAGGTTTCCAAGGATACAAGGGTGGCAGTCACGTCAGGTTCAGATAGGTTGGGCATGGTCAGATCAGGTGGGCATTGTCAGGTCAGTCAGTCAGAATCAGATTGAACATTGTCAGGTCAGGTTCAGACAGGATGGCATGACATGCGTCAGGTCCAGATCAGTGGCATGTCAGGTTCAGGTCAGGTCAGGTTGAGCATGTCAAGCGTCAGTCAGATCCAGGGTGACATGTCACGTCAGGTCAGATCAGGTGTGCATGTCCGGTCAGGTAGATTCAGCGGTTGGGCATGTCACGTCAGGGTCAGATGTCAGGTGGCATGTTCAGATCAAGGGTGGCATGTCAGGTCAGGTACAGGTCCAGATCAGGTGACATGTCAGGTCAGGGTCAGATCGGTGGTCATGCTCAAGTGTCAGGTCAGATTCAGGTAGGCATGTCAAGGCTCAGGTCAGATCAGGCTGCTGTCACGTTCAGTCAGTCATGGGGTGCGCATGTCAGGTCAGGTCAGATCAGGTGGATTGTCAAGGTAGGTCAACGATTCAGGATGGCATGTTCAAGCGTTTTCACGGTTCAGATTCAGGTGGCATGTCAGCGTCAGGGTGCATGTCAGGTCAGGTCAGGTCAGGTGGCCATGTCAGGTCAGCGTCAGTATTCGGTGGCATGCTACACGGTCATAGGTCAGATCAGGTGGCATGCTCAGGTCTCAGATCAAGGTGGCATGTCAGGTCAGTGGCATGCTCAGGTCAGGTTTAGATCAGGGTGGCATGTCAGGTCACGGTTTCAGGTGGCATGTCAGGTCACGGTCAGATGGCATGTCAGGTCAGGTCAGATCAGGTGGCATGTCAGGTGAGGTCAGGTCAGGTGGCATGTCAGGTCAGGTCAGTTGCCACTGACAGTCGTTACCCGCCACTCAGCAGCCATCCAGTGGAGACGAACTATGATGAATGGTAAGGTCTCGAACAAGGCAAGATTGTTTGGAGTGATCTAAACACAAGTCCATCGAATTGAGCGTTGGATCACCATCGTCCATAAGTCAGATACTCGGACACTCAGCGTCCAAGAATCGAAACTGAATCAGGGGAAATGCACTGCAAATGCGAAGCTATAACTTAGGGCTGGATCTCGCACCCGACTATGACAAAGCCCACGTAAAAATATAAAAACTCACCTCTGTGAATAAACAAGTATGTTGCAAATCAGACTCAATAACTTCGGGCTCCCGCGCCTCGCTATGTGAACGCCAACTTCACAATATTTGGAACCATTCCGCCAACGACCACGACCGGTACTCAGTGCCCAGCGCGGGCCGCACAACAACCACGCTCTGTCCCCGGCAGCCAGCACGTACCACACTGTCGCTCGAAGGTCTTCCAGTCGTCGTCCAGCGCGGCGACAGCAGTCTGCAGCGCGGCGCCGCCCGACTCGGACGTCCCCAGCACCGTGTGCACGCAGACGTCGTGGATCTTCTTCATCTGGCGGCGGCCCTGAGGCAGCCGCGACTGCACCTTCTGCGGAGAGGCGGCAGAGACGTGGAGGTGTCACTCACAGATGGTAGGAATCGAAACATGGGCCGGCGATCGTCACGGAGTGGTGCACCCTAGTCATGATCATTGATCACACAATGCATCGTGCACTGGCATTCAAGCAATCTGTCACTCGGCAAGTGTGCATTTGAATCACAAGTTGTCACGGTACATACAGAGGAGCATTACATAATGTCTTAATACTGCGCTCATGGGCATTGCCAGCTGTACACTGTAAAGTGAGGCGAATTCAACTGCACTCTCTGAGCTTAATTTTGTGTAATGTCAGGGAATCGAAAGTAGCATTAGAATCTTCACCAGAAGAGCGAAAGCGCGGTCTGAATATGCCGTAACAGCCACCAGCCCTACAGCCCACTGAGAAGCCGCGCCTGCCTCCGCTCTGAGTCTGAGTCCGCTCAGTCTGAGTCTGAACGGACTCTGACTCTGAGTCTGAGTCTGACTCCTCTCCTCCGTACCTGTACTGCGTCCCGGCGCTGCAGGACAGCAGACACCTCCCCGCTGGCAGAGTCGGCAGCAGCCAGCTGGTCCCGCTGAGCGGTCAGCCAGGCGGTCTGCTGTCGGCAGGCCGTCTGCAGTTCCTCGTGGCGCCGAACACACTCCGAGAGGTGGTCCAGGATCTCCTGCCGGGGGAAAACGGCGTCAGGTGGGTGTGTACGCCGGGTTGACTCACGTCCGTTGCTGATGATCTCGACAGTACAGAGCAGCGCAGTGATTAACACACAGCGTCAGTTTTCAGTACACTGATCAAATCACAACTAAAATGTTCTGACCGTTGAACCTAGACACCAGTCAATAATGGGATTTGGAAGACGAGACGAAAATCGGAGTTAAAACCAACTAGGCCTTAAACAACCCCCAGTGATCCCTGCAATTGGCTCCTGAGTGTGGGCCAGACCGGAGCCGGATCCTTACCTTGGACTTGGTGCGTATTGTGTCGAACAGCGCCTGGATGGAGGTGACGAACGTCTGTAGCGAGATGTCCTGCGTCTGCGTGATGAGCTCACCGGCCCGGGCGCACACGTCGGCCACAAGCGCCTGGTGCGCGCCGATCTCCTGGTCTGTCAGCTCATGGCTCTGCGGAGACGGAGAGGTCACAGGTCACAGGTCATAGGTCATATGTCACAGGCCACAAAGACACGTCGACGTGAAAAGGTGAAAGACACGAAAGGGCGCACGTCAAGTCAGCCCCAAGCCGCTGGTGCGCACCGATCTAGAGGTCGCAGGTCAAGGTCACAGGTAACAGGTCAGAGGTCACAGGTCACAATGACGCCTCATTTCTTACACCACATCGCTCCCTTCACAATCCTCCCCCTACCCATCCCCAGCCGTGCCTGCACCGCCGCCCCAGCCGTACATACCTGCAGCTGTGCCTGTTTCTCCTGGAGCGTGGCGCGTAGCTGGGCGTGCGCGGCCATCGCCTGTTCGACGTCGTGCAGCCAGCGCGTCAGCTGCTCCTGCTGCTCGCTGAATTCGGCGAACTGCTGCAGACAGCCGTCCAGCCGCTGGCAGCCGGCCTGCAGCGCGTCAGACAGCTTCTCCCAGCCGCCGCGGAGCGACCTGGTGACGCAGGCAGCGGGATGGTTAGGGCGGGGAAGGCTGCAGCGCAGTGACTGACGCGGCACCGAGCAGCACGGACAGGGCAGGGCAGATCACAACGTAAAATGTGCCGGGACAAAGGACCGCAGCCAATTATCAAACAGAGCAAAATGCCCGAATGTGTCACAACTTTTAACGTTTTCAACTACTATGTATGAATTAGTGGAATTATTAGCGAGCTATCCATTGTGTTTATTAAGGCTAAATTAAATATTTTCACTTCAAAGTTTTCCTAAAGTGGCTTCTATAATAGCAAAGCACCGGCACCGGGCACATCACAGTGTTTCACAGCACAGGAGTCTGCTCTATAGCTGACATGTTGTGCGCGCGACCGTCGGTCGCGTGCCCGAGCGGGCCGGTGATGGCTGTAGCAGCGCGACATCGAACCGAGGTTAGCAACCCGGCGGTCACACGATCCACCGCACGCGCGGAAAAGGCACACGTTACGTCCGCAGAGCTCCTCCAGGATGCGGCGCCGCTCCTTCAGCACAGAGAGCTGGCCCACCACCTCACTGCCGGCACGTCATGACAGGTCAGTGGTGACGCTCAATACATCACGCTGTTGGATTCAAATCACAAGCTGCCACCAGCGCAAAATCGATGTCAAAGTGGATAATTGTGCTAATCGCTAAAGCCGTGACAGCGTCAAAAATGCCATCGTTCGTGCTGATATTCAATACACATAACTACAAGAGCGAACCACGCAACTCAGACCACTGTCCCACCTCTACGCCTGAAGAGCAGCGTCATATTCAGCCCTCTCAGCCCCCCGCCCGGTCCTGCCGACGTGTACCTGTTATCCTGCAGCTCCTGCTGGGCCTGCTCGATCCACTGGAGCAGCGCGGCGCGGCGCGAGTCGTACTCCTCGTGTTCGGTGGCCATCTGCCGTGTGCGTGTCGCCTGCTCCTGCAGCTGGCCGTGCAGCTGCTGGCAGCGCGCCTGCAGCGGCTGCAGCTGGCCGCTGCCGCCGCCCAGCTGCTGCGCCAGCTGAGATTGACGCTCGGAGACCTCCGCACAGACAGCCTCCAGTCGCTCCGCCTGACATAACGAACAAACAGATGGTGTCAGGGCATAGGCCAGTCAGCGACCAAGCTGAAGAAATGCTAATACCGATGGTTGGTGATGATAAAATAAGTCACCTCTAGTACCGCAGCACAAAACACGAGGCAATATTAAGGCAAAATCTCGAACTTGACCAATAATAAAACATAGTACTTTATCATGCAAAATTACGTAATATCGGCAAGTTCATAACCAAGCTCGAATTACCAACTCCTAAAACCATACAGCGTCTTCTCTCTAACCTAACATATCCCTCAGTATCCAGTCACACCCACCTCGGCCGTCTTCTCCGGCAGTGTATCGAGCAGTGCCGGCTCGTCGGCCGCCTGCTCCTGTCGCAGCAGCCAGTCGCCCAGCTGGCGGCTGCGTTCCTGCTGCGCCTGCTGCTGCTGAAGCGCCGACTGCAGGCGGAACCGCAAGTCGGACAGGTCCGAGATATGCTTGTGATGGTCCGCCTGCAGCTGGCCCATCTCCGCGTCGAGCGCCGCGCGGCCTTCCGGCGCCGTGTCGGGCCGCACCGCGTCCAGCGCGGTCTCACACGCCCTCAGCAGACCGAGGCCCTCCTTGGCCGCCGCCTGGAGCCGCTCCACGGCCGGCAGCAGCGCGTCTGGCGCCTCGTCCTCGGCCAGCACAGCGGCCAGCCGGCCCTGCTGGCCAGCCAGCCACTCACTGACCGCCTGCTGGGCGCGGGCCAGCGTCTGGTGCCGGTCCACGGCCGACTGGGCGCGCTCCACCCGCTCACCGACAGTCCGCTCCAGCGTGTCATACCGCCGCAGACAGTCGGCTAGTTCGACGGGCGGCGCGCCGTCGGCCGCCAGCTCGGCGCGGTCGCGCAGCTGCGCCACCATGTGCTGCCGAAGCTGCACCTCCTGGCGGCGAGCCAGCTCGTCGCGCAGAACGGCTGCCTTCTCGGGTAGTGTGGCGCGCGGTTCGGGCTCGTCCTCCAGCTGCGCCTCGGCCCCGTCCAGCCAGTTGACCACCTGGCGGAAGCAGTCGTCGAAGGAGCTCAGCTGGAGCACAAGCGCCTCGAGTTTCTTCAGTGCCTGGTTGGCGTCGTCCAGCAGTCGCTCCCATGAGTCACGCAGCGCGCGCAGCTCCGCACGGACCGCCTCGCGCGCCGGTGGGGCTAGTTCTGCCAGTAGCTGCTCGGCAGGGGTGGTGGCCGCCGTGAGATACTGTTGTCCGTCATGGCAGCGGCCCAGCGCCTCGCGCATCGACTTCATGCGCTGCTGCTGGCCGAGTGTCGGCCTGCTGGCCGCCAGCACCGCCTCGTGCCTCGTCAAATCATTCCGCGCCTCAGCCAGCCAGGCGGTCATAGCCTGCTCGGCCTGTCGATACTGGTCGGACGCCTCAGCCGCGGCTGTCAGCCGGCGCAGCTGCGCGGCCGTCAGCCGCTGCTGCGCCTCCAGCCTCGCCTCCAGCTGGCGCGCCTGCTGCGGCGCGGCGCAGTCGGCGCTGAGCGCAGCCAGTTCAGCGGCCAGCGCGGTGGCGCGCTCCATCGGGGCCGACAGACCCTGCAGTCGCGCCACGCTCTGCTCGGCGGCGGCACGGTGCGGCTCGATCTCGTCCGGCGATGTGAGCTGGCCGGCCGGCAGTTCAGTCGCCTCGCTCTCGGCCAGAGGTCGGCTCACCTCAGCAGCGGCCGCCTCGAACTCGGCCCACTTGTCCAGCAGGGCGGCGGTGCGTTTTTCCGCGTCCGCCTCACGGCCGGCGATCTCGTCGATCTCCGATTGGTGTCCCTCCAACGCAGCGGTGACGGCCGGTCGCTTCTGCTCCGGAAGCGCCGCCAGGTACTGCCCGGCGGTCTCCCGCAGACTGGTCTGAACGGCACGCGCTGACTCCACCCCTAGGCTGACCTCGGCCAGCACAGCGCGCCGGGCCTCCACAGCCGGCCGGTCCTCCGCCGGCGCAGACTCCAGCCAGTTGAGCTTATCCGTGAGCGCTGAGAGGTGTTTCTTCGAGTCCTTGAGCAATAACGTAAACTTCTTCTCCAGTGAACCGCCGAGCAGCGCGGTGACTCGCTTCAGCTGCGTCTTGATGTTCTTCAGCTTGGCAGCCAGCAGCGAGTGCTCCTTCTGGTAGGTGCTGGTCGGTAGCGCCTCCTCCTTCATCACGTCTATATCGGTCTGCACAGCGGCGAGGGCCGTCTCCAGCTCCGTCGCCGCCTCTGTACACTCGTCCGCCTTCTGTAGCCGGGACACCATCTCCTCTGGCGTGCCCGCCGGGTCGTCTAACTTCGCTACTCTCTGACGCAGCTCGATGGCCGACTCTGCGCAGCGGCCGAGCGCGGCTCTCAGCGCCGCCTCGCGCGACACCAGGCCGTCCAGTGTGTCCTGCGTGCCACGCAGCGCCGTCTCCACCGAGACCAGCTCCTCTGCCAGCCGGCGGCGGCCAGAGTCCAGCGCTGGTACCTCTGCAGCTCCCAGCAGCCGCGTCACCTCGTCCGCCTTATCGGCGGCGGTGCGCGCGGCCGTCTGGTGCGCCGCCAGCTCGTGTCGACACTGCTCCAGCCGCGCGCCCGTCTCACGCAGCCCGGCGGCGCCGTCCGCGGCAGAGCGCAGCGTCTGTCGCGCCGCCGCCACCCAGCGCAGGCCCTCATCCTGTGCGCGCGCCGCCTGCGCCCACAGCACCTGTGCCGACTCCAAGTCGGGCAAAACGCGCTCAAGCTTGGCTCGCAGCTCATCGCACTGTGCCTCGCGCGCTGGCACCTCTGCCTTCTGCAGCTCACTCTCCAGACACTCTCCTAGCCCGGCGGCGGCAGCGGCAGCATGCGCTCTCGCCACAGCAGCGGTCAGCGTCCGCCGTGCCGCCGCCAGCCGCTCGGCTGCTCGCCGTCCGTCCGTTAGCGTCTTCTCCAGCTCGGCCGCGGCACCGGGCGCGGTGCCCAGCCCCTGCTGGAAGGTCTCTGCCCCCGAGACGGCCGCTGCCGCCGCCTGCAGCGCCTGCTGCACGGCCGCCCAGGCGTCTCTCAGGGCCTGGTGGCGGGTCGTCGTCTCGGTCATGGTCTGTCGCAGCGCGTTCCAGGCGCGGTCCAGGTTCACCACCTCCTCGTGCACCTCGGAGAAGCGGCCCGGGTCAGACTCCAGCACCGCCTGGCTCTCCTGGTGCAGCGCCTGGAGCAAAGTGGAGCGGAGTTAGTCAGTGACAGCACACCAGACAACACTGCGGCACGGCATAACTAGTATCCAAGGTTAACAAGGTGCATGGAACTCCTTGTTGAAGAACGGCATATATAATAGTGCAGTTTGTCTTTTACGAAAGGAGCGTAAGAGAGACCGGACAAATATAAATATGAGTAACATCAAAGCAAGCACAAAACTGAAGCTAATGCCAAAACAGAAAATAACTGAATATTTCAAACAAACCCAAACACCAAGACCGCACCGATACTGCCGAAAATTAAATATTGCCTCAGCAGACACCCCCCCCCCCCACCTCCTCGTTTACCGCACCGGTCCGCCTACTGACGCTGGAAGGCGTCCGTGCGTGAAGTCGGCTCTCTCTGAGGGCGCTGTCCATGTCTGAGCCAGACAGCTCTGGTAGGTCGTCCAGCCGGGCACAGCGCGATTGTTCGTCCGACACTCGACTACGTGTCGCCTCCAGCCAGGTGACCAGGCCATCACGGTCGCCGCAGAACTTCTCCCAGACCTGACGTGGGACAACACAAGGGGATGACGGAAAAGGCGTCAGATGGGTGTTTGAATCGGGCACCACGCAAGATAGACACAAGTGAAGCAAAAGACAACAAGGGTTATTGAGGGGGTTTATACCTGAACGGGCACACGGCTCGGCGTTCGGCGTTTGCATCAGAGCGACGTTCGCTGTTAAACCACTTGCGAGTCGCGACCAGACGTAAAATGGTCATGCGTAAGTGGTGGTGTGGAGTTTGAGGAACTATTTTCGACCTGTTCCGTCCCACTCCAGTACCCTGCATCCATCATCATCATCATCAAACCCGTTATTGCGCAAACACTAAACAAACATGTCATAGTGTGGGAGAATTGGGCACACAAGCGCATATTGGCGCATTATTGCGCCATATTGCGCCATGACCCTTATCGTCCCTCCCGGCGGGCCCATCCCGAGACCGGGCGGTGCGGTTTGCCCTCCGCTCACCTGCTTGCCGCTCGGCAGCCGTCGTTCATGTTTCGTCCAGCTGGTCCATCAGCTGGCTCAGGTGCCGCAGGTTGTCCGTCCACTCTTCACCTGTTTTGCCTGTGCTCGGCAGTTCGTTCCGTCATGTTGTCCAGACTGGTCCATCAGCTGCTGCAGGTGCCGCAGCGTGTTCTCTCTTACGTCACCTGTTGCCGCTCGGCCAGTCGTCCGTCATGTCTGTTGCAGCCTTGGTCAGGTCAGCTGCTGCAAGGTGCCGCAGCGTGTCTCCACTCACTCTGTTCCAGCTCGGCCCAGCCGGTCCGTCATGTTCGTCCAGCTGGTTCCATCAGCTGCTGCAAGGTGCCGCAGCGTGTCTCGCACTACACCTGTTTTGCCGCTCGGACCAGTCGTCCCGTTCATCTTCGTCGCTGGTCCATCAGCTGCTGCGGTGCCGCAGCGTGTCTCCTCCAGTGTTTTAAAAATTGCTTTTTTGGGTTGGGTGTGCGATGAAGAATTTCTTCCAAAGATGAGAAAATCCCCATGTGAAAAAATACATTTTTTAGAAGTGATAGCAATAAATAACACCATTTTTTCTGGTGGCAGTGCCATGTCCTGTATGGTTAAATCATTGCATCCTGTTTTTTGACCACCATACAAATATTTTGGAATTTCAGAAGATTCTGTCCAGTTTCTCAGCTCAAGCGCTAGTCCTGGATGACCCTGGATCCTGTTATCTTCAACTGTTCCGTGGGCCTGCTGTGATTCTGGCGTCCTGTCCTGTGTCATGTCTCAAGGTTAAAAACGTCTCACAACGCGCAAACCTGCTACTTAGGTATAGTTCAACATCTTTACAAATGGTCATGTTGGTCATGTTAAATTTATTTGGTTTGTCCTGTTTTATGACACGGTGGAAGGTCCACATCTCTTGCATTATACAACTTGAGAAGCATAGATTAATTTGGTATTGTATCACAACTGTGTATGTGATGTTTGCTACTGTGGATATGGAATGCATATGCCAAGGATAAATTAGTATTTTTTACCTACCACAAATGATTTTTAGTGGGATGTGAAGAAAAAGGAACACATAGGAGAAAAAAGGACACATCAGTTATTTCAGCTGGATCCCAAGATCCTGACAATGCTCTGGTGGCAAACCCCAATGACCAAGTGGTTTCAATAAAGGGCAGGATATATATTTTTTCCTTGACATATTTTTGTGATTTTTTAGAAGTGAACTGCTAAAACAGAGAAGACTTACTTTTTGAACTGGGCGCGAAGGCACCCAGTCAAAGGTGGGATGTGTCTGGGCACCTGGAGCCCCCTCCTGCCCTGTGGCAATACCCCTGTTAATGAGAAACTTCATTAATTTTCACACGGTATGGTAAATCTGATATCCCGAATTCATCCCAAATCTTTGGACATTCATGCTAATCAGGACTGCCAGACAAATGCTTTGACGTCTGAATGCCTACCTAGTTCAATGTTAACTTTCTGACCAGCATGGAAAGTCCAACGATAGGAAGTTGAAGTGGTTCACGATTAGTGATTCACTGCATCTAAACCGATTTTTAATCAAATATGGAGTATTGTGGCAATAGTAGCAGCTAGCCATTGAGCCTCAATCTAAGGCTGCAAAATTAGGGGCCATATCCCAGTTCCAAAATTAAAATGGTTCATATATCATTTCAAAATTCAAATATATCTGAAATAATACTTAGTACAAAGTATTGGTGGTTATCTTAGAATATCTCAAACTCTATGTCAAGTTGAATACGATACACATACCCTGGGTGAAATCAACCATGGGCATTAAAATTTCACCAAATACTGCATACTTGCCCCATACCATCAAACAACCACCAAGATTACACAAGTACACATCCAAACAAGGTCGCCAAACAACAATTAGAACCAAAACACGACAGACCCCAAGTCATGGTCCATGGGCGGAAACCCGAAAACAGTACGATGCTACTAAAAACCGAAATGTATGAATGTTGCGTCCGTTTTTTACTCATCTCAATTCTCATCCCTTGCGCATCGCTTGCATTCAACAATACGAAACTTCTCCAAAATGATAGTTTTCCTTTCAAATTTGCATGACTTGTTTCAGAAACGATCAGCGAACAACAGTACCGTACAGTAACTCAGAATGATTCTGTCTAGTAGAAATATAGGGGGTTGCAAGTAGGGTGTGCATAGGGTGGGCATCACACCCAATTTCTTGGCCGTTGAATCCACCCCGGTAGAGGTGCACGGCGATGCAAAAAAAATATATATTAAATGCTCGTGAATTCAACAGTTACTGTGACTCCATGCATGAGATTAATGAACATTCTTGCGGGTATTAATCAAATTTTGACCCACATTTTAGTTACGGTAATAATTAAAGCCCGACTTTGCAACAGAAGGTGTTGTAGTCAAATTCGCTGAAAAATCGGTCATCATTTGCAAGGCATTTTGAATGCAATAATTTAAGCAGCTAGACACAATAATTTTTTGCTGAAAACTCCTGTATAACGACAACAAAACTAATGGCGAACATCCTGGAGATGGTATTCATTTTGACCATTATGAGGCTACGACTTCGTAAATGAGCCGGTTCATTTGGTGGGATTTTTGGGTGGAGTTGGGTGGTATTCATCATTCTTTCGGAGGAATTTCGCTCCGGGATGAATCTATTGAGACATATGATGCGCAGCTGATTCGATACAATGCGCAAATTTGGCGTGATTCCTGCTGTTATTGAAAAAATGGTTATTGCAGAGCTTTTTTGTAATGCCTTCTAGCAAGATGCAATTTAAATTTTTTGGTGGCTGAAGGAGGTAGGTGCCAGCCAGGTGTAGATTTTTGTGTTGCTTTTTTGATAATGGTCCAAGACAAGCCCAGCAATGTTATTGAAATCAGTACGTGAAATGCTATAACAACTTGATCTTAGCTTTCCTTACATCCTTTCGCTTCAGCCCAGCTTACAGTTAACCGATTTATTAACCATAATTTTCTTCCAGGTGATTGCATTGATGAATGCTTAAAAATATTTGTATCCTGAAGTGGTCCACCTGACAGTGGAACACTGAACGCCGTACGACATTGGTAAATGTCGCGAGCCATTATTTATTCCAATCGGGTGGTTAATGAGATGAGGAAAAAAGATCACAGATGAAACCACCGATGAGAAAATATTTTTGTTAGGTGGTATTTTCCACGCCATTTCTCTGAAAATGTAAACAGCTGCCCACTCACATGTTGCCGCTCGGCAGTCGTCCGTCGTGTTCATCCATGCTGGTCCATCAGCTGCTGCAGGTGCCGCAGCGTGTCTCCACTCACCTGTTGCCGCTCGGCCAGTCGTCCGTCGTGTTCGTCCAGCTGGTCCATCAGCTGCTGCAGGTGCCGCAGCGTGTCGCCTGCTGAGCTGCTGCGGCGGCTGCTCCTGCTGGCCACGCAGCACCGTCAGGCCGGCCCGCTCGGCGGCCGGGACCCAGCGCCGCCGCCTCTGCCTCCAGCGCCTGTCTGCTCACACTGAGAACACAGGCACAGAGGGGCGTGTCAGTCGCTTCCGAGCCCCTGGCTCACATGTAATGGAACACAGTAATGGTACACAGCCGACAATGATCTGAGATACGAGGTCATTCACGGGTCTCATTCACATTCACATTCTCTGTGGCAATAAATGTTTCATCTTGAATGTCTGGAGCGAGAAGAGAGCCATTTTGGAAGTTGCTCCGTAACCTGTACAGTCTGTGACGGGGAGTACAAGATAGACGGTATTTACCTGCAGTGTAGCCAGGTTCTGTTTCAGTTCTGGCACCTTCTCGGCGGTCAGGGCGTCCGACTGAAGGCGGTCCGACATCGCCGACAGATGGTCACCCAGTCTCTTACTGAAACGCACGGCCTCAATGTTATCCGCCTGTTCATATAGCAGCACTTGCAATACGCAAGCGAGACAACACAAATATCAGCATGCTGTGTAAACGTGTATCCCATTCAATGTACTTGATGTACTTGATTATCAGGTGTTGAGGGCTCATAAGCCCTGTTGGTCCTGCTCTTGTCCTCTTTGATATGTTACATATTTACGCCACATTTTCATTGCGATATTACACTGTATCACTGACTACGAGTTGTTACCGTGAGCTGTTTGTTTGCCATTCATCGAACCTTTTTTAAACTGGTTTACATTTTCCGAGTCAATGACCAGTTGAGGAAGCGAATTCCAAATTACTGACACTCCTGCTTGAGAAGAAACGTTGACGAGTTATCAGTCGCCACTCTGGGCTTTGTTGACTTTCAAGATTCAAGACTTAAGAGCATTCATCAAAACTTGGTAACATTATTTAATCCCATCATTAGTTGACTCTTTGCTTTCTGCCGTAGTCGACTTTCACTTTCAGCAAGGCAAAAAATAATAAGACATCGCGGTTGACTCTACGCAGTTTGGTGTAAGCAAATAGTAACCATTTGCCGTCAGCAGGCCGGAGTCACGATTTCTTTGCCTGTTTCACGATTTCTTTGCCTGAGCAGTCTCCCGTATCCGGTGCAACGCCTTCTCGGTCAGAGTTGTGAACGATTGGAACAGCCTACCATCAGCAGTTGTCACCTCGGACACAATGAACCAGTTTAAGAACCGTCTTGATGCACATTGGGCGCGCATCATGCACACAATCCCTCACGCAGACGGTTAGAAAGACTACCCAGAATGCTCGACTGGAATGGATACTAAAGGCCAAGGGCATATCTGAATTCCGTACATCTTAAGTTAAGTTAAGTTTCTTTCGCAGTTAGCTCGACTTGACGGTGAATCTCAGGCCCACTCGTGATAACCTAGTTCTTCCCTCAGTAAGTGAGCTCACACCCAACTATGAGAGCCCATCTCCGCCCCTACTACACCCACCTATGGGAGGCCAGGTCTGTCCACAGTCCCACAGCCTGGTGCCTGTCTGTGACGGCCGTCTGCGCCTGGCGAGCCGCCGTACACAGCTGCTCAGAGTCGTCCCGCAGCTGGGCGTTTTCCTTCGAGGGTCGCTCGTTGTACAGACTCGTGGCGTCCTCCCGTACCGATTCACAGCTCGGTAGTTTCTGAGGACACGGCATATATCACACACGGTTAGAAAGCGAGTCAATTGGCGGTTTATTATAAAGAGCACAAAACACGTCAGGGTTTGAATATTGTCGAACGTCACCGTTCCACGCGATTCAAATGTTCATTCCGGCATACGCAAGTTTGAACTCAAGTAACTTACAGCTTTAGCTGTATTGTTCGCTTCGTTGGCTAGAAGGTAACGACTTCATATTATTCGCATTGGACGTGTTTTGTTTTAGATTCGCATACGCAGAACGTAGAGCATCACGACATACAAATAATATAGCGAAGAAACAATACATCGATGACGTACGGTAGCACACGTGTGACGTGTGACCAACGTGTGACATTCCTCTCTCCGCGCTGAAGATTACGCTTCTCGAAAAACAGAAAATGTCAACACGCGCAGATACCTATGTATCACTTTCATCAAGACAAAACAAATAACCAGCCACCGCAGCTTCTGGCTGCAATACGACAACTTATGACATGAGAACACATACTAGTCCGAGAGCGAGACGTGCAAATATTGAGTAGTGTATCATGACCCGGGAGTGAGAATATCTCACCATGGTGAGCTCCTGCTGCAGTGAGGCGAGTGAGGTGAGACACTCCCAGAGTGAGTCGATCTGAACGCGGTCAAACTCTGCCAGCTGGCTCTTCAGGCCGTCCAACCAGCCGGTGAGTGTCGTCAGACGCCGGTATGTCTCTTCCCTGTCGACGGACGCAGGGCACAAAGTCAGGCGTTAGGTCATTCAATGTCGGCGACGGTTTGGCATATGCAGTGAGACCGATAGATGAGTACATCATGACAAGACCAAGCCCGACTCATGATAACTGTAGGGAATCGTTATGTGTGTTTAAGACAGAGGAACACCCAGGATGTTAAAAATATGCGTTAAGTCTGGATGTCATCCTTTTTCTTAAAGGGAGTGTGCCTACTCTTTTGAAATGTCAAATATATTTTTATTACGGTAAGAAGCTACTGCATTTTTCCATCAAATGTCCGTTAGCCATAAAATTTCACGTCTGGAGCACCCTTTTAGTTGAATTTTTACGTGTAATTTGTCTGTTGTGTGCAATTTGTTCTTGTATTCAAAACTCAAAAACGATGTCAGAAATCACTATAAACAGGGAGTTAGCGAAAATTTGTTACCTGATAAGGCGCACTGGCAGAGGTAACAATATATGCTTAGCGTTGTTAATTTAAAGCTCAATGCTTCTAGTGCGAAACCTCTGGCGACTATTATAATTCATATTTCTTGCCAGAATGTGATTGCGACTTGGGTAATATCCTCAGCAACTAAAAGTTGATTTGGGGAAAAATGAGTCACATGGGGCTAAGTTCAGAAAAATATGTTCTACAGACTAGTGTCAACAACTCCACATGACCAATGCGAGTAGGCACACTCCCTTTAAGACACGATTTTCTGTCATGAAACTCTTTATCAAGTGACAAAAACCATAAACTCGTCAGTGTAAAATGTGCGACCCAATACAGGCCATACTAAGATCAAGCTGGGAGCATACAACACTGTCACCGCCATCACACCGGCATCCATCCATAGCCCACACTGCCAGTCCCGACCGAACCGCCCCTGCATCTGGCTCGACAAACGAAGACGCACCTCTGGCTCACGGCATCAGCAGTCTTGGCCTGTCTCTGCCTCAGGTTCTGATTCAGCTGAGAGATCTCCGTGCGTAGGGCCGCCACGTGCGAGCGGAGGGCGACGGCACCCTCTGGTGTGAGCATGTCAGCCAGCTGGTCACAGCGTTGCTGCAGACCCAGCACCGCTGACTGTCGGCCGGGCATCTCACTGACGGCAGGCTGTCCAAAACAGGCGGCCAGTCGTGTTATGTCAGGGAGGTATGAAGTATGAACACTGTGTTGAGGCACTAATGCTCGGTGGAGGATGTTGGGACAGTGTCATGCTTTGTAGGTGTTGAAATACTGCACTGATCCAGGAACTATCTTTATATCAACACCTGCCATCGCACCTCACCACGCCGGCACCTACCCCTCTCGACACCCCAGCACCACTTCCCCGTCTCCCCGTCCTCTGCATCACACTCCACTGAGCGTCTCTGTACTGCCCTATCGCCGGCACCTACTCCTCTCGACACCCCAGCACCACTTCCCCGTCTCCCCGTCCTCGGCATCACACTCCACTGAGCGTCTATGTGCCGCCCTATCGCCGGCAGCGGCCTTACCTGAAGCGAGTCGAGCTCCTGGTTGGCGTCCGGCACGTCCTCCTGCGGGGGCACGGCGGCGCTGACCTGGTCCAGCCACTCCCGCACCGAGCCCAACTCCGTGTGAACTCCCTGCAGTGCGGACACCAGACTCTGCCGGGGACAGGTAACAGCGTCAGTCCGGGCACTGGTCACAGTCGGTCCAGAAGCAGACAACAAGGCCGGGCTTAGGGCACTGATCACAGTCGGGCCCGACACAGATGACGTTCTAGTCCCAGACACAGACAACATGGGAGCACTTCATTACGTTGCAGAGCGACCCGACATCAGAAAAGACCAGGTGAGATAACATGGCATATGCCACTACACATTGACAAACCAAAGCCGTGTATTTACCGTCCACTTGCAGACTTGAATCGAAACATTTTGTGAAGTAACCAGGTGGTGTATCAAACGAATCAAAGCATCCCCTACAAGAACATCTCCAGAACTAGACAACAATCTGAACAGCTGTAGACCAACTCAGATCACATAGACATGGTCTTCCGAGGCGTTACCACATGTATTACCTGCATCTGCTGGACCCAGGCGACCGAGGTTTCCCGGACCTTGGTCCAGCGTGTCACCAGAGAGTCGGCCTGGTCCGAGACGTTAAACACCTGCACCATCTGAGCACTCTCGTCCACCAGAACCTGGCGACACGCACAGACAGATGAATGAATGAATGAAGGAATGAATGCATCCAAGAATGAATGAATGTTAACAAAACAGCGGACGCAGCTATCACATTTGTTCCCAGAGAGTATAACCTTATATTTCTATCGTATTCATGTATTTTTGAAGGATATCGTAGTAAATAACGTATCTGAAAACAGAGACTGCACAATATAACACAAAAGCTATTTGGGAAAAATGCAAAACATCGGCAACAACAACAATGAAGATGGAAAGGTGTAAGTATCGTGTCTGGTTGATCACACCAGGAACCTCAGCATAGGCACATACATTATACTTGTGTCCGGTTATCGGAGCCATGTCCAACGTACGGTTATCGGAGCCATGTCCAACGTCCGGTTATCGGAGCCATGTCAACGTCCGGTTTATCAGGAGCAAATGGTCCAAATCGTCGGTTATCGAGCCATGTCCAAGCGTACGGTTATCGGAGCCATGTCGCAACGTCCCGGTTATCGGTAGCCATGTCCAACGTGCCGGTTATCGGAGCCATGTCCAACGTCCGGTTATCGGAGCCATGTCCAACGTCCGGTTATCGGAGCCATGTCCAACGTACGGTTATCGGAGCCATGTCCAACGTCCGGTTATCGGAGCCATGTCCAACGTCCGGTTATCGGTGCCATGTCCAACGTACGGTTATCGGAGCCATGTCCAACGTCCGGTTATCGGAGCCATGTCCAACGTCCGGTTATCGGAGCATGTCCAACGTCCCGGTTATCGGAGCCATGTCCAACGTCCGGTTATCGAGCCATGTGCAACGGTCCGTTATCGGTGCCATGTCCAACGTACGGTTATCGAGCCCATGTCCAACGTCCGGTTATCGGAGCCATGTCCAACGTCCGGTTATCGGAGCCATGTCCAACGTACCTTGACAGCCGGCTCCTTGTCAATACACTGGTCCTCGAACTGCTGGCACTGCTGCAGAATATCGGTGGCCTCCTCGAGCTTGGCAGGCCGTGGCAGATCGGCCGCCACCTTCTCCTCTGCCCAGTCCAACCACGGCACCAGCTCTCCCACCTGAATGAATGGTGGAATGAATGAATGAATGAATGAATGAATGAATGAATGAATGAATGAATGAATGAACCTGAGCAGGCATCAGCCGGTCAAACACGCAATGATTACCAGTCAGCAGGTACCGCCGAATGACGGACCACGAGGCGCGGGTCGGCTAACTTTACTGCTAGTGCGACCACTGGGGCTCTACTCATCCCTGACCCTATACGTACATTCATACTCCGGCCTTACCCCGTCTTACAATCCGTCATCCCACAAATGACACATGAGAGAAACCATCGCATGACTACAGCCGTAATTGGGCTCCGGCCTGTGGTTGTTCAGAATCTAATAAACAAATAACCAAATAAACAAATAAGAAACTACCATTGGCAGTCAGCGACAAGCTGGCCATTCCACAACCACCCGTTTCCGGGGGCTGCGTTGGTCGGCAGTAAGTGCCGTCCTGTATCTCCCCGTGACATTCTGTTGTATTTATGACCGACCTGTTCCTGGTACGTCTGCCAGTGTTTGTACTCCTCCTCGAGCACGGCGCGCTGCTGGTCGGCCGTCTCCTTCATATGATCCAGAGTGTCGGCCAGGATAGCCAGCTCGCTGCTGAACTGGCCCGCGTCGTAACCGTCTGGAGCGGGAACACAGCACGTTAGCCGAACGCACGTCATACAGAGTTCACCAAATATGAGAGGTAAGTAAGGTAGCGCAGGGTAAGTAACGTCAAACGGAAAAGGAATCGATGAGCGACAAAGCTACAGTCACAACAGTCTTAAGCAGCGCAACTGAACAAGTTCGTACAACATCGGAAGCTACGGACAACATCAGAAACTGGTATACATATTTATAAACAACAGACACGAAAAAGGGGCAAAAAATAATGATAAAAGATATCAACGCTGCATATTAAATATTGCGAATCTGACCAGTGCAACACGTTTGCGCACCATATCACTAACATTGTCGAGCTCCGTACCATTCTGTAGCGTGTCCATGAGCTGTGCCAGCTGCTGTCGCTCGTCAGTGTGCAGCTGCAGCTGCTGAGTGAGCTGCTGCAGCTGCTGGCGACGCGTCTCCGGCGGCATGTCCAGCGTGGAGAGCCGCTGCTGGCCGCGCTGGGCCGACTGTAGACCGAGCCGGACCGCCTCCACCCGCTCACTCACCTGCACATCGCAGATACAGACACAGACACAGATGGGTCAGTTGCGCCTTCCTTTACGTCGTCAAGGGAACTGCTGCTCACATGACATAGCCGCGGCAGAGGAAGAGACGAACGTCAAGTCGAAATGAGAAGCAGCATGAGTTGTGGGACTAGTCGATTGAGCCTCGCAAGACAAATTCATTATAAAAAGGATCGGGAGAGATCAACATAAAAGTACAAATCAAAGCATATCAATGGCGTCGATAGACAAAGAGCATGTGCTTATTTGTTTAATTTGACCCATAAACCAGTGACATGACCCCGCCGCCAGTAGCTCTGCTGTCCGCGTTAAGTTGGCCGGCAGTGTGTTACCTGTTCCCAGGTCTGAGCGGCGCTGGTGAGGGCGTCCACCCGCTGCTGCAGCTGATTAGTGACGGCCGTCACCTCGGCTCCGCTCTCATTCACCTGAGGCGGCAGAGCGTGGCGTCAACACAGTGGGATGGGATGAAGGGGCGCTCTCCTTCACCTGAGGCGGCAGCGTGGCGTCAACACAGTGGGATGGGGAGAAAGGGGCGCTCTCCTTCACCTGAGGCGGCAGAGCGTGGCGTCAACACAGTGGGATGGGGATGAAGGGGCGCTCTCCTTCACCTGAGGCGGCAGAGCGTGGCGTCAACACAGTGGGATGGGGATGAAGGGGTGACAAGTCCACCGTCACAACAGGACCCACCTGCAACCATCGTCACTCCAGGTGTCATTGGCACGTGTCGCACACAAAATGATTCGAGCAACACCAAATGACATTGCCAAAACAGCTATTTGTAATGTAGTTTACCTTGAATGCTTCAACTAAGGTCTAAACCTAACCACACACACACATTCTCATATTTGGTGAACTAATTGCGCTACACTGCAGTTTCACATCACACCACACCACATCACACCACACCACACTTCACTACACATGTCACACAACACGTCTGCGTGTAGTGCTCATCACGGTTCAGAACGCCGCCCACCTGTCTGGTGAGCTGCTGCGCGGCCTCGGGTGTCAGCCTGCCAGTCAGCTGTTCAGCGATCTGCTGTAGTCGCCGCTGCATCTGCTGCGCCCTCTCCGGCTGGTGGGTCTGTACGTGGGCGACCAGCTCGGCCAGCGCCGGGCCTGGCTCCCCGGCCTCGGAGACGGCCGACAGGGCCGACCGGTGAGCCGACAGGGCACACTGCAGGTCAGCCTGCCGGTCCGCCAGCTCCGTCCACAGACGCTCCATCTCTGAGGGGCACGAGTCAGAGGTCAGAGGTCACAGGTCACAGGTCACAGGTCACAGGTCACGGGTCACGGGTCAAAGCTCAGACACAGAGCACAGTTTGTTTTGTTTGTTTATTGGGGTTTAAGGGAGCGCCGACACCTTAGGTCAATTTGCGCCCATCAGGGTACAGGGTACAGGGTACAGGGTACAGGGTACAGGGTACAGGGTACAGGGTACAGGGTACAGGGTACCAGGCAGCCAGGGTACAGGGCAAGGGTAAACAGGGTACAGAGCAACAGGGCACAGGTCACAGGGCACAGGGCACAGGCACAGGGCACAGGGCAAGGGCACCAGGGCACAGGGCACAGGGCACAGGGCACAGGGCACAGGGCACAGGGCACAGGGCACAGGGCACAGATGGGGTCCACAGGTCATGGATTAGGTCACATGCCACAAGTCACAGGTCAGACACAGGCCAGTACGTAATACGACCTCCTACCGCCGTCTTTTTAACTGTGATCTCACCGTGTGATTGACCCGGACAATTACTGACCAGTGCCCACTCAATCAGTGTAAAACCATGCCAAACCTATCAAAACCCACGGCCACTTTTCCCCTACTCAGAACACACCTCTCAGTCCCACCCTAACCCTATCCACAGATACAGACACAGACACAGACACAGACACAGACACAGACACAGATACAGACACAGACACAGACACAGACATCAGACACAGAACACAGACACAGACCACAGACACAGACACACAGACACACAGACACAGGCACAGGGCACAGGCACAGACACAGACACAGACACAGACACAGACACAGACACAGACACAGACGCAGACACACAGACACACAGACACACAGACACAGACACAGCACACAGACACACACGTTCAACTCACCTGTGGCACTATCCAGTCTCTGTATCACCTCAGCGTTACTCTGCGCCCAGACTTGTTCCAGCTCCTCCAGAGCCTCGGGTAACACAGCCGGGGCGCGTGCCAGGTCTCTGTGGAGGTCCCGGCCGCGCTGCACGGCCGCCAGCACGCGCGGCCGCTGCTCCTCCAGCATCTGCACAGCCCGCTGCTGCTGGAGTCGACTGTCGCCCAGCTGGTCCGCGCTCTCCCAGGTGGTGGGCACGGCCGCAGACTCGGCACGGGCCTCGTACAGCACGCGCACGATCTGACGGGGGAGCGGGCGGAAGGTTTGAATGTCGCGATATAAGAGTCGGAACGGTATGTAATACGTGTAAGCAAGTGGCAGTACGAAATTGTAGAGAATAATTTATCACGCAGTGACAAGGTACACAGTCAGGTAACTTTAAGACCCAAGAGCTATGAAACACCGTTTGGTACGTACTTAAACCCGTTACGAATGTTCAAGCAAGTCGACCGCATTCTTATTCCTAATTTAAAACCCGACACAAATTGTGGATGCGGCGGCGCTCTGTTCACTTTGATTCGCCCTGGTCTGTAACACCAACCGCAACCGTAAGCCCATCACGCAAAGATGTCTCCAACCGCCCCCCCCCCACCCCATCCCCATTCGCAGCCGCAGCCTGTGCCGCTGAACTCCGTCTCACCTCGTCGATCTCGACCCTGTACGTGTGACACTTGGCCAGTCCGTCCAGCTGGACGGCGGTGGACTCGAGACGCGGCACCAGGTCTTTGTAGCGCATCACCAGGTCGGAGAGCTGCTGGCGCTGCCGCTCGACCTCCGGACCAGGCAGCGAGGTCACCAGGGCGTCCAGGGTGGACACCAGCCAGCGCATCGTCTGCTTACGCTGCGACAGCTCACCGAACACGGCCTGAGGAAGGGGGCGGGTCAGAAACGGCACGGTTGAGATAAGTTTCTATTGGAAATATGATGGTAATGATGATTTGGGTTTAAGGGCGCCTCAACTATAAAGTTATGTGGCGCCCATCTATAGGAAATAGATCGCTAGTTGTTACGCAATGGATGCCGTGATGTGTCAAAGTCGCCGCCCGAAGCTTGTCCCTATTCGTACCCCTCTACCCAGCTAAATCACACATATTTTAGGTCCGGCTGCCCACCTGGAACGTTTCCCTGGCCTGCTGTAGCTGCTCAGGGGACTCGATATTCTGCGCGTCCGATTGCAGACTCTGCTCCACACGGTTCAGCCAGTCGCCCGTCTGCTGGCGTCTGAAACAAGCACATCCACACGTCACATGTCACACATGTTACACATGACACACACATCGCACACATATCACACAACTCACGTTGCATATGACATCGACAGTACAAACACTGAACAGTGAACACACCATTGACAACTGTAGTACACTGCGTGACAGCATGTGAATCCGCCAACAACAACAGAACACTGCGCCCACTGAATGACGACAAGACCAGACGTGATTCAGGACACTGAGAAGCCACACACTACCGACCGGTGACCTCGCCATCAACTGACCTCTGTTCGTACTCGCTCCACCTGGCGGACATCTGCTCCAGCTGGCCGCTGACGGCGTCTGAGCGCCGCTGTAGGTGGCGCCACCGCTCCTCCAGCGACCGCAGCTGGGTCAGCACCTCCCCGTCCTGGGAGCCCAGCCGGTGGCACGTCTCTCTGTGGGTGGGATGTCACATTCAGCAATGACACGTCTCCGACACCTCAGTCACGATACAGCGTGCATCGTGTTCTCGTGTTCGTGTTCATTCGTGTTTCGTGTTCATTCTGCATTGTTCTCAGGCACCCATAGATGTTTAACAGAAGCATTGACAGCAGAGTCGAAGCGGCGCAAAGCAAAGACAACGAGGCAACGGAATCGGAAACGGTAGTCAATTGTTAACAGTTTTAACAGGCCAGCACTCCGTGCTCAGGATGCATCACCCGTTTGTAGTATTGACCATGCCTGCACCTACACACTACACGTACACAGGCCAGACTGACCATCCCTCCGTAACAGATTCTGTCCGGCTCCGTACCTGGCCTCCGCCAGTTTGGCGTCTATCAGCTGTGTGAGCGGCTCGACGGTCTGGCGGTGTGTGTCGGCCAGCTGGGCCAGCTCGCCTCCGCGGTGGATAGCGTGGTCCTCGGCCGCCAGCTGCCGCTCCAGCTCCGTCAGGTGCTGTCCCAGCTGAGAGAGCGTGGCCAGCACCTCCAGACGGGCCAGATGAGCCGGGCCGCGCTCCACTGTACGCTGAGATAGAAGGGAGGCGTGATCAGAACAGGAGCAGACATCGATGGAAGTTCAGTTAGTACAGCTGGAGCGGACACTTAACAGAGTCATACTGAGCACGGACGGAGAGCAAACAGTGAAGCCTGCCACCGAAACGCGCGGAGAACGCCACCACGTCTTGCGAAATCTGTTACGATAGCCATCACACTGCCGCCGATAAAACCCTGACATCGTCTGCTTCACCACGTCAAACAGCTCTCGTGAAATCATAGGCCCCACCCAACCTCAGCGACACTATACAAGTGGCACTAATCGACCCGCCGATCTCCCAATCTACATGACTGCTACGAAGTGACTAGAATTCCCTCCGCCCTCTCCGCCCTCTCCGCCCTCTCCGCCCTCTCCGCCCTCTCCGCCCTCTCCGCCCTCCACCCCCTCCACGTGTCGGCCACAGACCTGCCAGCGGTCGTGTAGCCCGGTCACCGTGCTCTTGACCGACTCCCTGCCGTCGGTCGGTAGCGTCTCGAACAGTTCTCGGCCGAGGTCGCTCATGTCCGTCAGCCGGTCGGTAGGCGCCTCGTAGAACATCCGCTGCGAGGAGAGACGGCAACATGAGATTATTGGTGTTGGGGCTTAAAGGGACATTTCTACCTTTCTGAAAATTGCCCAAGTATACGCCGGTTGTGGCGAAAAATATAAAGTGTTGCTTAAAACGATTATATGAAAACGTCACTTAATTTCATACAAACTAAGTCAATAAATTGTGAGGATGACGTCATTAATGAGCAATGAATAAAATATTTGAGCTGCAAAATGATATGGCACAATACTTTCAGGCACTTATTGCGACTTTAATTAAAAACAAAACACACAGGTTTCGAAAATAAGCGCTTTTGACGAATAAAAAAATATATACGAAAATCACAACATATTTCATACCCCGCGCACTGCAGGGGGGTTGATTTCCGACCCCCCCCCCCCTCAGGTTTTTCCGAAAGTAGCCGAAAAACGGCGGCGCGCAGCGCCGCCAAATCGTACACCTGTTGGGCATGAATTACCCACAGTGTGGTAATGCCTGCAGTGGTGCTCCCACACTATTGACGTGAAAAATTTGACTTGAGGTCATCTCAGGTCAGGTCACAAGTCCATGTCAGAAGTGCCCTTACCTTCCAAAAATGTTTGCTTCGTTGCCAAAGACCACAGTCTTTCCGAAAGATGAAACTTTGCAGGATTTCATAAAAAATATCAGTACCTAAGGCTACAATGTAGATTCGTGGATTTTTCGTATACAGTAGACCAAAGGTCAGGTCAATTCCTGACCCTCCCCATATAAGTGAATGGGAAAAATAAACAAAATCCTGCTTCCTTTTCAGAAAATATGCAGTGGATCAAGGCCAATGCTGTCAGAACATTGCTAATGTTTTAAGCTGCATTCTAGATGATCAAGGTGCAATTGTTGCTCAGTGATTTCTACAAGGTCATCCGAGGTCATCTGAGGTCATTTGGAATGATTTGCTAATAACTATTGGTAGAAAAGAGGTAGAGACGATTAGTTGACACCACTGTGTTCGTCTCGTCTGGCCGCGTTACCCCATATGCAACATGGCCTACCTGGGTTACCAAATGACCTTGACCTGAAGTCAAATTTTGAAGTTGACCTTACCAGGTCACCGTGTATATGTTTCAAAGCGCCTCAATGAGACAAACCACGATGGCGTTCAAAATGATTTCCCTATATCTTTGAGGTGACATGCTATTCACAAAATATGTCTTGCTTAAAAAAATATGTTTGACCTCTTATTGACCTCTGGAGCCTAAACATTGATTTTAGAGCTCATTTTGAGGAACATAATCAAGCGATTTGCAAATTCAAATAGCCATCGATTACTTCGCTTAAATCGTTTGCTTCTAGCTATCATAGTTTCCCGAGATAATCGGGGGTTTCTGGAAAAGAGTAAAAAAAAAAGGAAAATCTGACCTTTGGTGACCACTGGTGACCTCAATTTGTGACCCTGATCAAAGAAAAGACTGAAATACTTTCGATATAGCTTGCCTAGAGCTATCTAATGCCGTTTTCCGCTTGTCGCTACGTTGCGTAGTTTTCGAGATCTCACGGGGGGCGAAAATCACCCCCCTGCAGTTCGTGTTCGGCACGAACCCCCTGCAGTGCCTTGGACACAAAGACAGACTCCGTAAAGTATGGAGAGCAAATTATCAAGGCCAACTAGCATGTGACACATCATATTCCGCCCCTGTAGCTCAGTCGGGAGAGCGCTGGTCAGTAGTGGCAGCCCGGGTTCGAGTCGCTTCGGCGCTCGCTATTTGCTCCTGACTAGGATGGCCTGCGGCCGGTTGCAGCGGTCGCACTCAAGGCCAGGTGACGTCAGTGAGCGGGGCAGACCGTGTCCAGGTATGTCGGGCACGTACAACTTTCGCCTCTAAATTCTGCCGGTCAACAGGAATTGTGCGATCGGGTGGTGAGGTCAGGACCAGCGCAACAAGCTCTGCTTAGCGCGTGGTCCTGACCTCAGAAAGCCATCCATACAAAACATTCGGACTAAATTTATATATAAAAAAACGGTTTAAAGACCCGTTAGTTTTAACAGTATCATCGGAATCAATAACCTTATCCACGTTTGTAAATTATTTAAGAAAATACAACTTTAAAATTACTTATTTATGGTCTCACTAAGACTCACTGGTCAACACATTCTTGATTCCGACGATACTATTAACGATAATCATGTTCCTCGCAGCAGCTTTGAATAACTTGTGTGACCCGTTAGTTTGTTTAACTTGTGTAAGTTTACGGCGGTCAAAGGTCGCTTCGGGGGACTGTTCATCCCCAAGCTGAGATTACATCAGCGGGAAATCTTAGAAGCCATCATTATAACCAAATTGGAACGCGGTATCGCCAAGAGACGAAACTGGCCGTCAAACGTCTCAGGTCACCAGACGGCACGCCCCCAACGCGCCGTCACCAGACAGCGCGCGTGACCTAATGGTCCCACAAATAGACAATCCTCGCCCCAGCAAATCACTAGCTGTCGGCGGACCCTGAGAGGCCGTATATTGTGACAGACAGTCACAACCCCTGACAGCCAGCTGTGGAGCTGCCCATACTGTCCCGCCTCGCTGGCATTCACTCTCACTACGGCAGCCGTACGCCAATGAAAACAGGCCGTGTCACGGCACATAAACAAATGGTGACAGATTGTCCTAGCCGCCATTCCACCGTCAGATGGTTAGTTGACCACCCACCGGTGACGGTTCTGGATCAAAAGGACTATCAAATGAGGTGAAGGTTCTAGATACAGAGTAATTACTTCTAAGGGCTCTGGTGATGATGATTGGGGTTTATGGGCGCACTGGCCACAATGACCATCTCGAAGACTCTTTTAACAAAAAATGTTATAAATGCGTGCCTTTGCTTGGATTCTTCAACTCCTGAGCAAACTTTCAAATACTTTTAGAAGACCAGATCGTCGAATTACCTCGATGAAAAGCGCAAAAACGTTTCACAAGGCAGCGCACGACCCCTTCCAGCGTTCAGCCAGCCTGTGCTGCGTTTCCTCTCCTCCTATCCTGCAGCCAGCGCGGCCCACCTTGTGCTGCTCCACGACGTGATCGGTGTCGGCCCGCTCGGCCAGCATCTGGTCGGCCGTGTCAAGCCACTCGGTGACGCCCTGCACGGCCGTCTCGAACCGCCGCCACGCCTCCGACGACACGGTCAGCTCCTGAGACGTGCCGGGGGGAGACAGACGGTCAGATTCCGGTCAGGAAAGTGAGGTATGGAAAGGAGAAAGGTTCGGGAAACGGACTTATCAGTTATGAGGCTGATGACAAATTGGTCACGTCGATCGTTCATGAAGCAAATGATGAGGATGAATGAGAAAAGACGCAAATATATCTGACAAAGTAGAACAAGACACTTCACTGCTTTCATGTAAAATGCTAGACTGCACACTTCACAGTGCACACAACTAAATGACAAGGTGCAGTTATAGCTCTGCACCCCAGGAAGCATCTACCTAGCTCATCCTCCCTCTCCATTTCCCTTACACACCACATGTCCCCAACTCCCACCCTCACCCTCCCCACTCCCTCCCCGTCTCACCTGGTGCAGCTGGTCGGCGCGGCCGGTCAGCTCGGCGAACCGGCGGCTGACGGCCTCCTGCTCCGTCTCCAGCTCGGCCGTGTCCACCGCGGGCACCGGCCGCACCGCCTCCAGCAGCCCCGACACGATCTTAGTGGTGGACTCGAGCAGCGACCGGCTGTACAGCCGACGGGACAGCACCGTCTGCGGCGGGAGGCGCGGAGCCGCGTCAGGACGTACAGCAGGCGGTTCACGGGTGAGACACGCGGAGTTAGGTACTGCGGGGTCAGATGCAGGGGGTAGTTCAGGGGGTCAGGTACATGGGGCACGGTATGCGGAGTTAGGAGACTGCGGTGGGTTGAGAGCTGATGTGCGGAAGGTCGGAAATAATTCGGGCTCATAGTGATAGACAGCTGGTTAGGACAGTGAGTGAAAGGCGTGCATCGAGGTTAGACCATAAGCATGTAGATTGAAGAAGCAGTTTTCATAACGAAACAGCTATGCTACAGCGTGACCCAAATCATCGTTTAATCCCCGCCTACCGCGGTTAAGCACTCTGATTCTCTTGATCTCAGCCCTTATCCATCATCCAATCCCTTTATACCATCAAGCAACTGAACTATGTCTCGGCACTTCAGTGACACTGCCGTCTGACTAGCCGCGGCTGTCAGTCAGTCTGTCTGTCTGTAAATCAGTCTGTAGCCGGTCCCTTCATCACTGTGCCCCCTGTCGACCTGCCCTGTACCTGCAGCTGTTCAGCGCGGCTGGCGATCTGTCGACCTGTCCTATACCTGCAGCTGTTCAGCGCGGCTGGCGATCTGTCGACCTGTCCTGTACCTGCAGCTGTTCAGCGCGGCTGGCCTTACCTGCAGCTGTTCAGCGCGGCTGGCGATCTGCTCTGTATCTGTCGGCGGCCGGTGGTGCCCGTCCAGCAGGGTGACCAGCTCGTCCAGCCAGCCGGAGACCTCGGCCTGGCCGCGGCCGGCCGCCGTCAGCCGGTCAGCCGCCTGAACACACACGTCTGCCTGCTGCTGACACGCGGACTGCCGGCTCGACACGGCGTCTGCGGAGAGGAAGACGCCGAGGTCAGACAGGGAGAGGTGCGGGATTCTGGTCCCAGCGGGAACCGGAACTGGTCACGGCCGTGACTGAAGCTGTGACTGGTCAGGTCAGCGCCGTAGGGTTAGCATTGCAGCGCCGTGACTAAAGTAATTGTGACTTGCCAGATTATTCCGTGACCGTGACTAGGTTGTGACCAAGATTTTGGATTTTCTGCACCTCTCGTCAGAGGCGTCACAGCAGAGTAAAATTGGTCCGAACCTTGTTTGCTTGCGTTCTGGAGCGTGACAACTACGTTGTTATTTCGCGCCCACACTGGACCGACCATGACGAGGCGGTTCGGTGGGTGACAGTTAAGTTGGCGACATCGATTGAGCGTCAATTGAGCTTCGATTGAGAATCGATTGAGCAACAATTGGGCACCAGGTATATATTGGGAATCAATTGGGCATCAATTGGGTGGACAGCAAAACTAAGCTTCGACGAACGAGCTAAATAGTCTGACTCTACTTTGCAAGAGCAACAACTTGTCGCTAAGTGACTGCATTATGGCAACTAAAGCATTCCCAAACGTCACCATTATCACACAGCACGTTTTCATTAAAAAATGCTTCTCAACTCCCAACAAACTATCAACATAAGAATATAGCTGTCATGGCGGTCCACCTCTCGACCCCAGTCTCACCTCGAAGCTGTTTGAGCGTCTGCATCATCTCCTGCTGTTTCTCGGGCGACACGTCCTCACCCAGCATCTGAATCAGCTTGCTGGCCGTCTTCAGGTCAGCCTCAACGTCGGGTAACTCGGCAAGCAGCGCCTACGGAGGTCATGTACGGGTGAAGGAATATATCGGTAATCGGTAGATATTGGGGCGAAGCTTAATCTGGCACGGGAATCGACTGAGCAATGAAACCGGTAACTGAATTGTTAATGAGCTATCCACCTAAAGCACGCTCTCAAAACAAGCTTACATCACGATCCACACATTTATACGCGAGGAAAGTTTAAGTTCGAGTCGAAAGTCGAGACGTCCAAAACTTGCCCCAGAGATCACCCACCACGAGTCACACTTTCTACCCACAGCTCTCCCCGGCCGGGGCGGTAACCCTCAGGCCTCCCCGGAGCCGGGACGGCTCTGCCGATGTCACTGGCTCTGTCCCGGCTTGGCCAGACGGGCTGCACAAAAAATAACAAGTGGAGAAAAATGTGTGTATGTAAGTGTATGATGTTCATGGTATTTTGTGTGTTAATATATATGTACTCTCTCTCTCTAAAAAAAAAAAAAAAAAAAAAAAAGACAGCCCGTCGCACGTGAGTCTCTCTGTCCCCGACATCCCGCCTAACCTGCGCCTCCTGTCTCCTCTGCGCCAGCTGCGGCTGCCGGCAGGGCAGCGGTGCGGACAGCAGCGTCTCAGCCCGCTCGGCCCAGTGTCGCGGCCGGCTGGTGGCCTCGCTGAACTCCAGCAGCCGCTGCCGGATCTGGCCGCTCTGCATGTATCGCTTCACGTGCTGCCAGACACAGACGTGACAGATGTTATTCACTAGGCACAGTCCGTACAGAGCTGTATGTTTGTGTGCCAGCTCTGGCACACAAACAACATACAGACAACACTCAAGCGCAAGACGGTATATGGCGGTCACGTCTGACACGCATAGCAGCAAGCCATGTGAGCTCTTGACACATAAGGGGGCGCTGGGTCAGTAACAGTCCAGTAACGGAACCGCGTAGACAGGGCGACCGACACAAACTGGACTTTAACGGAGAAAGGAACTCGCCTTAGACAGTGAAAAACAATTAACATGCATCAAGTGGGATCGGAACCGATACAACGATCGATAAGTAACACAAACCAAACCATTGGTCAAGTGTCGCAAAAGGATTCCGTGAATAGAAGTAGCACTCCGGCAGTGTCCCAAAATGTGTCGATTTGGGTGAGAGATGACACCCAGCTGTGAATAATTTTCCACATTCATTCTCCATTTTAGGCATGAATTTTCCACTCCCAAATTATGAATCGTAATATTGATTCCCATATCAATAAAGATTGACTAAAAATACATCGATTTAAATGAAAAACACTGCTTTTTCATATTCCAAGAACAGTAATCACACATCGTACTATTTTCTACATCATTTTGCACTTCTCATGGTCTTTTAGGGCTCGAATTTTCCACTCTGACACCCAAGCCAAAATGGAATCTTGGGACACTGCACTCCGGTTTCCCAACCGTCATGCCGTTGCCATAGAGACCACGCCAAACGGACCGACTCCGCTAGCCGACGAGTGACGTCAGCGCTCCCAGCTCACCTTGAAGAGCTGCTGCCAGCGGCTCTGCAGCTGCTGCAGGGACTCGTGCACGTCAGCGGCCACGTCATCCTGACAGGTGGCCGTCAGGAACTGTCCCGAGTCCTCAGTCTCCTGATAGCGCTCCGACCAAGACGGCAGGTCCTGGACGGGGAAGATAATGACAACAACGTGAGAGGGTGTCATGTTAGCGATCGATTATGTCCCGTGTGATCCTTAGCACTAGATGTCAAGTTAAGCGAATATTACGTCAATAACATTAAGCTCAAAGCAGACCGCGGGACTCGCCAGCACCATCAACGTTTGCAGTCGTTAAGGAACGAAAACTAAGAACGCCACTACTACGCCGATGACCTGGAGCTGCAGGGGTCAGGGTCCAAACAAGCTCCGTTTAGTGCGGATACTGACCTAAAAATTCATCCAATCAAAAAATGGGACTTAATCTATCAATACAAAATGACTTTGTTCCTCAGAGCGGACGCCGCTCGCAGTACATCCGTCGACGCCACTCCCTCCCCGCGTCTGACACCCTGCCACCTCCACTTCTCAGACGGCCGACCCACCTGGAAGAACTCGAGTTTCTGCTCCTCACTCCGGTTCAACATAGTCTCAGCCGTGTCCATCCAGGCGGTCAGCGCCGCGCGGCCATGGGAGAACTTCTTCCAGCACGACAGCACCTGGACACAGCAGTCACCAGTCAGCGAAGCGGCAGCAAAGCATGCGTAAGAGCGGTACCTTAAACTTAGCTTACAGTTCGAGAGTTTCCGTGTGGTCAAGGTTCTGAAGAATTCGATCACGTCGATTCTGATCTTATATATCGGAAGCTCAGTTTGTCGTCCGGCACCCTTTACAAGTCAGCACTTATAAATACAAGCATATCACTTTTCCGCAACTATGTCAGTTTTGGCAAGAAGGCAATCATTGGACAAATAATTGTGTGTGTTCCGAGGTTCAGAGCACCGCTACTCTGGGGTTGTGCGGTGCCCATGAACAGATAATTGGAGCAAGTCAGATAACATATGGCGTTGCCACTCCCCACCCCGCCGTCGGTGCCCCCTGCCCCCTCCCCCCGTCCCGTGCTCACCTCCTCCAGCATGGAGCGGAGACACTGCAGCTCGACGGAGACCGAGCGCCACCGCTCGCCGACCTCGTTAATGAAGTGCACCACCACCTCCTTCTCCTTCAGATCTGGAGAATGATGATTATTTGGGTTTAAGGGCGCCTCAACTATAAAGTTATGTGGCGCGGAGAGGCGGATATGATACAAGAGCAAAGGGTTGAACGGTGCAGTCGACCAATTACTCATGTCATAACATTGGCAGCGGTTTGTTTACTTGAGTGAACGCCTTCCGAGTTCCGATATACGACAAAATATTTCAAATTTATATATAGTTATAGTCAAAGGGATATCGTCATATTGCGAGTATCGAAAACAGAAGATACACCATATTCCTCGGTATGAACACCAGCGTTTCTCACACTTGCATTAACATGCTATTCCAGCTCCGCCAGAGCGTGGCCACATTTGTTTTGTCGCATTTAGCACTGCTTTGTCGCATTTAGCACAGTACGGCCAAAATGTGGCCCCACAGAGCCGTGGCCTCCCTGAAACACAATGTTGAAGTTAAAGCTCTCCAACATTTCTATCTCCGCGCTAGCGAGGGCCACCTACCGACGCCGCCCTCCTTGACGAAGGCGTCGGCCACCTGCTTCATCTCAATGAAGGCCTGCTCGAACTCGTGGAAGACGTTGCGGTCGGAGACGAATGTCTGGTACTCATGTAGCATCTGTTCCACCCGCGGCTGGCGGCCCAGCTTCACAGTCCAGGCGCGCACCCGGCCCTCCATCAGGATCAGGAAGGCGATGATGCAGCACTGCCAGAGAGATAGACAAGTCAGAGACCGGCCCTCCATCAGTATCAGGAAGGCAATGATGCAGCACTGCCAGAGAGATAGACAGGTCAGAGCCCGGCCCTCCATCAGGATCAGGAAGGCGATGATGCAGCACTGCCAGAGAGATAGAGATAGACAAGTCAGAGCCCGGCCCTCCATCAGGATCAGGAAGGCGATGATGCAGCGTTGCCAGAGAAAGAGAGGTGGCCAGGTGATGATGCAGTCAGTATTTTGGCTCATGTAAGCAAATCAATGGCCTATAGGTTACCACCACGACTCAACGTAAACAACTTAGTCACCACAACACTCATAACCTCCCATAAAAGAAACCGTACCTCCCAGTAGACTTCCAGAAATCCTTTCCATTCACCCCGCAGCTAGATCTCACCCTGTGCTCGAGGTACTTGAGCCGCACCCAGCGACGGTGCGCCTGTCCGCGTACGGCCTTGAGTCGTTTCTCGATGTGCGCCAGCTGCTGCGCCGGCAGCTGGGCAGCTGCCGGCAGCTGCGCGCCTCGCCGCAGCTCAGACTCCACCCGCGGCAGCTCACCGAAGAACGACTGCGAAAAGCCGAGAATAACGTGGTCACTGTCAGTCCCGGGCAGCCAGAGGCTCAGAAGCCGAGAATCATGGAGGGCGATGGTTTAGGTTTATCTTTGGAATTGGGTTTAGATTGAAAACAGTCATTTCGTTTCATACATTCAGAGATTAAAAAGAGTGCCTCGCCCTCACATTCCACAGCGGATGCTATGGTTAGGCCGTAACGGAGTCAGCAGTCCGCAGTGGCAGTCATTATGACAGTCATGAGTCATTACACATTACAGTGTCTTTACACATTTATATGACAGTATTACACATCACAGCGCCCTACAGGGTGACTGACAGATAGAGAGCGGCAGATACCATGTGTTCCTCGAGGCTGGCGGTCAGCAGTTTAGCCGTGTGCTCGTCTGCGTCGGTGGGCGTGTCGTCGCTGGCCTCGAGGAAGGTCTCTGCGCCGGTGATCCACTGCACCACAGACAGCAGCGGCTCCGGCAGGCGCGAGTCGAGGTGGGTCTGCCACTCACTCAGCTGATGAACACAGGAACGGCACACGTCATCCAGCGTCAACGATCGGGCCGGGCAGAGAATCAGATATGAATGTGATGTGGCTACTCAGACGGCGCCGGAGGTTTCGAAGTATTTCAGTAATTGTTAATATAGCTACTCAGAAACTGCATCTCTGTTTCGAAGTGTTTCAGTATTTGTTAGTTGTGTAATGCAGGAGAAAATTGCACACGATACTTAAAAGGACATTTCGTTTAACGTTGACCGAGGGGCCTCACTATTTAATGTCACATTGGCGCAGGAGATACGATCCGATGCCTCGTTAATCAGGCGCGATTTCTCACCAATCTTTCCAGGGAGTTCCACTCTTCATCCACTCGTGTCCACACGTGCGCTGGTACCGGCAGACCCAGCGTCTTCAGTTTCTCATATCTCAGGTACCGGTCAGAAGCGTCATTCTTTACAGATTTAAAGCTCTGTCAACACACGCACACACATCAGACTCAGCTCACCGTGTTAGAACCGGGCTAGAGAAACCAGACGAAATACGAAAATATCGCATACAAAACAGGTATGAAACTAAATACAGTCATTGAAATTGCCATACCAAGCGGGGATAATAGCCCAAACGTTAATTTAACAGCCCTGTACCACCCACGCAATTAGACCACGTGTAAAAACACCAAGCCCTCCCACGCAGTCCCTGTACAAGCAAAAAGGTGGTTTGCTCTCCTGGTCAGCTGAGACGAAACAACAGGGCTACTTCGAGCACCCTCCCAGCTTAAATAAACATTTGTTCAACTTGCCAACAAGATCTGAAGCATTAGATCTGTTCTAACCGCTGATTCAACAAACTATCGCGCGTGGGTATTTAACAACAGGCGAAACGCACGCTCAAAAAACCCTCCCGAGTACCTCCGTCTTTGCACATTCATACAGAGAACATCAGCAGAGACAAATGTAAACGTATTCGACAACCAGGCCTCCTCCACTGAACTCACTGGTGAGTTAAAGCCCAATCGCAGACTAATCGTCCTCTAAAATCCCAGACCACTTAAGATAGGAGACTATCTGTGAGACCACTCAGCATTATCGCCCTTGCAACATACACACACTGGACATATCAGTCACTGGTGACCCGACCACAGGAATCTAGGCCTCCCCAGCACCCTGGTAACCCGAACCCAGGGCCTCCCCAGCACCCACCATAAAGTCGTCCTGCTGCGGCGGTCTCAGCGCTGACAGCAGCTGTCGCGTGCGGGACACCCAGTCGACTATCTCGTCCACCTCCTGACTCGGGGAGTGAGCCGCGCCGCTCACAGGCTGAAACACGGGACCACGCCGTTATGATGTGACAGAATCGCATACCACGGATCATATCTGTCGTATTGAGTATACTGGTCATTTAAAGCGGACCGACTAGTTAAACGAACTTAGCCAGCATTGCTCTCGGAATTCAAACAATGGATGCATAAGCCTTCACTTGCAGCCAAGTTTAATAACAAAGCGGCGTGTTGAAGACGGAAAAGCCAGGAGTTATTATTGGCAGGCACGCCACCTCCCTGACAAAACTCCAATATGAACCGGAAGGTTACCAAACAATGATCACATACACGCATGACGCAACCAATATGTAATATCAATCGGTGATCTATTCCTGTTATCACACAGGATAGCCTGACCTGAATTACTGTGCCCTTATCCTGTCATTAGTAGACAAGCGTTCTACTGCCCCACCGTGCACGCGCCGTCGTGTGCTGTCCGTACCTGCGCCACAGTCTGCGGATCGGGGTACTTGTGCAGGAACTGCGCCACATACGTCATGATGGACTTCTCGTCCGGCTCCGGCACGTTCACGTCTTCAGGGTCCAGCAGCCGGGCGATGCCGAGGTCCTCCTCCGCCACCTGACCAGAGGGAACGGGGTCAGGGTCAGAGTCAGAGTCAGAGTCAGAGTCAGAGTCAGAGTCAGAGTCAGAGTCAGAGAGTCAGAGAGTCAGAGAGTCAGAGAGTCAGAGAGTCAGAGAGTCAGAGAGTCAGAGAGTCAGATAGTCAGAGAGTCAGAGTCAGGGTCAGAGTCAGAGTCATAAAGACATCAGGGCGATCGTCGTATCGTCATCGGGAGGGATGACGGCCAAGAGTGATGCGGTAAACATAAGAAAAACGTCGTTTAGTAAATAAACGGGGACAGGAACAAATTGTGGGGTAAGGTAGCGGGCAGCAGGGACAGAGTCAAGGGTTCGACACAGGGGCAATGAGGATAATCGGGGCCTTCGGGCACGGACTGCGGGTCATTTGGCGCCCACCAGCGCCTGAAGCGGGACACAATCAAGAGGCAGCGACATAGCTCAACACATTTAACCTCTCGGAAAGTCATGCACGCACTCGGTGACCCTGGCCAGGTGACAGCGAGGTGCAGGGTCAGTGTGAGCCACGCCACAAATCACAGGCGGTTGCCAGCCGCCGGCGGCAGCTGCGCCAACTCGCCGCCGCCGCCGCCGCCGCCGCTGTCATGCCAAGAATGCGACGGGACGAGTCAGCTCCCAGAGGGTGACACAGGAGATGACACCGCAGAAGCTGCACGGCTAGTTAGTGTCAGAAGAAACCCGCGACACATCCAAACATCCTTGGAATTTTGGCTATTTTCTGGATTTTTTGGGTCCATATAATCTTGCTTTCATTTATTTAAGGAAATTTGCTCTTTTCACATGATATTACAAACATTGTGATTTTAAAAAATTACAAAGATTTGTCTTCCACCATCAGCAATTTTTGCATTACAAGTAAAATATTAGTTTCAAAAAAGAAAATCGTAATTTTCCTAACAATAAAACTGTACTTTTCACCTATAGATTTTTACTCTCCGGGTCCAGGTCTTGAAACGAAAAACTCAACACCGCATCCAACCCAGGGAGAGCATAACTGAAAGAGAATGGCAAGAGGGGAAGAGGACAGCTCGTCGGAAATAGAGCAAATTAGTGCAGTTGCGTTGTCTCTCAACTACACGGAGTAAACCGTGGCGATCTGACGCCATCTTAACAGGCGAGTGACCTGACAGCAGGATTTGTCAGCAATAAATTGTTACATATGAAAGTAAAGATTCCCCTGCATGACACGCGTCATGACTAGTGTTCTCTACCGAGTACTATTCCGTAAAGTGACAGCATTGTAAGTGGTGAAAAGCGTCGTGTAATTACCTTGAATACTTTTTCCAGTCGATCCTGAGTCGCCATGCGTTCCACAGCGTTTACGTCGATACAGGTGGGATTTATGCAGTGTACAATGGCCACAAAGGCCTTACCATCTCGCCACGAGCTGCCGAAATTGTTGATGTCGATACCATATGACCTGCAACAGTCAATCGCCCAAAGCATTAGCATAACACCACACACCAGTCGGCAACACAAATACTACACAAATATCCCATCTTTGACGAAAATCACGTCTAATTCAAGTACGCATACACGCAGTCTATCGATCATTGCTTATCACGCCACCATATTTCGCGACACACATATCGCACGGCATCAGCACGAGATTACAGCTAACGATCGTGACTCGTGGCCATTGAAGACAGCGCTGCGCTGTGTATCGTGCGGCAGCCGCGGGGCGTTATCTGACGTGACCTCCTCCCGTCAGAGGGACGGATGACACACACGCGACACACGCGAGCAAACACACGGCCCGCACGCAACAGACGCACCTTCAAACCAGCCCCGTCATCTGTCATCCCTGCCCCCCCCCCCCCCCCCCACACACACACACACACACACACACAACACACACTTAGATACACATACACAGAGACAGACAAAACACACAGCACTCTCCGCCTTTTCTCGATACCCATCGCCTCCCATCCCTCGCAGATTCCTCTATCAACACTTCTTCATCTCCGATACCCATCCCTCCTATCCTATCGATATACTGCCCTCTCTCCTCCGATACACGTCCTGCTCTCTCCGTACCTGGTGGCGAGCCCTCCCCTCCCATCCCGGGCTCTCTCCTCCCCTCCCATTATCCCCGGCCCCTGCCCTCTCTCCGTACTTGGTGGCGAGCCCTCCCCTCCCATCCCCGGCTCTCTTCTCTCTCCCTCGTCGTCCCCGGCCCCTGCCCTCTCTCCGTACTTTGTGGCGGTGCGGGCCCAGTTGAGCAGCGTCCTCCGGGCGCCGCCGCGGGTCGCCTGGCCGGCCTGTCCAGCAGAAGGTCCCCGCGGCGCCGGTCCCGTGGGCGTGGCCGTGGCAGAGCGTGGCTCATGATTGTTGACGCCGCTCCGACGCGCCAGCTGCTCCAGTACCCGTGTGTTCTCCTCGATCTGAGGGGACACGGGCGAGGCATAGGTCAGACGCAAGCCTAATGGATCTCAGATGTGTGTGTGCATGTAAGCGTGTGTTTTATGTCTGAGGCGGACACAGACAGGTCAGTACCAGGCCAGCTGCTGCAGTACCTTATGTCCTCCTCGGCCTGAGGCGGGCGCGGACGGGGTACAGGTAAACTCACAGGCAGGGCAATATTCAACAGTCGACAGTGAATTGGGCCAGACAAGACACGGAGACACGGCGGGCCAGGCGCCTCTCCGGTCAACGAGGTCAACGAGGCGTCTCAGAGGATAGGGATGACAATAGTGAACACGATCAAACAGTGAAGTCAGACAGCGACATGCTGCGGATAACTGACCGGTGTAACACAACTGACCGGTGCAACAGCGGCCGCCAGTCACGAGTCGAGTACTAACATGGAGCACAACATCGCACAAATGATGGCACTTCGCCGCAATAAATGTCAAATGAATTGTTTGGCAGCACGGCAGCATTCTGTTATGTTGTCAAAAAAGGGGCAGATGAAGGCAGAGTCACAAGCAAATAATGGTGTGTGTATAGCATCGTAACGTGCTGTATAGCATTGCATACAAATATATATTGTCTACGCCGACTATACGAATTGCAATGAGTTCTGCCATCTGCATACAATGAACTACCTCAGTATTGTCGCCTTGGCAATAAAGCTTGTACTCTGTCAACTCGCATAATACATGGGCAGTGTCAGGCGACGCCAGCAGTTTTAACTGTCAGATATAACCAGTAGAAGAGAAAACAAAACCAGTCACACTCCTCTAAATGGCTGCCACGCATGGTACAAGCCCATTCGGAGAAACAATATTTCAAAATCCATACCACAGATAAGATACTTTATAGATACTTTATTCCATTCTGTTCCTGGCTCACACGCCATTTCAGCTATACCTATTCGACAGGCAGCTTTCACGTAGCCTGTGTCCCTGGCTCACCCCCATCCCCACCCCATCCCACCCCTCCCCACCTCAGCCATCTCATTCATCACTCGGACAAGCACGTCTCTCACTCCGACAAGCACGTCGCGCCACGTGGAGCCGGGCGTGCGGAGCGACAATACCAGAGGACGGTCTCATAGACCGGAAGCGACGAACCTACGAACAACTTACTCGGGCTACACACAGCAGGGAATACAATTTATGAAAACCTGACAAGAGTGACAAGCGAGTGAGCTAGTCAATCAAGTCGTCTACTGACACAAGAGTTTCCGAGAGAATGATGATGAGTTGGGGCTCACGGGCGCAGCAAATCCTCGGTTATTCGGCGCAAATGTTTGTTTTTATAGAGCTCAGTCATAGTTTTATGTCACACCAAATTTAGGCGTTCGTAGTTGTGTCGGTCGTGTTTTATGATATCGGTCCCAGACTACAATACGGCGGCACCACGGCTGATTACAGCGACCACAGGAGGGCGGCGTATATATGGCCGGCCCGACGAGCCCAATATACGGCTCGTAGGCACTGAGCTATCTACCGCCTTATCACACGTGCAAACACCGACATCGAGCGAATTAATCGCAATCGTAGTACCCCACACACACAACAAAACAGATTACTACCGCGATTTGCTATTACCATGTGCGTTAAAATGGAGACATTTCTTTAACAAATGAAATAATCGAAAAGTAAAAGTAAATGAAATAAAGATAAGTGATTTCCGTAATACTACAAAAACGTTAAAACCGATTGCACATCAACAGTGTTACAAAGACCACTCCTGAGTAACCTGGCACAAACCACGATCATATAACTCAAGGCGATAACACGCGATCTTCGAATTTAAAGCAATTTAACGCATTTTACGTCCTTTCCATGATAGCCCACGAACTTCCTTGAGAATTACGTAACTTACGTTTGACCATCTATTCAGCTAAAAAAAATGCAAAGAAAAAGAAGCACCCATGTCAACACGCAAAAGCTTATTGACGAACGAGATATTTCGAAGATCGGTGAAACCAAGTAAGATATAACCAAAGTAAAGTCCGATGCTCGACGTGAAACATTGTCACATTGACACTGATTACATCTAACATGTCAAAAACGCCTAACGGCCACATGCCAAAACACACGCACACTGGGCCGACAGCCAGCGTATTTCCTCACCTCATCCCCCACGCTTCTGGGTCGACCTTGGCACCTATACCACGCACAATATATATATTGTGCCAGCATCTGCCTCTACTCTGGCTAGGCAGCGGCTACATATAGTGTGACTACCCTGGCGTATTGAATTACTCATTCCGAGTCGGCCAAGTTTGCCCGCAGAAGCCAGTCGGCGGATTCGCACATCATTAGTAGCCGTATACGGTTTCCGTCAGGCGGCTGATGCGCCAAGTCTACACCTCTCCCCTGCCCTGTCACCTCTACGAGCAAGCCGTACTGACGTCACGTGTTGATATATGACGTCACGCATTCTACGAAGCCGCCCACACCTGGGTGCGGGATAATTATGTGCAATTATTACGCCAGCCTACGCAGTAGATCGTTAATATTGTCCCGTAAGGTTCCATTCAGCCTGTGGCCGACCACACGACAAAAATAGATCATATTTTCTTTAACAGGAGCGCGTAATAACGAGCGAGCGCGAAGCGCACAGCAAGTCCTCACTGAATAGCGGATTTTGATCACATATAGCGGCCGACCCGACCCGGCCCGACCGTAACGCTCTTCAGAAGCTTATATCTTTGGAATCCCGCATCCGATTGACATGCGGTCTTCGCCATCTGATATTTCAATCGCCATTCAATCGCGTTATGTTATTGACATGTTTCGTCTCACGTGAGGGGTCAGCATGGCGCGTGACATGAGCCGCGTCAGGGGCGTCAGAAAATGTTATCCTGCTATAGCTAAAAATCGGCTGGACCGATTAAGCTGAAATTTGATGTGTGGTTTGAACACCACTGGCAATGCTGCGCAGGTCAAACTCTGGGTCACACTGCACGTGCGCACGTGCACCCCTGTTCCGTCCACGAAATTACCTCAAAATCGATTCGATTGTAATACCCGGACCTATATATCATATCGGAACCAAGTCCGCATAAGGGACACAGTAGTTTAAACACACGATGTGTAAGAGAAACGGATCCCCGGCCCGGATACTGCACTGTTATGTGTCGATCAGCGGCACCGTGCGCGCACGTGCAAAGTCTACATCGGCTGATACAAGCGCAAATTTCATGGCTGTAATGCACTCTTTCAACAGTTGGAAGATTCATGCATCGGCACCATATGGAAACGTGAAGCGATTGCAACCACAACCACCACATGTGGTAGGACCAATGACCGTCATTGTAAAATGCATGTTGATAAATTGAGGCCTTTAATGCCAAGACTATTTCAGCTTTGCTATCACACACGCCCTCACTGATCATTGCTCGCGCATTTTAGAAATATTCATCCTTTACACCCAGCCGCGCCGTAGCCCGTGAAAAACACAAAGGACGACAAGGTTGCTAACCTGATTAACCGATACCAAAATTATTCCCAGCTGTGAACGTAGCTACATTCAAAATCCATCCAATACCCCACCACAGATATCTCAATTTCTTGCGCTGTGCACAATATAAGCTTACATAATTGCAAGATCAGAAGACATACATAGAGCCAATAAAATATAGTTCAAAAGAGTTGTTCGGATGCCAGATTCCTTGAATATATATATATATATATATATACAAATATATGCTAACTTAAACAGCTTATCGCTTATATTATACAAGATCGTCATTCACCATCGAGAACCTCGTCCTGCCGGAACCCGCCACCGTCTCGAAGGTAGCTTCTCTAGGACTGACTGGACGTGCGTCAGCTGCTTGCAGTTAGAGGAGAAGCTGCTTGCTTGCTCAAGCGGGACAGTAGCACGCAGCCCGCGACGAATTCAACCCGCCCGAATTCCTACGGGGAGGACCAGCGGCGCGATGGCGGAGCCCTGGGCGCGCACAAGTCTTCCTTCTCGTCTCTTCACTGTAACTCCAAGCCGTGTGCGCTGTAGAATGGGACTTTTGGAGCACATGGACGAGACTCGTCCCTATATCATCAGAAAAGGTCGATAAATGCTCAACCGTGTCACTCCAATCTCAGAACCTCCATAGATACCGTAATAGGTCCTTCCCGAGATGTCTCCAGTATGTCATATGTACAGTGTTCTCACGGCCGGACAGCCCTGGATAGATCCGCCATAGCTCTGAGAATGCCCTGAATGGTGCACAGCATGGCTGGTTTCGGGAGAGATCATGCTGCACCCAAGCTCCGTTCCGGAAACCCTGGAGATGAGGCTGGGACCAGCAATGCTGGAGCAAGGGTGATCCAGTCGATGCCGGGAATCTACTTACTATGATTATGTGCTCGCTCGCTATAATCTGTCGGATGCCTCATCCAGCGTCTCCTTCCTGAAAGCTACGCTCCTGCCGGGTCCGAGCCCTGCTAAACCCTTCTCTGCAACCTCATGATGGAAGCGTTTCCTGACTCTTCGGGGACCCGACGACTGCCAACGGCTGGGGTCACGCAAATGCCACAATGGCCCTTACGCGATGCGGATGCAGGTCCCCAGGCGGTTACGGAGCAAGACCCGTCGTGCTGTTTCCACCAGAGAACCGTTGTATAGGACCGCTGCGTATATTTCATTACATGTCATATTCGTCATTGATCGATCTCCATACCAGTGCTTTCTCTCAAGAACCAATGTTCGCCGCAGTATAAACCGACCTATCGACCTCCCAAGAGCTGTTAAATTGCTGCTCTCTCAGCGACCCCTGACTATAACTAGGTTTCTTCAGTGAGTGACCCTGGACGCCCTTCTTCCGATCGGCTGAATACCAAACGCAATGGCAGCACTTCCCTTCAACCGCGAGATAAATCTGACAACGCGAGGACCCTCGGTGAGCACTTCCTGGGACAGACTCTCACATGTGCAAGCACTACCCGTGATACCCATGCAGTACTATATATACCAGGCTTGATCCAGACATTCAGTATGGAATAAGGACCTGGGTTTTTCACGTGGGATCTCGTAAATCATTGTTCCAGGAGCGGGGGGAGGCAGGCAGGCTGCAGCTATTCTTCCCAAGGGCGCTCGCGCATATTGGCGCGTCATACGTCGATCTTCAGCGTCATCGACGAACCACCTGCACGTTTTACTGTTCCGGGCCGATGGTTCGCCGTTACCTAGGAATTACGCCCAAACACCCCCGGCGCCACTGTGTGTGTGCTCGCCCCACGTCTCATCCGAGAATCCCAGTCGACATATTGATCGTGGAGCGCATAGCGGATGAGTATACGGAGGCAGCCATACACAAGATCTCGGCTCTCTCTCGTTTGCTTAGTTGCTCTGTTCATTGGTGCCCCGGCGTCTGCTCCGTCTGAACCCGCCTCTTCAATAACCGAGGACGAGGACACTCGTGTGTCTTACAAAATGCCCGTAGTCGCCACTGACTCTCCTCATACTAATCCGTACTGTCGCACGTGGCGATATGATCACGGCGCATAACGGTGCCTTTGCTGCGGGCAGGCCCAGGGAGTGGCACGTTTGATGCGGCGGGCCGGGGGAGAGTTCTTCACCACTGGCAACCTTCTAGTACTACCCGGGGCCACCAGTTAGAAGCTGCTGAAGCCTAGGGCAGTTTCCAGGGTCCGACGGAACGCCTTCAGCGTGCGCGTAATCAGCGAGTGGAATGCGCTGCCGCCCTCGGTGATCGACGCCCCCAGCATCAACGCTTTCAAGGCTAAACTGGACAGACATTGGGTACATGAGAGTACACATATCCACATAACACGATCTGATAAGAAGAGAATCTTGCTAAGAAGCTCAGAATTTTCCGGATCCGTGAGGCCAAGTGGCCTTCTTAATTCCGTACTATATATATATATATATAAGTATAAGTATAAGTATAAGTATAAGTATAAGTATAAGATTTGCGACGGTAAAACATTACATAGCGAAAACAATTGAAAAGCATGCTTAGTACAAAAAGAACCTCCGTTGGGCGGATATGAAATTGACGCGGGTTTATTCGGGCTTGCTCTTCCTTCGCCGTTGAAGGCGTCTTACAGGGTTATATTAACTTGCGGTCGTAAATAATATGTGTTCGGTGGTAAAATAAATAGCACTTGGTTCAAACGGCAACCAGAGCAGCTGGCCCAAAAACGGCCGGAAGAAGCCTCGCACGCACGATGCGTCGCGCTTCAACACGGTTCACCTTGACGGAGCCAAGGGATGCCTTGCATTTTAGTGCACTGACAGCGTCTACATACAATGGGATGTCCCACTTTGAGTATGCGTTCCGCACGTTACTAGCAAATGCCTACAGAGCCGCGCTGAATAACACAACGCAATTTTGAGCTACCAATCATTGATGCATTCCCGGGAACGTTTGCTTCGCATTCTGTCTGGAAGAATAAGATAGTACAGGAATGATGCCACGTATCGGCAATAGTCTAAGCACATACAATATCTCTGTCCAGTGTCCAGATAATCTCAGCACCCGGACTCATCTGCACCATGGCCAACAGTTTAAGCAGCTCCACCTCACCTGGAAGTACAATATCACGGTCCAGATGAGGCCCAGCACCACTGCTGGCCGGCCGTCCACGATGTCCGAGGGGTTGATGTTGACTAGCTTTATCTGTAGGCACACACAGACAGACAGTGTTACAGGGTGCTGCGCACTGTGTCACAGAAGGGTTAAAGTGGGTCAACAATGGCATCCGGGGCGTAAAAATGCTGAGACAAATGAACACGACAGATGATTACGAAGTGGGAGTAGCAAAAAAAGTAGCATCCGCGTCGTATCAGTTATCCTAATATTCACGAGCGCATTCGCTTTTTCACGAATGTGAGCAAAAACGTGTCGGATGATCGTTAGTGCACGTCACTACTGTTAAACCTCAATAGAGACCGGAAGGGTGTGCTGGTGGCAAGTGGTTCACTCTTAACACAATGCCAGTCGTTTGAGAGCTCTCGACACAGCCAGCGGCGCAGCCAGTGAGGGCACTCGAAAAATCCAGCGGCGCAGTCGGTAGGGAGGAGTCACGTTAGATTCGTCCTCAGACCAGCACTGTGCTGTGCTGTGGTGGAAGTGGATGTGGAAGTGGATGTACATACATTGTACAGAGTGGGCGTGGCCCATGATCTGAGCGCAGTGATTACCAGCAGAGTGCATGAAAAACAGGATGACTCTTGGTCTAGAACGGAAAAGAGCACAAAAGTGTATGCGCTGATTGATTTGCGTTTGGGGCGCCTCTCAACTAATGACGTTATTGGACGCAACAAATGCGTTCAACAGCTGAATTCCAAACTATGTTTAAGCTCGTAATCGCCCGATTTCAAACAATGGATGGGCCCCATTGCGTGTCGCACGGCGACCGCTTAACACCGGCGCAGTAAACACTTGGTCGGCTCGTTACACGTCAGCGCAGGCCACCCTGCCGGCAGCGCAGTAGACACTCGGTCGACTCGTTACAAGTCAGCGGGGAGCCTGCCTGCCGGCCGGGCGGGCGGCTGGATTCCGCGGCCTCTGCCACTCCACCATCTACTATCATATCATATATTACTATCATACATCTACTATCTACTACTACGAGAAGCACCAGACCGCCACCCGTTCAATACGGCCGCCGCCGCCAACTACGTCACGGTAGCCGGCGACCCCGGACGCTGCAGGGTCGGGGCGGTGTTCGACGGAGCTGGGGCTGATGGTGCGAAAAATGACTACATGGTTAGGAAAACTTCCGAATTTATGCAGTGAAGATAGTACACGACAATTCGCTGAAACGTCGAAGACTACACGTTCGGAGGCTCTAGAAAACTTGTGTAGCGTAAACTTGAGCGTGTTTGTGTAATCAAACTTGCAGTCTATTCGTGTAGGCTCATCGTCCATTTGTGTCCGACTCCGTCATGACTAGCGGTCGACCATAGCCCGAGGCCGTGCGGTGCGTCATAGTTGATCCCGGTCCCCGCCTCAGACTTTTGAACCCCGGCTTCTGAACTGTCTCAGTCTAGCTAATGACCCCAACTCAGCGGCCCACACGGTCACATTGGTCGGACGGGGTGCCGAGGGGACGACAGAGGTTACCTGAATGGGGTCATTAAATGCGAATGGATGCTAGTTATAACTTCATCGTTGGCATCTAGAGATCGGCGGGCTACTATTACGATATTAATGTGGCATTTTGTGTGTGCATTACGTGGTTAAAGGACTTAATCAGCACATAATAATAGCGAATGCATAACTACACATTGTTGTAACATACCTGTATGTCATTAAATATTACTAATATTATTAAATATATTATTACATGGTATGTTATTAAATACTTAAAGAAAATGACAATCAAATTAAAACAAACTTGTGAATGAGCCCAGCGGTATGTGTGTGTGCTCTTGACCTCCAACGCTACACCAATGCGGATCAGCTGAAGCCATGTAACTGTACAAAGTTAGCTGGTTGGTTACGATAACGCCGAGCCTGCACGAAACACCGCTCGACCATAGCGACACGCCACTTCTGATCATATCTAATCGATCTTCAGACTCGATAAAGCAGCGGTTCGAAGCCGCCGTCGCCGCGGGCGGGCTTCGACTCCGTGACAGGGCGACAGACCAGCGCCGCCGGAAGATATTGTCACGATCGACACCGGCGATCAGCACGGTGACACCGGCAGAGCAGTCCGGTACAGTGTGACTGTGACTGATACAGCAGTGTGTGACTGAACTGAATCGACCGCTGCAGTCTGGGCTCATCGAATAGCGGTGGAGAGATTGTGACTTTTGTGTCACCCGGGCGATCTAAGATCGATTCCGTGGTGGGAGACGACATCCGGCAATTAAGGCCGGGAAAAGAAGTTACGTTAGGCCGGTTTATAATAATAATAATAATTTATTTCGCACCAACTCGGCACATATCTGGGTTGACAACATGGCAGCACGACACAAGGTGGACAAGGCAAAATTACACAAAACACTATACAAAACATACAGAAATTAGGAATACCAATCTCTACTAGGGCCTCGACTCCGACTAGGCTTCGCCCACTCTATTGTCCGCCCAGGCTCGGGGCCCAGCGGGCAGCGCAAGCACGTCTCCTAAGCGGTCGATGACAATCCTCTCCAGGCGTGCGGCAAAGATGTTGCCTAAATCTGCTCTATTTACAGCATCAAGGTCTACATCAAGGTTTATATGAACCCGGCGTCTGGTTTATGTTAACCCGGTGTAGAAAAGCAAGGGACCTATTGGAACAGGAGCAGTCGCTGCCGTACGGACACGAGCAACAGCGCAGCCTCAGCCGGGAGAACGGACTGCGGTAAGATACCGACATGTTTTGACGATGGGCGTGACTTATGACGCTACCGCGACAGATTACACACACCAGCGCTTGATGAATGACTTTGATATGGGGACACGTTAACGGGGACCACAATTTTAGACTACGCATTAGTCGGCGGCTGGAAAATAAAACAAAGTCGGAAAATAAAGCACAGTTCTTTATCAACATTATGAGGGAGGATTATCCTAAACTTGCGCCACAACGATCAAAGTTTGATTAGGAATCACTCAACCAGAAGCCCTGAGGCCCTCCCGCAGCACAGTTAGAACAGACTGGTGCCAGTGTGCCACCATAAACATAGCAACAGACATCCACCAATCATCACACGGACACTGTGACTGAGTGACAGGAATGGCAGACTGACAGGAATATGACGGAGTTGTCTGAGCTATGACGGAGCGACGGCCGCGGGCGGCAGCATATAACGGCGTCACGGCGGGGGCGGGGGCGGGGGCGGAGACGGTGGCATATGCCGGCGTCACGGCGGGGGCGGGGGCGGGGGCGGGGGCGGGGCGGGCTGCGTAGGGCCAGCCGAGGTCAGGTGGAGCAGTAAACAGAGCTGAGAGGCGATCAAACAGTCCCACCAAGAGACGGAAAGCGGTTGCCGCACGCTCTACTGTGGCCGCCCGGCGTCCAGAGCTATTCTATAGCATACTCCATCAAATCGACCCCTAGCTAAGAAGGCTTGATGAGGCCACATGAAACTGATCTAACTGCACATGAAAGGCAGCATGTGGTTAAATGACAGTCCAGGAGAATGATATGGGCATTGGACACGCGTTTGTAAAGCCGCCCGGTGCCCACTGATCACGGTAAAAGCAGATTAATGTCCAGTTGAACGGTTCCTCAGGGATTCAGATGCGTTCGTCGCACCTGGACACCTGGCTTAATGGCGGTGAGCGGACGGCGAGCACCGCTTGGAAAATGAGATTTGTTGAAACGAGTTTGAACGTTTCAGAACTGCCTGGACCATTAATTTTCAGGCAGGCATGGAAACAGAAGTCTGAGCTTGGAAACCGCAGCGTCAATTAGGCATAATTTGCTGGCAGTCGCAGCTGCGTCACGAAAACTCACCATCACGGTGACAAACGCCGAAATTTGCACAATAACGCATCCCTGAGTGCAGCCAAACAGCCAGGCTGCGTGGGAGATAACCAAACAAGCGACCACAAAAACTGCCAAACCGCGTGTTGACGAATCAAACACTGTGCCAATTGCTTCCACTCAAGATTCGGGACACCTCAAAAGATTCTCAGAAACAAACTCAGTCCAGACGGCCGAATTCCGCACTGCGGAAAAGGCCGTCGACCCGACGACTCTTCCCCGCGGCTAACCGCTGACACAGACAGTTCGTTGTAGCCCCGTCGCGGGTCTTACCGCGGCAGCTGGGCCCGTTCCCGGGACCGCCCACTGTCGTACCCAGAAGCCGCTGTCTGAAGTGCGGAGGCCATGAGGCGGTTATGACCGCACGCCGAGCCCAGATGTGTTCCGGCCGCGGCGGCAGACTCACGTTTTTACTGTGCAGGAACTGTAGCGCCGTGTTGGCGTTGCTCAGAAAATGGGCTCGCTTCAGTATTCTTCCCCGCTCCACGGGCTGTAAACGGGAGTAAAGTTAGAACAGGGAGCATAAATAGTCGGTCAAAAGACGCTCAGACAACCGTCAACAAACAAAGCGGCTCATGAGACAACTGGGGTGTTATATTGGGGTATTAGGGCGCTGTAACTACAAAGGAGATATGGCGCATAAGACAACAGTGACTTTGAACCCCAAAAAAATCATCAGCAGAGCGTAAATATCACAAATAACGCTAGAAGCAGCCATTATCTTACGTCATTGATACAAATAACCTCCAGGGATGACGAAAATGGCGGCGGCTATTTAGGCGTGTCAGCGAAAGATCGACGGCTGGTTGACGAGAGCTTCACCCAGTTCGTCGCCGGTCAGCGGCAAACGCTCCAATTGTGCCAAATTAACACCCTTCCATTCTACCGGTTTTTGCTCAGTCCAGACCAGATCCCTGTGCCAACTAGCACCAGCCGCACTAAACGAGCCCGACAGCGGGCCGACACCGCGACAACGGGCAGACACTCACCAGCTTCTGTCCGGAGAGAACCTGCAGCAACGCCAGCAGCCGGGAGCCGTCCTTCAGGTCGTCTATCAAACTCCTGATCTGCATCGGCGGCTGATGCTGCAGACACAAACGGAGAGAGAGGAGGGTCAGGCAGGAGACAGCAGCCGAGCCACATACACGGAGAGAGGAGGGTCAGGCAGGAGACAGCGACGCCGAAGTCAACATACACGGAGAGAGGAGGGTGCAGGCAGAGTACAGCACCGAGTCGGCAACATACACGGATGGGAGGAGGGTAGGCAGGAAGACAGCAGCCGAGCAGCATACACGTGAGAGAGGAGGGTCAAGCAGGAGACAGCAGCCGAGCCACATACACGGAGAGAGAGGGTCAGGCAGGAGACAGCAGCCGGGAGTCACATACACGGAGAGAGGTAGGGTCCAGGCAGGAGACAGCAAGCGAGTCACATACACGGAGCAGAGGAGTGGGACAAGGCAGGAGACAGCAGCCCGAGTACATACACGAGAGCGGAGGTCAGACAGGAAGACAGCAAGCCGATCGACATACAACGGAGAAGAGGAGGGGTCAGACAGGAGGACAGCAGCCGAGTCACATACACGGAGAGAGGAGGTCAGGCAGGAAGACAGAGCCACATACACGGAGAAGAGGAGGGTCAAGACAGGAGAGCAGCAGCCAAGTGCACATACACGGAAGGAGAGGATGGTCAGGCAGGAGACAGCAGCAGAGGTCACATACAGCTGGAGAGAGGAGGTGGCAGGCAGAGGACATGGCAGGGCCGGAGCCACATGACACGGATGAAGATGGAGGTTGTCAGGCAGGAGACAGTCAAGTCCGAGTGCTACATACACGGAGAGAGGAGGGATCAGGCCAGGAGAACATGCAGCCGAGTCACATATTCGGAGCGGAGAGAGGAGGGTCAGCACAGGAGACAGCAGCCCGAGTCAACAGTACACGAGAGAGGAGGGCTCAGACTCCGGATGTACAGCAGAACCGACGTCACATACACGGAGAGAGGAGGTCTATGGCGAGGAAGACCAGCAGCCGAGTCCAGCAGTACACGGAGAGAGGAGGGTCAGGCAGGAGACAGCAGCCGAGTCAGGCGAGGACACGGAGAGAGGAGGGTCAGACAGGAGTCAGGGCAGTCTCGTAGTGGCACAATACACGGAGAGAGAGGGTCCAGGCAGGAAGACAGCAGCCGAGTCACATACACGGAGAGAGGAGGGTCAGGCAGGAGACAGCAGCCGAGTCACATACACACATACACAGATGCTGGATAGAACAGGTATTCGGTCATACACAAGCCATGGCAGGTACGAATGGGCCGAGGATAAATGATGGACGGACGCCGTTAGTTTTGATCAGTGTTCTGAACGGCCGAGTACGCGGTTATCTGGCGTCCGAACAGATGTGATGTGACAGATGGAACGACGGCAGATGATTGAGACACATAATCGTAAACGGCGAACGTCCCATTTCGATGGATGTATCGACGTCGATCGATCGCGGGCTGCTGCGTCAGTCGCAGTAGTCCACAATCGCTTGGAAGTGTGTGTAGGTCGCAGCACAACTTCCACACACTTTCAAAGAGCGCTTTGAGTTGCGCTGCTTCACAGATGACGATGAAAAGCGGCTACACCAGAACAAGGTACAGTCGGTCTATTATTTATCTTCCCCTTTTTAGTTTCTAAAACTCATCTAGTATCACTTCTGTGTACATGAAGGACTGATACAACGGAACATGTGGTACCTACCTAGGTAAGTACCACATGTTCCCTTAAATCAGGCCTTCATGTAAACAGCAATGAAATTAGACGAGTTTTAAAAACTAAAAAGGGAAGATACATAATAGACCGACTGTACGCTCTATTGCGCGCCTTGTAATATAATATATAACTATAATAGGTAGAAGGCACGTTCATCGTGTCTATACATTGGCGTGCTCCATGTACTATATATATATTGGCAAAGGTTACGGGTTGATAAATCAGACCACCTCTGTAACCCCGGCAGCAAGAAATAAATGTCATTTAAAACTGACTTAAAGGTGTAATGTGCCTGAGACGTCCCATTTGGAAATCCCGCCAGCTGGCATTAAAAAATCACCACGCCATCCTCCAGTGTCGAGGGGTGCAGTCTAACCACAATTGCATAATGCAATCCGATGAATAGCTTACGAAGCAAGGCTCCGCCGGTCAGTCGGCAACTGATTAAATCGGCTCCGTCGCCGACTAGGACCGGCTGTCGCTACCCAGGGGAGTTGAGGGAACAGGGGCGGCCCGCTGACCGGCGTCGGCTGCTATTCGCTGGCCGGCGTCTGTTACTATTGACAGATCTCTGAACTACAGGGTGAGCCCACTGTGACAGCAGGCTCGGAATTGGAACACGGCGTCGGCCCGCCGGCCGCCAGCTGACCCGGCCAAGACGTCGATTGCTCCACATGGAAAACTGTCGAAAACTTGGAGCACGGTTTAAGTAACTGGCCGATTGGTGGTGTGAAAGATAATGCAGAATGTATGTACTGTACCCATTGAAAGCTTCCGACAACCGCAGGTTCGGGAGACTTACATGCTCAGAATAACTACTTTCTGTATAACGTTATGCTAGTTTCCCACAGCATGAATTCAAAAGTCATCGTAACTATGTAGCAAGTGTTGGCCATTTTTTGCCCGCCCGGCTGTCTGCCAGAGCCGATAGGTGCCCCCCCCCCCCATATGACACCTGCATGCCTCCCCTCCTGACACCTGTGACACTCACATGCCTCCCCTCCTGACACATGTGACACTCGCATGCCTCCCCTCCTGACAAATGTGTCAAACTGTCACGACGTCACGTGCAACAATACGCCTCAGGCTGAGTGATACCACAAGGGAAATCAAATAGAACATGCCGCGGACACGACCAGCGAGGGGCTTAATATTGCACTGCCTTGTTCACAGTGGCGCTGATTTACTACATGGCAGGCACGACATGCTTTCATTTCCGACATTTCCACAAGCTGACCACTGTCCAGTGCAGAAAGAATGGTCTGAGAAAGACACATCAAAGCAGACCACAACTTCAGTAAAACTAACCACACTTCCAGCCAGTAATAAATAATAATAATAAAGCCAGCCAGCATGCGAACAACGTGAGAATGTGCAACAAATGGTCCAGGGCGATACATATGTCTGGATTAGCTAACGGTAGTGATTTGCACAGCCCTGTTTACAGCAGGGCAGCACGTGATGGCCCGGGAGTGCAGAACCACTCATTATCGCTCGCTGGATAGACAATGCAGTGTAATGGTTGTATTAAAACAATCCCGTTCAGTAGTGTCGATATCACGAAACCACGCTCATTAGACGTTATGGACGAGAATCTATTCAATGATCCTTTTCTGCCTTTCAACAGTGCATTGGCACGAAGAGAGGCAGTCTGGCATTTCAAAGTTGTGTTCTATAACCTGGTCGCATTAGTGCGAACCGCAAAAGTCCATACAACGATGTGCAGTCACAACCTGAACCACGTCTACCCACATGACTATCGGAGTTCTGGCATCCGAGACACTCAATTGCGTGTCCACCCAATATTAGCGCGGGTCATTCACTTCCCCTAGCCCAGCACTGGCCCAGCATCGCCCTGGGAATCGACCCCAGACAGCCGCCTTGACCTCGGCGGCCAGAGAAGCCCCGCACTCCGTCACGTGGCGGTCTGTCGGAGACCGCGCCAGCCGCCAAGCCGCCGCCGCCGCATCTGCCCACCGCCCACCGCCCACCGCCTACCGCCGAACGTTCAACGCGCACCGCCCACCGCCCACCGCCGCCGGTCGCCGCTCTCAGGAATAGCTCGTCGAGCCAGGTCCATTGGCCCTAGCCCTAGAAGCACACACTACTTTAACGGCGTCGTGACGTTTTCACGACGTAATTACGCCGTATGAACGTTGTCATGACGTCAACGTTGCCATGACGTTGTGACAACGTTATGTGCTACTAAGAAATGCCCGTTCAGAAGCGAACGGTGAGGTCGGATGACGATCCGGTCTTCACGGAAAAGATTCGCTCGATACACAATCTTGGAACTGCTTGAACGTTTAAAAATAAAAACACTGCAAGCAGAGGAGTGTTTTGTTGAGGCAGATCTCAAATGCAGGCCTTTCGGAACATGAAGCACGTCAGCGTGCTATTCAAAACTTCCACAGCAAACACTGCACCATTCAATTGGCAATGAATGCGCTTCAAGGTTATCGACGGCTTCCGACGCATTGCATCCAATGTTGTCATTCTGTTGCTGTTTCGGCCGGCGGTGACAGATCGAACAGTCTGACCCGGGCCGGACGGGAGACACCAGCTGACGTCAAGGTGTCGGGCGGGCGGCCAGCCTGCAGGCGCGCGCCGCCGCCGGCCATCAGTCAGCCTGGTCAGCTGACTGAACGCCTGAAATACGCCGCCGCCGCGCCGCGCTCGTCGGCGGTGAGTCGGTTTCGATGGCCGGGCGGGACCGAGTCGCAGGCCAGTGGAGCAGAGGCACCGGCGTTGGTTAGGTTCATTGGGTCCGATGGTTACAGCTGGTTCGATCGACCGCCGGCTGGCAATACCACAGTGAGCGGTAGCACTCAGGCCAGGTTGGGGCGCCATCCCAGGTCGACGCTGTCGCAGGGTCGACGCGGTCCCGGGGTTGGTGGCAGCGTGCAGAGAGGGCAGTCGAGTCAGAGACGTCAGCCGGTCAGTTCGAACGTCTGGTGGCAATGTCAATGGCGGTGTTCAGCAGTCGGGTGACGCTGAAGTACGATTCGGCGCCGGTGGCAGAGTCAGGAGAGCGCAGGGTCGGGTCAGAGGCAGCAGTCAGGCAGACAGTCAGCTTCCAGTAGAGTAAGGAGAGGGGAGGGTCGGGTCGGGTCACAGGCTTCAGTCAGTCAGCCAGTCAGCTTCCAGGGAGGGTCGGGTCGGGCCAGAGGCAGCAGTCAGACAGCCAGTCAGCTTCCAGCGCCGAGAAGACGGAGCGACATTCTCATCACAAAGCCGAATGTCGGGAGACAGCCGCGAAATGGACGAAAATATGCAGTGGGCGCATTAATGTCACGTTAATGCCCGGTCGCTCTCTCGCGTTGATGGATGAGTGAGATTCGGGCTCCATGGTGGGACGGCTGCTAAATAATTTCGTATATGATGCTTCTCCTTATGGGCGCGTGTGAATAACAACGGCGTCAAGGAAACGCTAAGCACGCAAACCGCGGATTAAAATTCACCACCGAGTGGCATGAGAGGCAAGCCTCGACAACACTTTGGTTTGATTTTACCATAAAATAGTAATTCGTAAATGTTTAATAAACATTAAAGTCGCAATAATGTTACACTCGTGGGCTCAAACACTTATTTACACGGAGTCGAATGTGATACCACCCACACACACACACATATGCCATTTTATGTTCATGTTCATGTATGTTATGTCCGTCCGTGCGAGCACAGTTCTTTCAGGAAAGTGAACACATCAGTCAGACAAAGCACAATGTAAGACAACAAATGTAGTAATAAACACAGCCAAGATTAAAGACAAATGACAACTAATGAAAAATAAAGGACATTATAATCAGGCAAGTGGACAAACACCGTTGAACACGCAAAAAATATACATAAAATTATCATTTTTCCCCGTAACGCTTTGTGACAAAGCGATGCTAAAATGTACACAGCATTGAATACAAACTTGCGAAACATAAGACAAAAACACCATCAGATAATCAGAAACTGAACTGCCGTAGTGCCGGAATGCCGCAGTACCCCGCGAATATCAGTCACGTCAGAAGTACGGCCTACTCCTCCTCTTCCCGTAGCCAGTACAGCACCGTTCCAGATTGGTTCAAGCTCTCGTAAATCCACGGCGCGTTCTGCCAATATCTCCCAGAGTGCGCTTTGCTCGTCACCAGTGTTCCCCAAAAGTGCTCGTCGTCCTTGTCGGAAGTCGTCAGCACTGTGTCTCCACTACCTCTCAACCACGGCATCCTCTCCTTAATACCCGTGTCCTTGTAGACCCACTGGTTGAACTTCTTCACCACTCGGACCTCCGTTTGAAATCCCGTCTTGTCCACGAAACTGTAGTTACGAGGAGCAGACCAGACGCCGCCCCAGCGCTGGCGACCCGCCTGCGCCTCCGCCTCGATCCGATAGGCGAACCTGTCGCCGCTGCCTAAGTCACGGATGGCATCGGCGTACCCCAGGATCGAGTAGTTGTTCGTCAGCGACGGCGAGCGCTCCCTGCGGTTCAGCACGCTGAGCCGGTTCCAGCCACCCTTGGATTCGGACGTCAACAGCAGCGTCCAGCCACCACCGTCGTGGCTGAAGTCACAGAGCACCGGCACCGACATCCCTGTAAACCAGTAGACGCTATCCTGTGGTGAGCCGCCCTGGTCACGCAGCTGCAGACAGGAGCGGGCGCAGGCGCGCACCGCCGGCTCCTGGAGTGACGCCGAACCCACCGGTAACGCAGCCGGATGCCTCTCGCAGACCGGCTGCGGCTGCAGTTGCGGCTCCGACTCTGGCTCCGATTGCGGCTCCGGCCCAAGCTCTGGCTCTGGCTGTGTGTCTGACTCTGGCTTCGGCTCCGGCTCCGGCTCTGGCTCTGGTTCCGGTTGCGGCTCCGGCTCCGGCTCCGGCTCCGGCTCCGGCTCCGGCTCCGGCTCCAGCTTCAGCTCTGGCTCTAGCTCAAGCTCTAGCTCTAGCTCAAGCTCTAGCTCTGGCTCCGTCCCCGGCTCTGGCTCTGGCTCCGTCTGCGGCTGCAGCTGCAGCTGCCGCTCAGTTGCGCTGTAGTCCGCTGGCGCCGCCTTCAGCGCCGCCACGTCCTGGCCGAGCTCGTCCATCTGCCGCTGCAGCCGCCCCAGCTCCATCAGCGCCCGCTGACCGGCGTCAGCGCCGCACTGCTGATGGACGGCGCGCTCAGCGGCGCGCTCAGCAGCCAGCGCCCGCGACACGGCTTCCTCCACCACGGGCCCCAGCAGCGCCGCCAGCTGCTCAGCGGGTGACGGCTGCTGATCAGCAGCTGCTGACGGCTGCTGAGCTGAGTAAGCTGACGCCGCACTCAGCGACAGCAGCAGGAGACCGACACAGTGGCAGAGATGCATGGCGGCTGGGCTGGCGAGCGGCCAGCTACGCCTGATGTTCGTCAGCACAGTGTGGCTGGGCGACTGACCACACTGGTTTATATTGCGAGGAAACTAAGAATGACATGACGTTTATACTGGATGCGTAGGAGATTAATGATCTAACACATGACAGAAAACAGACCGTTTAGTTTTAAGAAACTCCAGCTTTTGTCAACACAGTATTCTTAGGATCACTATGACTGTCTGGGTAAGCTAAGCCGATATTCGAGTATGTTCCCGGGGGAGGGGTACAGCCATTGAAGTTTGTTTATACTCTTCATCATACATGTACTTCTTTCATAAATACTTCATATACGTATCATACATACATGTTTGCATTGCAGATTTGATTATGTAAAACCACGGCAGGCAAAAGCAATGCTAGCATTCCAACACTCTGAATCGTACGGTGTTGATACGTGCTCTGGTGACTGGTGATGCACTGGAACGTACGTACTGGACCGTTTTTTGTCCTCTCTCTCTCTCTCTCAAGAATGCCCTGACAAAACATGGCTGGTTAGAACCACTAATCGATTACGTTGCAGACTGGGAGCAGTTCCAATAGCTGATGCCCGATTGTGTTAATATTGCGTTGTTTTGAGAAGCTTGGTCTATTAATCCCAGTTCACGTCAGACACGCAGTGCCCTGTTAACTCGAATTTATGCAGTAACGACCATTAGCTTAATCCTCCGTCCGTTTCGAGCTCGTTAAGCCGGTGATGACACGCAGGCCTGAGTCATGTTTCAGCCAGCGGGTGGTCGGCACTGGACTGTGTGTTGATCGGCTGGATCACCGCTGATCACATCGCTGATAACCCGCACGGACCACGCCATCAATTAGCAGTGATAAATACGCAGGGCTTTAGAAAATGGCGCCGGACTTATGAAAAGCTCGGGTGTTTGGCAGCAGCCATCGCTCAATGTATCAGCCGGAGAGGCTCGCCTGTCAGTCAGTCGATCGATCGATCGATTCTCACAGAAATCATCGCGTGCGGACAGCTTTCTGCCGGATTCGATTATTGATTGGTGAAATCGCATTACGAGACACATGACTGAAAACAAACCAATGACAAGAGGGGAATACAGTAAATAAAATGTGCGCTTGCCTACTATCCCGCTGCGATGAATTATTTTTATTTTACTATCCGAATCATATTGCCAGGATCAATGCTTGAGATATATTCAATCTCTCGCTTGACCCTCGCCCTGGAGGGGGGGTTCATTTTTCATTTTGACCCCTCTCCCTGAGATTTTTCCGGAATAGCGGGAAAACAACGGCGCGCAGCGCCGCAAAATTGTGTACAGCTGTTAAGGCATCAATTCTCCATTTTTTTACGTTTTGACCTCAGGTCATCTCAGGTCAGGTCACCAGGTCAAGTCAAGTGGAATTACCTTCCAAAATGTTTGTGATCGTGCCAAAGCCACGGTCTTAGTCCGAGAGATTTGAAACTTGCAGGATTTCATAACGTCATAAGTACCTACAATTGGTGCATCTCGTAATTTTTGCATCAGTGACCTAAGGTCAGGTCAATTTCCCGGGACGGGAAAATATACAAATGCTTCCTATTCAGAGAATATACATTGGATCAGGTCAATTATTTCAGAATCATGTTATTTTAGCTCATTTGTAATGACCCAGGTGCAATTGCTGTTCAGTGATCTCTGCCAAGTCATCTGAGGTCATCTGAGGTCATCAGCAATGTTTTGCTAGTAACTATGATATAATAAAGATAGAGACGAGCGGATGGCACGAGTGACGAGATAGAGACGAGTGTTTGTCTCGTCGGGCCGCGTCGCCCCATATGCAACTTGACCTACCTGGGTCACAAAATGACCTTGACCTGAGGTAAAATTTTGAAGTTGAGTTAACCAGGTCACTATTCATGTTCCAAAGCGCCTTGACGAAACAAACATGATTGTGTTAACATCATTGCTTTATTTTTAGATAAAAAGTTATTCAGAAGAAGAAAAAAAGTTTTACCAAAAATTACATTTTTTACCTTTGATGACCTCTGCAGCCTTAACTATTGACCTGAGCTCAAATTTGACGACAAATAGGTAGATTGCATTTTTCAAAAGCTTCCGATTGTTTTGTTTTTCGTTTCTTCCTTGCTATCATAGTTTCCAGGATATTTAGGTTTGTTCAAAGCGAAGCCTAAAACTGGAAAATTTGACCTTTGATGACCTCTGGTGATCTCATTATTGACCTGAGCAAAGGATACTCTTGAAACTTCGAAGTTACATGTCGAGAACTTTCGAACATTTTTGTCTGCCTCTTCCTAGCCCTTTTAGTTTTCGAGTTAGACGGGGGGTCATTTTGCCTCCTCCCTCACCCCCAAAGTTGTCTCGGAGGCACACCGGGACGCAGGTTAAGAAATATTCCATCTTCCCCGGACATTTATATACCACGGATAGCTGTCGTGCTGCTATTTTGGTCCATTGGAACGGCGGGCGGCGCGCCGCGGCGGTGAGCTGCTATCCGCCCACACCCGGTAACAATTAGCCCGGGGCAGCGGCCCGTGTCGGCCCGTGGCGTGTCACACGTGCCGTCCCGCACGTGTTGACGGGACCGCACACGACAGGCCAGCCGGCAGGTGCTGATGGGCCAGCAGTAGCACATGACAAGCTATGCACATCCGCCAGGGCCCCTCACGAATCGGCAGCTGTTTGTAATCAACGTACTATGCAAAATATATAAGTCGCAAGCAGTATGACAGAGATCTTTTAAATATGTATGATGCAAACTCCTGTTCCCCAGGAGAGAGAATTCATTAATTGTATACGAAGCCGGCCTGAGTCGTCCACACCAAGACGGTGCAAGGTCTAACGCAACAACCATAACAGTCAGCATTTCGCACAACTTAAAAGGAAATAGTCCACCTTGGATTGTTTTTTTTTCCAAACACGTCGCACGATTTGGTTAAATTTTGAAATACAACTTCTTTTCGTACTGTCAAAAATAGCCATACATCGCGCCGATTCAGGACAGAAGAACGTTAACTATTAATTGTATCAAAACTATATGCTAAGTCAGTTGGTCCTTACGTCGCGCGAATGAATCAAATGCTCAGCCAATCGGATTCGATAACAGTCGCGCTCCAGCCAATCACATTCGAAGGTAATCGAAAGATGCAAGCTGATTGGCAGATTGTATATATACATAGGCAGAGGCTATAGCCTCTTCCCAGTATGCACTTTCCTTTGATAAGGCCAACATTCTTGACATTCCTTGCCTAAGGCCCACATTCCTTCGACAAAAAGTCAAATATATTCGGCTGGAGAGCCTTTCAACCAAGAAAACTTGCAGATAGGGGTTTTTCAACAAGGGCTACACAACTGCTATCTCAGTTCTAAACCCCATGTAGAAGGTGAACTATTTCCTTTAAACCACCACACCACCACCACACCACCACCTCCCTGCAATGTCAGCCTACCTTCCTAAGGTAGGAGTTGATCCAGTTCAAAAACGTCTTCTTCTGTACACGCTCCTGTTCATCTGGAACGGAGAGAGCAGTTACGTCAGAACATCACATATTGAACGGACGGGGACATCCATGGCAATAACCTCGTTCCATAAGGTCAACTTCAAACTTTACTAAATACATTTAAGTAAAAAGCTACTGAAACAAACCATTTCAGCAAAAGATCTGGCGTTTCAAAAACATATCAGAAACGGTAGCGTAGGCTTGTGATTGGTTGAAGACATATGAGTGGTTAAATGCTAAGCAGAGCATTAATCACCTTTTGTGTGTTCCTTTCTTTACATAACTAGCCCAAGGACACTGCCACAACCCACACCCAAGCACACGCACGACACGCCCACTTTCGTCCACTCTCCTTGTGGAAACTTCATAAGAAAAAGCGGCAGTACTCGATTATCCGTCACGGCGATGGTTCCTTTGGGTTGTTGGCAGACTGTCGCCCGTCGCCAAGTTCTACAGGTAAATCAGGAGTAGTCTAGGTCGCAGTTCACGTCGGGCTCGGCAGACATAAACAACATAAGTTTTAAGGTCCAGTTGATTGGAGAATGGTGCAATTAACTATGCAATAAATCGCGTAAGGCCATAAGCAATATCCGAAGTGAACGTATGGTCTACCTTAGCCCCGAATCAATCGGGATTCTGTCTGACTCAATTTATCGTTGACAGAGATGAATAAATCAAAATAATACACATCCTCATCGAAGAGGATTGTAACGCATTCGTTAGGCGTATCAACAGCCGCGAAATGCAGATTACAGCCAGTATATTAAATATGAGAAGCAGGCCAACAACAAAACTGACCAGAAATAACTATTGCAATGATGCAGCTCCCTGTTTTCCAGCAGATGTGGCAACATATGCGGGTTGCCAATGTCGATCTTATCGACGTCTCAAGTGCTGGCGTATCTTTGGCAGCGGGCAACGTTTTCAGAGCAACAAACAACACAAAAACCACCACAGACGGGGCCAAGAGCGAAGTCAATTGCCATTCAAAACAAACCAAGCAAAAACATGACAAAAAACAGTCCCGCAAGTGTCACTTCGCTGTTGCCGCGGGCAGCAAGAAGTGTGAAGAGGCCATTGGCAAATTATCTCGTCAGCACTGAAAGAACAAGCTGTGACGTTTAGGTGATTATGTGGAACAAATGGGTGTTTGTGGGTGATTCAAGAGTTTAAAAAGTCGCAAAGAACCTGAAACATATCAAACACAACGTTTCAACTTCGATGATTTATTCAAGGGTTATCAATTTATGCAACCTTAAAGAAATAAATCAAGATGAAAGATTACCATAATATGTTTTAAGTTGTTTGAGATCTTAAGGCTTTTGATTATTCATCAGCAAGCTGTGATGTTTCAGTACGCTCTGAATTGGTCATGGCGTAACGGCAATCATTCCAAGCGTGTATGAAAGTGACGTCAAAAAGGAGAATTGAGACACTGTGACGCCGACTGCACAGGACTCGATATGAAAGGTCAGATCAATATAGATCAATGGTGAACCTTCGAACTCATCGCCAATGATGCAATATGCATTGAGGCTTAGGGGCGGGACGACAAAGGTCATATTGCGCCTGTCGAATCGAACACAGACCACTTACAACCAATTGTATGTAAATACCCAGGACCTGTCTGTGAACAAAACCGCTGGTCATCGCAACATAGTTTCAAACGTCCACGTCAAAGCGCCACTTGGCGTATAAATAATCAATCCCTGTATGATAGCTAAGCCGCAGCGGGGACGACTGACGTCCGCCGACAGGGTAACAATATCAATATCGCATGCGCGACGTGCGAGCGGTCACGCGATCAGCGGTATTCAGCACTTACAACGATGCGACTTTGGTCATATACCGTCAGCTTTTTTAACGTCAATCCGAGCGGAAAAACCGAAAGACCTCACCAGTACGCAGACTCGAGCCCAGAGCCCAGTGTTCTACTGACTACTGACCTTCTACCGACCCCCAGACCCCGTTTTCGCGATCGACGCGAAAACCGCACCGAACGGAACCCATGAACTAGCTAAACGCCAGCCACTCAGACCCAGCTTTGACCTGTCCACCGCCGCTGCGCTATCGAGCTATCTCCGGAACCTCGCACTGCTCTGCCGCCTCCAGCGCCCGCCGGCACCAGCATCCGGCTCCTCACACTAACGATCTCCCATCGGAAAATAGCCGCGGCGGATCGGGCCAGCCAGACGGCGCGGAGCCTCCCCCTCCCTCACCCCCGCCGCCTCCGCAGCCGGAACCGACGCCTCCGCAGCCGAAGCCGACGCCGCCGTGGTTGGACGCAGTTCGACGCGGTCCGACGCTATCCAAACAGATGCACATCAGACTCCAGACGTCGACGCTGACGCACTTCCGGCAATCTCGACGACATGCGCTCGGCAGCCCAGCCCAGCTGCCAAGATGACGAAACACGCTCCACAGACAGAACGCCAGACAACATAGCCCGGAGTTACGCGGCACGCATTCGCAGCGGTGGTGCAGTGCATTCGCTGCCTGCGCTGCCGGTCTGACCCACGCTTTCGGGACGCCCGGTTAGCGGACAAGAAAGCAGGCAGAGAACCGCAGCGGACGGTATGCCGCCGCGGCATTTTGGTAGGTCAGTCTCGGGACGGCGCCTCCCATCCGTCTTCCTCGTGGCTCGCTGCCAGTGATAAGCGGTTCCCGGCCGGCGGGACGGTTCGCGAGGCGGGACGGTTCCCGCTCCGGCCTGTCTGTCCACCACGGCAACAGGTGGATGCGGGACCGACAGGTGACAGTCAGCACATTCAGTCACACCTAGTCACATTCCTTCGCATCCAGGCAGAGGTGTAGTCTGACTCCTTTTGCACTCCTATGTAGGTCCTGCAGTATCAGTGGCGGGTCGAAGCGTAAAATTGGCGAATCGCCCACCCATTGACTTTGATTATTTATTAAAGCCGTAATAGCCTTCCAATTACTTCTATCGATTTTCCATTTGGTGAAGGTCGGGACTATGTTTCCCTGGGATATTGGACCGTTCAGGTAAGTTAGTGGTCAATTGGCTGGACCACAGATATAACGCATTATGGATGGATAACTCGCATTGTTATGACTCTAGGATTGCAAAGGCCTCGGATTTCTTTCGTGACTAGCCACACTTTCAATTCTAAATCCGATAAGCGTCAACATTTTTCCAGTCCGGCCACTCGACAATCCCGTCAGCCAGTCGATCAGCACCCAGCGGCCGGTGATGCTATGATTGAAATCGATCACTGGTGGCACGATATCCATAACACGGCGGTACTGGAAGGACCCATTCAATTGATTAGGACACGTCCCACGGAATCTAATAATGCTGATCACGCAAGCACGTGCAGCGCCTAGTTCTCATGTCGTTTTCCTTGGCATTCTCTCAAACATTGCTTTACCAGTTGGCAACGTCGTCATTGTGTCGTCAAACATGGAGAAGACGCTGCTAGTTAAAGAGCCCCGTGCTATTGTTGGTTTATTTTAATGGAACCTGGCCAATGCCCATTTGATGAGGAACACATTACATGAGGCATCACGCCCGACACAAGGCCGGTCCCAATCGGGACGTATGACCAATCAAGCGTACAGAACAGGTGCACGCAATCAGGAGGTAAGTGATAACACATGATTGATGAGGCCAATTTGTTCGTGGAAACTGTATACTAAACGTCAGATAACCAAAACGGCCCGGCATCATACCCATCTGTCCGAAAACAGTGTACAACCCGCCATCGGGACACACAACATCAACACCGTTACCCACACAAAACCTCCTTAATCTGTTTACAATCCAAACACCACACCCCTCCACCCGGCGTCGGCCATTACAAACGTACTTAACACCCCCCGCCCCGCCCGTTCCAACAACACGACGTAGCGTGAAATCACAGCTGGGGGACGTATTTCCACCAGCTCCGACGTGGACCGGCGATGCGAGGTTCCACAGGCCGCCCCGTTCCGGCCAGTGACCGGGTGGCATGTCACTATCTCCTCCCCCATCAGCGTGTTGGCCGTGTCGCTGCCTGAGAGACGGGCTGACACGAGTGGTGCCTTCAAGGCCTAACAGTTCGGCCAGACACGGCGCTTCAAAGACCGGTGAGGTGATCAACCAATCAGGCCGGTCGTCCGAGAGCTAACTAAACGATGTGGTCTACTAACGTCGAACATCGAACGGATTTAGGGTGAGGTGGCCAGTTAATGTGGCTGGACCGTTCGAGAGCTAGCCGCCAGGCGTAGTCTTTTCGGATCGAACATCGAACTGATTTGAGATGACATGACAAGCTAATGTGGCTGGACCGTTCGAGAGCTAACCACCAGGCGTAGTCTTTTCGGATCGAACATCAAACATCGAACTAATTCGAGGTGACATGACCAGCTAATGTGGGCGGACCGTTCAAAAACCGACTAGCCGATACCGTCTACCATTTACGAGCACTGAACTGAATGGGCGTCATAAAACTCTGACAGTTGCGGCACCCGCAAGCCAAAACCACCGTCACCGAACCTACCGACGTAGCTCGTAGCTGACCTAGGGTATGTTCCAGTCGCACTTCCCGGGAGGAGTTTAGAGGAGGTTAGAGCAGCTCAGAGCAGCCGTGTGGGAACCGCCACGGGAACGAAAGGGAAGAGTTTTGAGGAGATACCAGCTGTTTGCGTCGAAACTTGGGCATCTGTTGACATAAGGCAAGGCTATAACATAAGAGCACTATAAACTGTTGAGATTCACAAATGTATCAGGCGCGCCATAAATGTACTCCTCAGTCTCCTCCGGCCTGACCCACCTCTGCGTCGGGAGCAGGATGGAGAGTTGGGAAGAGGTTTCGGGAGGCAGATTGGATGACCTGTGAGCCAACTTAGAGCAGCCACGGGAAACAGAGAGGAGTTAGAGGCAGTTGGAAGCAGGTTAGAAGTGCCACTGGAACATACCCCTAACTGGCCAGCGTGGCTCGCCGGGGGGAGGGGAGAGGGGTGACTGAGGGTGTCCAACGGGTGTCGGCCACCCATGTCGTCAGAACAGCTTTACCATATCGACCTCACCAACCCCCCCTTCACGTCGCTCATGACGCAGTAGATCGATGTCCCATGACGCCCACCATCCCTCGGCGACCCTTCCAGCCCGCTGACAGGCAGGCCACCTGAGCTGACCACGACATCAAGTCAGGTCAGGTCGGTAGCCGGCTCATGGCTTCCACCACAACTTCCACCACAGCTTCCACCACAGCTTCCCCCCACCCGCTACTGGCTTCCATCCATCGCACCGCATCCCGGAAAACGCACACGACCGTGTCCGGGCCGACATCCTCTGCTGATCCGAACGATACAGCACGGACGGCAACGGCACAAGAAAGGGGAAACCACCGCTTCGTCCACCGCCCGGCAACCACACACGCATAGGCGTGAGGTCAACACACCCTGCGGGACGTGGCCCGGGCCGTGACGTGACCCAGCGTGACGTGACGTGACGTGACGTGACGTGATGTGACGTGACGTGACGGATGAGCGGCGTGGCCACCGTGCGGTGAGCCCGTCACGTGACCGGCGAGACGGGCAGACAGCGGACCGCATAGCGGACCGGCCGTGACCCCCATCAGGCACGTGACCTCATATAAACGGGCAGCGGCTCTGACCGTGCGAGGCGGCGACAGCTGTTCTCACGGAGGTGCGATAGGCGGCCACTGCAGGCCGGCCGGCGATGACACGAGGACATAAAACAGGGCTGACAACCGCACACAGCGGTGCAGAGGTCCGGGCCCACGGGGCAGGAAGAATCGGGGCCGCTCAGCAGTTAAGTCGGACTCAACGGCATATGTTTTGGTATGTTTATTCGTGTTTTCGCTTCAATGAGTTGATTTCTCGCGCTTTTCGCGTCGGTAGCATCGACAGCGTGCCGTGGCAGCAGTCCCGGGCAGACTAGTGCTTGATTCCAGTAGAATCCAATCCGATTCCGTAATCGATTCCGTTTGTACTGAAATCGGAATGGATCAATTTCTGTGGCATCAAGATGGAAATCGGAATTTAGGTGAATCAAATCATTTTTGAGAAAATGATTGGAATTGGAATCTGAATCGAATCGGAATCGAGTCAATGGGCTATTTTCAAGCGATTCCCCTTCCTGTTCTTTAACATATTAAATTTTACTTTGAGTGGACAGTGTCCCTTTAAGCTTTCCTGATTTTTGCCCTTTAAGCATGAACAGCTAAAGCAAAGCTGGGCGATGATTTGCAACCTAATGAGGGTTAATTAACATGCTCGGTAATTCTACTTATTTTGGTGGAAACATACAACAATCTACGCTTCAGAAAGCGTTATGTTTATTGTTCCGTATATTTCGTAATATTATCTTATCCTTATTTTTCAAGGCATTGTGGTTATAGGTATATATCCTTATTTTTAGTTATAGGTATACAAACAAATATATATCCTTATTTTTTCACCTGTTTTTGCAGCACAGAACAGATTTTTCCAACAAAGTTCATGCAATTGTTTGAAGTTCTTTTATATCAAAATAGCCATATTAAATATACCTTTGTAATATATTTGATGTAGCAATTTGTGTCATATGTACAAAATGAATAATGATCGGACATTTGTTATGTAGAGTGGAATCAATGGAATCGGATTCAGAATCCAGCTTTATAGGCGCCCTGGAATCGGATTCGGAATCGATTAATATAGGAAAATATATTGTGGAGTCGGAATCAGAATCAGACCCAGCTGGTTTTGTATGGCATCGAAATCGATTCCGCTGAAGCAGAATCAAGCACAAGTCTGGTCCCGGGTGGACCGGCCGCTAGACCTGACCCGCGGAGACGAAACATATCAATAAATTAATTTATTTAACCGCTTGTCAATCGGATAAGGGATTCCAAAGATATAAAACTTCTCAAAAGCGTTACGGTCGGGTCTGCCGCTTATATGCGAGAAAAATCCCGTTTCCAGCAAGGACTCGTGAGCGCTTCGCGCTCGCGAAGCGCTGATCACGAAATCGATGAATATGCAAGAATCTGAATAAATCGAACTAAAACGAGTCAAGTATTCTGAGGAGCGTGAGACAAGGTATATGCGATAAAGAACATTATTTTCATCGGAATGATTGAAAAGTTGCTTGGCTTGGTTCGTAAGCTGAATGTCATCAACCCCTGTTTCAGTACATCCCCCACCGTGTTACTGAAGCTGTGACGGAGCGGGGACATAGAGCACTGCGTCCTGACACATACAGAGACGCCTGTGTGTGAATAACCTGGTCCGCTTCCCTTCCCAGTCTACTGTACATGTCACTCTGTCATGAAGCGTCGCCAACAACTTCGGGAGGCGTCAAACATTACCGCGCCGCCGCGTATGTCCGCGGTGTACCTATCGTTTGATGGTATTTGCTCATTTCGCGTGTGTGTATGCGTGGTATGTATGCGCATGTGTGTGTTTGTGTGTATGTTCGCGTATGTGTGGACTGCGCTCTTCACACAGTCGACCGCACGCTCACCCACGCGCTTCAACAGCACGCTGTGCCCGCGCATTCGGCGACGGTGCGGTGCCTCGTTACACGAGCACGCGTGGGCGGGCGGCGCGCGGAGTGGCCGGTCTCACGGGACTGGCTCGAACACCGACCACCGGAGGCGCAGGGCGGCCACACAGCGACCACGGACCAAACACCCACACGGACCACATGGCAACGGTACCACCACCGGTACCACCACCGGCACCGACACCACCACCAACACCACCACCAACAACACCAAAACCTCCACCAAAACCTCCAACCAGGCCACACTGCCATGCTCATCCCTCAAACTTCCTAGCAAACAGGTTGTCGAAAAACCACCATCACACTAACCCTTCACCAGCATAACGCAACGTCGCCACCCGACGCGCTCCCAGCAGCACACCACCTGACTGACTCTCATTTGATGAATATCTCGGTCATACTGTGAAGACTGCTTCCTCTGTGGATCCGTTCTGACCGGCTCGGCCGGTCGGGCGGCGCACGGCCGCGGCCGCTGCGCCCATGGCGGCGCTCCGGCAAAAGTCGACACCGCCAGAGACACCGTCCTCCGCGGCGGCGCCGGCGGCGTGGCCGAGTCCCTCGCCGCTGGGAACAGCTCGCGTCTCGTCTCGAGCGAGACCCGTCTCGGCGGCGGCGGAGGCGGGGTGCGTTCAGCCTTCAGCGGGGTGCCGTCCGGCCATCGCGCCCGGGAGGGGCTCCACGGAGGTGAGTCGCACGTGGTGTCGCTCCACCTGCGGAGAGTGCTCCGCGCTGCCCACCGAGCCAGCCGAGCGGCGGGTCGACGCACCGTGAAGTGTCCTGCACGTGTCACACGCTCTCCTCGTCACGGGAGTCGTCACGGGAGGCGTCACGCCGCCGGAGAGCGCTCCGTACACCGTCCCTCTCGCCGCTCCGTTCGCTGGGGTCGCCACAGCCGACACAGCTCCCGGCGTCTCACCATTCGACGGCGTCGTCACTGGCGTCATCGCAGTCGACGCGGCCGGCGCGCTGCCGGCCGGGCGGGCCGCTCCGTTCGCCGCCGGCCTCATGAGGGGTCTCCTACCGGGTCGGGCGGTCTCCTCCTCACCATCACTGTGCCGCGACAGACAGGAGCAGAGCGCACAGAACGGCGGCCGGCCTGCGCGCGCCGTCGCCGATAAGGCGTGCCGCCGGCCGGCAATATTGATCGCGACCGGCTGACGGCCACGGCTCGATCAGCTGACCGGCCGGCCACGCGGTCAGACGCTGGCGGCAGAGGCTGCAGGGACCAAACGACCTGACGGACACTTTATGATCACCGCCGCCTGGAGACACCTTACGATGGATGAGGGACGTCTGTCGAACTCCGAGAGGCACCTGACAGACGGTGGACCGACGCGCGCGATCAACACCTGACGAAAAGTTGAAGGTCGGCGCAAGCACCTGATGGTTCACTGGTGTTACAGCGGTCGCGTGGAACGCACATGTGCCAACGTACCCAGGTGCATGTGGCGGCGCGGCTTTATAATAGCAGAGCGACGGCTCAAAACAGATGTCAGCTTGGCACTGCGGATCGAGCACTAATAAATGGCGAATATTGCACGTTACACCTTCAGTCGATCACTGCGCCCAACGCCTTCGCTGTTGCATCTTCACGAAGTTGCAAAGCTGCTCTTCTAATGCTGGTCACCCTCATCTGACCAGAAGTAAACACACAACGGCGCAGATTCCTCTGAGGTTCACCACTCGGCCGGCTGGCCTCTCATGGCAGCGCGAAATCAATACTCCAGCCAATCTTGATCGCGGCGACCTCTCTGGTCTCTCACCACACGCAGCCTCCGAGGCTGAGCGGCAGCTCCCGTCCAACACCGCCGTGCCACTGCCCGGTCACCACACACCGTCCACTGCACAGCCTCTCCGTCTCTCTGGACACGTCGCCGTGTTCCTGCGCGGCCAGCCCGACGCCGCAGAGAGCGCGGCGCGTGACACGTCTGCGCGGCGCTTCACTGACGAGCAGACTCCGCTGCCGCTGGTCGTCGCACTGCCGCTCGTCGCCGCGTGCCACGCAGCTCGGGAGCAGCTCGGGACCGGCTGTGAGTTCGCACGTGACGGCCGGACCGGCAGCCACACACTGTCGCCGGCCACCGCACCGCACGGCACCTGACCGACCACCTGACCGCCACTCCAGCGCTGTACCGCGCGAGCCGTGACGTCACACACAGCGGTCACCGCGATGTGACGCGCCGCGACGCGACGGGGGCACGGACGGCCGCCACTAGCCGGCCGGCCGCATGAAATGAGCGTTTAGGTAAATCTGACACTGATACCGGTTTTAATGTAAACAGACGGCGGGTGCGGTGGATCGTCAGGCAAAATTCGGCCGCGGTCGGCGGCTACTATCAGCCGACAAGCCGTCCGACGACAAGTCCATAGAGCTGTCGCGGCGGGCACAGACCAGGTATGTATGCAATGCAATGGATAAATAATATGCAATCCATAAATAACATACATAAATAATATGCATAATATGCCTGACAGACTGGTTTTGTTACAGCTGTAGATGCATTGCATAATTAATCGACGATTAAATAATGTAAATGTCAAGAGAACCGACAGACTTAAGTAGAGGCATCTGCTTCATTTATCATCACGAATAACGAGGCAAGTGTTGAAACACAAACATTCGCCGCGGCAATTTAAATAGTTGCAATTCCTGATTTGCACAGAACCGGCTTCCCTGACAGATACTCATGTGCATGTCGGAAGTTCATGGTAGCAAAGCAACCGTCTAGTACTTCGCCTTCGACAAAGTGCTGTATGCCTGAAGATATCAACCGTCAGCTTGCCCGAAATGGCCGCCAGCATGACTCAGATGATAACCATCGCCGGAACCGTGAACGGTGGGCAGCGGGCGGTGGACGGCAGACGAGGGACGGTGGACGAGAGACGATGAACGAGGGACGATGAACGATGGACGATGGACGATGGACGATGGACGATGAACGATGAACGATGAACGATGAACGATGAACGATGAACGATGACGATGAACGATGACGATGGAACGATGGAGCGATGGGACGATGGACGATGGACGATGGACGTGGACGGTGGTACCGGTGGAACGGTGGACGGTGGACGGTGGACGGTGGACGGTGGACGGGTGGACGGTGGGACGGTGGACGATGGACGATGGACATGGACGATGGACGATGACGGTTGGACGGTGGACGGTGGCGTGGACGGTGGACGGTGGAGACGGTGGATCGGTGGACGGTGGACGGTGGGACGGTGGACGGTGGGAGTGGAACGGTGGACGGTGGACGGTGGACGGTGGACGGTGGACGGTGGACGGTGGACGGTGGACGGTAGACGGTGGACGGTGGACGGTGGACGGTGGACGGTGAACAGCAGACAGCGGACGGCGGACAGACAGACACACGGATGCAGACAGGCCGTAATCGCCACGCCACCGGCCGGTCGACGGCTGTGAGCGGCGCCAGTGGTCCGGAAACCACATAGGTAGTAGGTACCCAGCGGCCAACAACCGAGTGGTTGAGTGGTTACCAGCTGGAAACGAATACCAACGGTGAGAGGGTGAAGCGATGGGCGATGGGTGGTGGCTGGTGGGTGACAGCAGGAACGTACGGATGATGGATACACGGCGGACGGACCGACGGACGGACGGACGGACGGACGGATTGACCGACGGAGCAGCGGAGCAGCGGAACCGCAGACCGACGCACATATGACAGGGTTTCGGATTCTTGACCGGTTTTGCGGACAACACCAGCCCAAAATCAGTGTTTTTGTTTCACTTGTTTGTTTATTGGGGTTTAAGGGCGCGACGACACCTTTGGGTCAATTTGCACTGAAAAAACTATCTTAGCCAGTTTGTCATGAGGAACTCGAATCTGGAATCAAAAATAGCAAGGCACCAACAATTTTGTTTTATCCCGTGAAGGTTCATCCCTAATCACTTCTCGTCTGCGTGCGGTTGCCTTGTAAAAACACCGTTTTTACCAAATGCGTTGAATCGGCAGGAAGAAAGGATATGAAGACAGGATGTTCAGGTACAATAGCCATTGGTTTTCTAGTCGATTTAACGCATTTTGTAAAAACTGTTGGTTTTTAGAAGAGTTATTTTTTACAAGTTGAGGTCGGCAACAACACGCAAGCAGGAAACCATTGAATGTACCGTCAATATAGCTCGCAGAAGATTGACAATGGCACCATTTTGTTTCTAAGGCTTTGCTTAATCGACCCATCTTCAATTTGTACTATTTATAACCCGGATAAGTGTTGTAGAAGAATGGTTTCGTGGGAAATGGTTACTAAATTGACCTAATTGAATATATATTATGGAAGGGAAAATGATCATGACCATGTCAATTAATTATATTTTTAAAGAAGGCCAGAAATGTACACAAACTAGCTTTCGGCATTACACCATTATCAAGTTTGATTAATCAACATATTTTAGTACCCACGCACACTCGGTTTCTCTTTAATCCTATTCCTTGCGGGGGCGAATTCTGCCCCCCCCCCCGGTAGTTTTTCGCCTATCGCTTCTAAGCGGTTAGACCTAACGTCTTGAAACTTTTGAACCTTTCCTAGAATTGAATAACGCGTGTTGTGGCAAAATTGTGACAAAATCGGTTCAGCAGAGGCGGCACCAGGCTCATGTTTTTGGAAGGGCGTTACGAATGCGGTTGTGCGACGCATACTTCCTTCGTAGTTTGAGGTGCAATAAATGTGTCAGAAACTATGTCACTGCTATATACATCATACATACTTGGTTTATACATATTTTGGGGCAGAGGCCCTATGCGCAATATATTACATTTAACAAATTACAGCAAAAATGCCCTCATGTGACGTTTCTATCGTCCCAAACAATCACGAAAAGCACATATTTGTTATCAGAAAATCCCCCCATTTTTCATTCCTGAATACGCCTATGACTTTACATTTTGGTACTTATCCCTTTTAAATATTAAAGAACATTACATTGGAAGCTCAAAAACATCTTGGGCATGAAAATTAGTATAATCAGGTGGCCGCAATGACCTTTTAAAAACACCTAAAATTTTGTAACTGGTTTTCGCCCCTTGCCCCCCCCCCATTAAAAATCGTGGGTCCAAAAGCAAAGAATATTGTCATGGGCGAATCGAATCGGTCCTTTCGTCCCATCAAAATTCGGAAGAGCAGTTCTCGAGATCTCTGCGGAGGGGGCAGAATCTACCCCCGCGGGTTAACGTAATTCTGGCCGCCCGCAGGGAATAGGGTTTAACGTCCTCAGCGACATAGATCTTCCTTACCTACCTACTGTTTAACAGTCAGTCATAACGCTACAGACAACCAAAACGCATATTACCCTGACCCATTCAACAACATACAAATTACCACACTCGCATATTCATGAAGTGATAATCACGCAGATATTGAGATGCACACAATTCCAATGCGAAGATACCGCACCGCCATGTGCAGTGGTGCACACAATCATCAGCATTCAGCACTCCTACACTATGACCACAACTGTAAGCCCCCCCCCCCCCACACGGGCACGTCTCTCAAGCGCGCGGCCCGCGCGTCCGCCACGGCCCCGACGCTCTCAGTGGGTCCCAATGCGACCTAACGCGCTGCGATGCGTCAAAGATTGACGCATTGACGCATCGCAACGCACCTAGACGTATCGAGACGCACCGAGAGCCACCGAGACGCATCGAGACGTGACAGAACGCAACGCAAGAAAAACGCACCCGTGAGGGACGGGCCTAAGATACACATTCAATTGTCGAGGGGCCACGAGTTTCCTATGACGTTCAGGGTGGGCTTGAGGTTTCTAATCTGAATGGATTCTGTTTTTTTTTTCGACACTGTCACGACCTGAGCTAATTATTGTTATATAAAAATATAATTAGCTGACATAGTTAAGATCATTTTCCCTTCCATAATATTAATTCGAACAATGTCATCCATCCTCGCCCACATTCAAATATTTGAATATAGTTTTTACTCTGGTCAGTTCGGCTAAGATAGGCAGCGTCTAAATAAAATTTGATGAACTAATTGAACCCGATATGCTTTGAAAGCAAATTGAATGAAAAAGAGAATGAGCATAGCACGAACTCCGCCAAGCGTATAGTTGTGGAGCTACGGCTCTTGTAAGTTTGGCGACCAAATATATTGTATCCTGAAACACGCGTTTTTTTCCGAAATTTTCCGTCTTAAGCAATGAACTATTCCTACTCAGAGTAATTAAATGTAAAACTTTTGAGGATTGCAAATGGGAGTCCACTTAATTTCCAACATTTTGACGCCAAGTTGTAACGATTGGTTTAAAACTGACGCGTGTACATTTGTTTACATCCGTATCCGCAAAACCGGTCAATAATCCGAAACCCTGTCATATGGAAAAGAGACTTATCATCCAACTGACGTTCTAAGGCCCGACCCACACGGGTGCGTTTTTCATGCGTTGCGTTGCATTCCGTCACGTCTCGATGCCTCTCGATGGGTCTCAATGCGTCTCAATGCGGGCCAATGTGTCTCAATGGGTCTCAATGCATTGCATTGAAACCCATTGAGATGAAAAGACACGAATTGAGACGCATTGAGACGCATTGAGACGCATTGAGACGCATTGAGACCCATTGAGAGGCATCGATACGTGACGGAACGCATGAAAACGCACCCGTGTGGGGCGAGCCTAATAGTTGAGCCGGCGATCTTCGGCGTCGGCGAAAGAGAGCGGAAGCCACGCACGCAGGCATTAGCCGGCCATTCGCCCCACCTCACTCCCCCCCCCCGCCCCCGCGTCATGTCAGCCGGTGCTCCTGGGTCCACGCTGCCGCCAGCGCCGCCACCGCCACCGCCGCCGCCGCCACCGAGTGCTGCCAATGTGCCGACTCAGCGGTCAGTGGTGGTCTGATCCTGGAGCAGGTGGTTAGCGGTACCGTCTGTAGCGGGTCTGTCGCTGAGGGACGGCGACACCGCGGCCGGCAGAGGTCACCGCTCACCGCAGCCGGGTCATCTGACACCGGCAGAGGTCACCACGTCACCTTGGGTCACCACAGGTCACCATGGATCACCAGACAGGGTTAATAGTTAATACCTCTGAACCTCTTAATAAAACAAAAATTAATTAAATAAATAAAAAAACGCCTTTGAACCTCTGAAGCCAAAGAACTACATGTCATCCGATAGTTGACTCGTGAGCAGAACGTAGCCGGATGGTTGCGCAAAGCAGAGGTTTTCTCGGGGGATAAACTGCTACAATCTTCCACGGCCGTCCCGCTCAAGCAAAACCGCGGCGTGAAATCAGCCTAATTAGCCGAGTCTCAGTAGCAAAACATTGCCAGGCGCCAGACACGCGTCACGATGGAGCGACGGGCCGAGGTAGGAGCACCTGTCACACACCTGACAGACCGATGTCAAAGGCACGATGTCAGAGGCACCGACACCGGACTGACAGTGGCATGACAGACCCGGGTCAAGGGCGACGGCCGAGACCTGACAGACCTGACACAAACGTGTCAGAGTGATGTGTCAGGGCAGTGTCATGGTCTGACCGACTGACATCAGGGAAGTGTCACAGGTCTGAAAACCCGACGGCTGGCTCAGGGACCTTTTCACAAATCAAACATAAAACAGGTTTATATGAGGCATGAGCTGTGCATGAGCTCGGCCCATTGCTCCTTTGACACAAATTGCATAAATCCATCTCAAGCCACCAACCACTGCCAATCAAGAACAATAGCCTCCCGCAGGATTTAATGTGGCAAGGCTTCATTTTTCACCCGGCCACAGCACCTGCATCTTAGACAAACACACGCACCGCCAGCGCCCTATCACCCCACATCACACGGTGTCGTGCAGCATGACTTGCGAGCAGACACCGACCCGTCATGTCCAGCGCGTCCTGCCAAGGCGCCACAACAAACTGGCCCAGACAGCGGCTGGTGACGGCGCCAGGCCAGCGCGTGCCCAGCGCGTGTCATAGTCGGCCGCGCGGCCGTCAGAAATAGCGTCCGACCCGACCCGGCGGCCCCGCGGAGGGTCCACGGATCGCCGGCGGCTCTGCAGAGGGTCCACGGATCGCCGGCGGTCCCGCGGAGGGTCCACGGATCGCCGGCGGCTCTGCAGAGGGTCCACGGATTGCTGGCGGCTCTGCAGAGGGACCACGGATCGCCGGCGGCTCTGCAGAGGGTCCACGGATTGCTGGCGGCTCTGCAGAGGGTCCACGGATCGCCGGCGGCTCTGCAGAGGGTCCACGGATCGCCGGGCCGGCTTCTGCAGAGGTCCACGGATCGCCCGGCGGCCTCTGCAAGAGGGTCCACGGATCGCCGGGCGGCTCTGAAGAGGGTCCAACGGGAGTCGCCCGCGGCTCTGCAGAGGGACCACGGATCGCCGGCGGCTCTGCAGAGGGCTCACGGATCGCCGGCGGCTCTGCAGAGGGTCCACGGATCGCCGGCAGTCTCACGGCGTCGCCGGGATGCGGTGATGCCGTGATGGGGAAGCGTAGAGACGTGGTGCCTCGTAGTGTGGTGACGCTGTAATGCGGTGACAGATGACGCGGTGACGCGGTGACGCTCCAGCGGGACGGAACGGTAAACGTGACGTGACGTGACGGCCACCCACCTCGCCGCGACAATCGAACGCTGCGCCGATGTCGAGCAGGAAACGAATACGGTGTGGTGGGGCGGGATGCTGGGCTCGAGGATGTATATTGTTGTCGGCGGCCGGCCAGTCGGACGGCGAACAATCGGCCATGACTCAGGGGCTCGTTAGCACGTTCACGGTGGGCGACGAACCACTGTGCAGTTCTCAGGCGTCATCATCCATAGGCGGAACGATCAGACGAGGTGAGACGGCACTCGCTGAAGTGGAACGTGGTACGATGAACGGTGCGCTTTCCGACAGAGGTACCCTTATATCGGTTCCTGACTTAGCACCGTGTTCGCCCATTGTTAAACAAATGATTCGCGTAACAGTGGCTGCCAAATTAAAAGCCGACTGTGAATGAACAGACTCGTGAGCCAATCAGTGAAGTGGGCACGTCACGTCAGGCCCATCCCTCAAGGCCGTCATTCGACGAGAAGAGCCGAGCTCACGCGAGTCACAACAAGTCACGCGAAGAACGCATCGCTGCGGCCCCGTCGGCACCTGCCCCGCTGAATTAGTGAAACTGGCGCACATCTGCGTGCAGTTGTCAGAGGGTCGACCGAAAATCGATACTTCAGCTGTGCTCTGCTGAGTGCCCTGCAGAGTGATGCCACAGGAAAAACGGAGAGTGAAAAACATCAGATCAGACCAGCCATCGTCGAGTTCCAATAACAAAGCCAGCCGGTCACTGCTAGTAAGAAGCTCTGAAAAACTTCAGATTCTCCCTGAAGTTTAGGGAAGCTTCTCCGTGGATCCCTACACACATCATAGTAGCCACGTTTCCATGACACAGTAACAGTGGCTGCACGGATTTAATCCGGATCTCCGGAAGTAATCCGGATTTCCGGAAGTAGTCCGGATTCCCCCTCGTGGTCACCCATTGGCCGTCAGATATCAACTTGGCTAATAGTAATAGCATGTTCATATCTGATGTTCAATTTTGATTTCCCTTGTATGGCGATAAAATTACAGAAGTGACCACGAGGTGAAATCCAGATTACCTTGTGTCATGGAAACGTGGCCAGTGACGCGCGCTACGTTACGAGAAAGAGAGGAAGGAAGAGAAGAGAGGAACTCATACGTCTCCGACTACTAGTGGCTGCAGAGATGTCCCAACCGACGAAAATATATAATTGGAGCAATGCCACGGCCTAATTGCGTCATGTTTGAGCCGGCAAACATCGCGTCCCGACGGGACGGAGCTGTGACGACAGAGAAGCGGCGTCCACAAACACAAACCGGCGTCCACAAACAACCGAGAGCAAACGGAGCGAGTGCGCCAAACAGAGGCGGACCGAACCTGACACGACCCGGCCCGACCCGGCCCGACCCGGGGGCGGCGCGGCATCGATCGCCACTGGCGGCATGGCCCAGTTACGGTGAAGAAATACAAACCCATGGCACGGTGGAAATGGTGAGCCATGGAAACAGGTAACTAAAGAACACAGCACTGGCGGGCCATTCATTGCATCCCATCAATGAGTTGACTTATCGGCAGGAAGTTTGATGACCCAGGAAACTGCAAACGGAAGAGGACTCCGGGGACTAGGGAAAGGGCTGGGGATCTCTGTTGATCAACTTTGGCAACTAGGGAGCTGGACGATTACAATACTAGTGAATTAACAACTGATATGACAAGTTGTCAGGAATCTGTGTTAATGCAAAATGGAGTTATCCCACGATTCTCATGAGTTGCATTGATACTCTGGGCGGATGCCACACCAGCTGTTGAGAAGCGCTGAGCGATCACCAAAGAAGGCACTGAGCGTATCACCAAAGAAGCAGTACGCCGGTGGCTGCGGACTGCCACAGGAGTAGCCGCTGCTGCTCGTGAAGGCTGAGGAGATTTCGGGGACGGGGTCGCCGCCCTCCACACTGCGAGGGCGGTACCAAGGACCGGTTTCTTATCGACCGATTTCGCGATGGCCCCGTGATATGTGGGACTGAGGTTTGAATGCTCCACTATCTAAGATCAGCAGCTTCAATGGCCACCCGTGCGCCGTTGTTCTTGCATACGCTATCAACAATCTCATTGGGGATAGCGTTGTCAGCGAACTGGTCTGCAAAGTCCTCCGGAAAATTATAACAGTCTCGTGCTTTCACTAGTCGCAGGGTCACATGCAAAAATTGTTCCGGCTTTATTTGTTTCAAAGTGAAAAAGTAACGTAGTTGCAAGTCATGCCAAGATGTAAATTTAACGCCAAGTTTGATGTGTGTGTGGGAAGCACTTCACAGCATAATGGCCAAGAGGCCATGGGTGCGATTTTTTTCCACGCTGTTGACTCAACGTCATTTGGCACTTGACGTCTGGAAGCATCACATTAGCTACGAGTTGCCTCTGAAGAGACAATGGCCGTGGTGACGTCAGCATCAACGAATGGCCTTCTAATTTCAAACTTCACGCCATGGAAGAATCTCAAAGAAACAATACGAAGCAGCGGCACGTCTGAGATTCCCCGAGACCACCACAAATGAAACAATGGGAGGCTGGATAACTTCGTGCCAGTTCCTCAACAGGCACTAACTCAACAGCCATAACAGGAAATCAACTGGAAATGGCAAGCGTCGGAAACTACCAATTTGTCTTAGGTTTCAAAAAATAATCGTCGAAATAAAAACTTCAAATTTACCTGAAGGCACGTAAACAACAATAACGATTTGGACATGAGGTTGCGTTGCCATTTGGCTCAATGGGATACCTAGATCCGCAGAGGTCAATGGCCACGGACAAGGTCAGCCGTCAGGGGCCACCTGTGGATGTCGGCCAATGGAGCACATTGTCTGGCCTGACAGCAGTCACCAGACCGTGTCACTATAACTCAGCCAGCCGGGGTCACAGACCAGCACCCGTCCTACACCCGTCCTACACCCGTCCTACACCCGTCCTACACCCCATCAACGCCACACACCCGGCGACGAATGAATCGCGCGCGAATAGCCCGCCTCGCTGCCCACCCGTCTCCCAGGCGGCGGTCACGTGGTACGATTACGCCATCAGGACGGACTGCAGTCGTCTGTGGCGACCGCGAGCGTCGGCCGCTCCGTCCAAACACCTCGGCGCCGCCAACGGCAACACGACCGTCGCCGACGACGACGTCACCGCCGGAGACGGAGCCGGGGAGAGGGCGGCGGCGCTCGGACGGGCAGGGCGGGACTCACGTCAGCGGACGTCAGCGGACGTCAGCGGACGGTCAGCGGACAGCCGACGTCACCGCCGCCGCCGGTCCCAGAATGTCCAATACATCCGGCCGGCGCAGGCACGGGGCTGATCCCGACCCAACCCGGCATTGGAACCCGGTATTGGCGAGTAGGTAAATACCAGAACCCAGTATTGGCCGCCGCCATCGCCGTGGTCACATACATGTCACAGACGGGTTACAGCCTCGCTACAACCGGGGCACAGCCGAGCTACTACTGGGCTACAGATGGGTTTCCGCCCCGTGGAGGTGTCGGGCGCTCCAGGATCACAGCCGGGTTAGTCAGTACACTGTCGGGGTGATGTAGGAATCGGGATCACAGCCAGGTTACAGTCAGTGTACTGTCGGGGTGATGTCTGATTACCGCCGGCCTCTCGTCAGCGGCGTGTACCGCCGGCGGCTCGTTCTACAGCGGAAACGACGGCAGAAACTCGTCTGACGGAGTCTCAACGAGAGCCGCGACTCGAGTCCCGACTGACTGACCTGACATCACCGCTGTACACAGCCGGTCGACTCGACCGAGCCAGAGTCAGAGTCATTGGGGCAGAAATTGCCGCACAAATCCCTGCCGGGCTCCGGCTAATCTCAGCAAAGCGTGTGAGCTCAGCGGGCCTGAGCCGACTTAGCCCGGCCGACTGAGCACACTTAGCCCGGCCGACTGAGCACACTTAGCCCGGCCGGCCTTAGCACACTTGAGCCGACTTGCCCGGCCGACTGAGCACAGACGGTGGTGTAGACGCAGTCAGATGGAGCACCGCGCCGCGTGTCAAGATCAAGGGCGGCCGTCGGCGACATTAGCGATGCAGCGTGACCGCCCCGGGCACCCGACCCGCATGAGAATGAAGGCGCCGCCTGATACCGCCGCCGAGACAATCGCCACAGAGGCCACCTTATCTGCGGTGAATTGGCTGAGAGCACTTATAATACATTGAGGATTGTCATTCGCAACAGGTTCTATCTTCTCAACCGCAAGTCATTGGGAGTGTGTGAATGCAGCAGGTGATTATCATTCAATGCACATTCTATCTTATCAGATACAAATAATTGACAGTATTTCAATGAACCAGATGTCATTCAGCGACAGCAGGCGACTGATGGGCAGGAACTGTACCGGGGATCCGAGAAAGAATGGCACGCATCCAGACATTGAGACTACTTGAGCTTATTGATTCAACGTGTTGGAACGATTTAATCACGATACATTGTGGAACAAGAATGAGTGGTTTCATCACCGTTCGATTCATGGATGTTATTTTTAGAGAATTGATTCTATCCAATTCAAAGAATCAAAAACATTTCAATCGATTCACGTTTGATTCAATATGTAAAGAAATTTGTTGAATTTGTCAAATCAATAAAAATGGAAACATACATAATACATATATATGACCATAAAACATTATGACAGCAATAATATTTCAGCATAAATTAATGTACCCAATGGGTCTGCATTGTATTTGTACAATTTACCATGTGCACTTGATCGTTAAGAACCGTCAAATCTTTTGATTCAATCAGCCTTAATTTCATGCGGGTTTTGATTCAATCACGATTCATGAACCAAAAGTTCTAGTGGTGAATATATTATATTTTGATTCAAGGAACTTCGATTGAACGATTCGGATCGATTCAATCAAAGTCGAATCAATAGCTAGTCTGCACGCATCTAAAAGCATCAAAAGGAACGCAATACGTCTCTGCACAGCACGCGGGCCGTTAGACATCGCATGTTATCTTCCCATAGCAGGAAGCTGATCGGTAAAACTATCAGGTGGGCGATATATTTGATCGTGCTAGTCAGGCCACAAATTAATGGCTGTTCTTCCCGGAAAAAACGGTAGTCGTAACTACAGAAACATGACTCCCTAAACAAACCGGCGGGCGGTACACGACCCAATCATAAGCGATGACGTCACTGTTTAGCGGCGGCGTCCAAGACAGAAATAGCTCCCGGGTGGGCACGAAAACGGGTGTGTAGGCTGAATGTCGTACACACAGACACCCGAACAAGCGTCAACACGGTATAAATTATCGCATTCTGTTAAATATTTCCTATCTCCGCTTTTTATCTCGATAATTTCTTATCTCGGCCATTTTCCCGCAGCTTAGAGCAACTCCATGTCCACGTCAGGTCGGCATTTATGTCATGATTCACTGATGGGAGGGCTGGCAGCGGGGCGAAGACGCCATCGCTAGCCAGACGACCCGAGTCCAGAATGCGCTGATAATGTAGTCAAATGCCAGCCTCGATGCGTGGACGGGCTGAAGAAGAGCGGAGACGGACGGAGCAGAGGCGGACAGAGGCAGACAGAGGCGGGACAGAGGCGGACAGAGGCGGGCAGAACCGGACAGAGGCGGACAGAGGCGGACAGAACCGGACAGATGCGGACAGAGGCGGGCAGAGGCGGGCAGAGGCGGGCAGAGGCGGGCAGAGGCGGGCAGAGGCGGGCAGAGGCGGACAGGGCGGACAGAGTGCGGACAGAGGCGGGAAGAGGCGGACTAGAGTGCGGAGAGGCGGGCAGAGGCGGGGCCAGAGGCGGGCAGAGGCGCGGACAGAGGCGGACAGAGGCGGACAGAGGCGGACAGAGGCGGACAGAGGCGGACAGAGGCGAACAGAGGCGAGACCAAAGGAGTTTGTTTGTTTGTTTATTGGGGTTTTCGGGCGCGCCGACAACTAAGGTCAATTTGCGCCCAGAGACCAAAGGAGGTTAGGAGGCGGACAGAGGCGGACAGAGGCGAACAAGGCGAACAAGGCGAACAGAGCCGAACATAGGCGAACAGAGGCGAACAGAGGCGGACAGGGGCAGACAGAGGCAGACAGAGGCAGACAGAGGCAGACAGAGGCAGACAGAGGCAGACAGAGGCAGACTGAGGCGACAGAGGGCAGTACAGAGCAGACAAGAGGCGACAGAGGCAAGCAAGGAGGCATACAGAGGCAGACATGAGGCAGACAGAGGCCAGACAGAGGCAGACAGAGGCAGAACAAGAGGCAGACAGAGGCAGACAGAGGCGACCAGAAGGCAGACAGAGGCAGACCAGAAGGCAGGACAGGCAGAACAGAGGCAGACAGGAGCGACAGAGGCAGCAGAAGGCAGACAGAGGCCAGACAGGAGGCAGACAGAGCTGACAGAGGCAGAAGAGGTCGACAGAGGCAGAACAGAGGCCGAGACAGAGGCGGACACAGAGGGCGGACAGAGGCGGACAGAGGCGAACACGGGGCAGACAGGGCAGACAGGGGCACGAACAGAGCAAAGACAGAGGCCGACCAGAGGCCGACAGAGGCAGACAGAGGCAGACAGAGGGCAGACAGGAGGCAGACGAAGGCAGACCAGAGGCAGACAGAGGCAGACAGAGGCAGACAGAGGCAGACAGAGGCAGACAGAGGCAGACAGAGGCAGACAGAGGCGGACAGAGGCGGACAGAGGCGGACAGAGGCAGACAGAGGCAGGCGGCAACCGGACGGCAACCGGACGGCAACCGGACGGATAACAAACCAGTAAGACGCCTTAAACGGCGAAAGGAACGAGCGAGTCCGAATAAATCGCGCGTCAAATTTATCACCCGCCCAACGGAGGTTCGTTTTGTGCAAAGCATGCTTTTTAATTGCTTTCGTTAAGTGGTGTTTTGCCGTCGCAAATAGATCCGAACTAATTCGATACTTTGAACTAAATAGGTTTTGCTGCGTTATTTTAAATTTGCAATTATAAGCTTCATGTTTGTGGGCAAAATTCATTTTGGGGTGGGTTTAATTAGAATTGGATTTGATTGCGCGCTTTTACAGCTTGCATCATTTTTATCGTCTAGCACCACTTTGGTTTTGAAAGCTACCGGCGGTGTAATGAAGGAAATGTTATAGATCGTCAATCAAAATATTACAGGCAGATGTTTACAGCGAACTACTGCATGTTAACTCAAATTTTTGGCATGCATGTGTTAGAGATGGTAACAGTTGGTCCGTACAGATTGGTGTTTGTTTCATTCGCTTCACGTCCCATAGGTGCTCAGCACTGATTAAAATTGTGAGACGTCATCAAAATTATGAATTTGCAGCTTGTTATAGCCAGTATTTGCGACGTACCCGCGCCGGCTGATAGCCACATAGTGCATACGCCGGCGGACGTTTTCTCTACCATCTGTGTTTTTCTGACCCCGTGTCTTTGCGACTTTTGGTTGCGAAGATCATGGTTCCGGTTTGCAACGATTTTTGTAGGTAATTTTCGTGGGACGGAACAGGGGTGCACGTGCGCACGTGCCCAGTGTGACCAGAGGTTTTACCTGTGCAACCTTGCCAGTGGGTGTGGTCCTCCAGCCTCAACAACTCAAATTTTAGCTTTAATAGTGCCCGCCCGTTTCTCAGCTAGCAGGCAGGATATCTGTCTGACACCCTGACGCGGCAACGTGTCACGCACCGTGCTGACCAATCACATGAGAACAAAACAATGTCAATAATCATAATTGTCATGCCATGGGGTATCATATGGCGAGGACCGCTTGTCAATCGGGATGCGGGGTTCAAAAGATAAAGTTCTGACCAAGCGTCGCGGTCGTGGCCCGGCCGGGTCGGCCGCCTTTATTGTGAGAAAAATATCCGGTATTCAACCAGTAAGAACGCGCCTTAAACGGCGAAGGACGAGCGAGTCGAAATAAATCCCGCGTCAATTATCACCCGTCCCAAGCGGAGGTTTGTCTTTGTGCAAAGCAATAGCATTTGAATTAAATTTTCGCTATGTGTTGTTTTGCCGTCGCAAATAGAAAATCCGAACTAATCGATACTGTTGACCTAAATAGGTTTTGAAAGCGTTATTTTAAAATTTGCATTATAAGCTTATGTTTTGTAGGCAAAAAATTCATTTTGGGTGGGTATTAGATGGATTTTGAAATTGCGCTTTTACAGCTGCATCAGTTTTATCGTCTAGCACCCTTGGTTTTGAAGCTACGGCGGTGTAATGAAGGAAATTGTTATAGATAAATTCGTCAATAAAAAATTACAGACAGATTTTAAACAGCGAAAATAATCATTAAAAACCTCAATTTTTTGCATGCATTTTAAGATGACGGTACATTGGTCTACAGATTGGTGTTTGTTTCATCGCATTCACGTCCCATAGGTGCTGAAAGCCACTGATTTAAATTGTGAAGATGTCCAATAAGCTATTAATTTGGTTTTGTAATAGCTCAGTAACGTTGCACGTAACGACGCGCCGCTGATCGAGACACATAGTACATAACGCCGGGCGGATCGTTTCTCTATCGCATCTGTGTTTGAACCCGTGTCTGCGACTTTTGTTGCCCGAGAATATAGGTCCGGTAATTGCAACGATGTTTTGCAGGTAATTTCGTGGACGGAACAGGGGTTGGCACGTGCGCACGTGGCAGTTGTGACCAGAGTTTTTACCTTGCAACATTGCAGTGGTGTGGTCTCTCCAAGCCTGACACCAAAATTTTAGCTTGTATAGGTCAGCCCGTTTCTCAGCTAATAGCAGGAATACGTTTCTGACACCCCTGCGCGGCACGTGTCACGCGAGACGTGGCGGTGAACCCCATCAAATGAGAAAAAAAAATTTAATAATCATAATGTCATTTTGCATGGGGCTATCATAGGCGAAGACACGCTTGTCAATCGGAAGCGGGGTTTCAAAAGATATAAAGCTTCTGCCAAGCGTCCGCCGGTCCTGGCCCGGCCGGGCCCGGCCGGTCGGCCGCTTATATGTGAGAAAAATCCGGTATTCAATGAGGACTCGCTCCGCGCTTCGCGCTCGCTCGTAATGAGGGACTACTAAGACCGACTGGAACGGGATATCCCAGGCATCAATGAAAATAAACAAGTGTTCGATACAGAGCTGACACCGGCAGACCCAGAAAAGTGGCAGAAAAGAATATGGCTAACATAAGCTCAGAGCTGCCCGATAAAGCTCAACCGATATGGGTGGAAACCAAATAAACCAACAGAGATCAAGGTCAGCAGAGCTTAAAGCAGACTGATACACACGAGTGGCAACCGGCGGCTGACGACGCCAAACTGACGTATGCAGACGCCACACGTCAGTCAAACAGAGCCACGAGGAGAGGACTGAGGCGGAACGGTGACGGCTACCGTCAAGAGTTGAGACGTGAGACATTACGGACAAGGGCGGACTGACAGACAGCATGACCTAGCGCATGGCGCGGCACCACGCAGAATACTCGCCAGGCCCCGCCACCGCTAATACCACCTTCCACCTGTCGCCTGTCGGCCTGAGTCAATGTTAAATAATCAACAAACGCATACCAGGTCGCTGCATCCGGTGTCGCTCTCACGACAGACAGCGCGCCGTGTCGGCTGCCACGGAGGCGCGCGGCGACAGGAAGGCAGCGCGTGTGCGTGCCAGGAGGCGGCAGTAATTCGCGATAATCCCGACGGAGTCAGGTCACTGACACCGCCGCCGCGTATGACCGCCGGCCATGCCAGTGTTTGGCACCGGGCTAAACAGCGACGGTGTGAACACGCGTGCCAGCAGCGGCGCCCGCTTTCAACGAGCGCCGACGGCCAACATTTCCAGGACACGGCAAAACAGAGCCGCGCTGTGTCCGGGTACGCAGGGAGCACGCAGGTCTGGTTAGTGGGGCGAGCGACGGAGGCTAGCAGGACGACCAAAAGAGGCTGGCAGGACGACCAAAGGAGGCTGGCAGGACGACCAAAGGAGGCTAGCAAGGAACGACCAAAGGAGGCTAGCAAGGACGACCAAAAGGAGGCTAGCAAAGGACGACAACGGAGGCTAGCAGGACGACGCAAAGGAGGCTTAGCAGGACGACCAAAGGAGGCTGGCAGGACGAACCAAAAGGAAGCTAGCAGGACGCCAAAGGAGGCTGGCAGGACGAAACCTAAAGGAAGGCTAGCAGGACGACCAACGAGGCTGGCAGGAGACTCAAAGGAGGCTGGCAGGACGACCAAAGGAGGCTAGCAGGACGACCAAAGGAGGCTGGCAGGACGAGAAATAAATGTTAGGACGAATCGCTATGAAAAACAAGAGGACAACTTTAATTGGACTAACCAAACTGCGTACCGAGCCGCATGCTCCGAATTCAGTTTCGCGAGCGGATGCAAGGCGTGATCGCAACACCGATGACGGGGTTTATTTGGATGGCTCCATTTCGCCAGGATCACAGGAGCCCCACATACAACCTGTGTTGAATGTGATCGAGGAAATGCAATACAAAAACATCACAGTGTGATCTGACGCCTGTCTGCTGCTCGCTCGAGCGCGTGAGCATGCATTTAATGAGTTCGTTTCAGAGCAAGCCAACTTTCAACTCAAACTCAGCTCAGTATCCTCGAACAGTTCGAGTCATCCCTGCGCCCAGACCTGAAATCCCTGCAGACCTAAAACCCCTAGCCTGCTATAATGTGTAACTAAGACTCCGTGGGCAGATCGGCCGCCGCCTGTGACCGGGCAGCCCCGGAGAAGCTCCCCGTCGGGAACCTACCTTGTAGATGATGAATGGCTGCCTGGAACTCCGCCAACTTCTCATCCACGTACTCCTGAGATTGTTTGTCGATCACATTGTGGGCGGTCTGAGGCTCGTCGCCGGCCCGCGCAGGGCCGCCCGCCTGCTGGGCAAGGGGTCAGGTCAGACAGGAGGTCACGTCAGACACGAGTTCACGTCAGACACGAGGTCACGTCAGACACGAGGTCACGTCAGACACGAGGTCAGGTCAGACACGAGGTCAGGTCAGAACACGAGGTCAGTCAGACCACGAAGGTCACGCCAGACCACGAGGTCAAGGTCAGACACGAGGTCAGGTCAGACACGAGGTCAACGTCAAGACACGAGGTCAGGTCAGACACGAGGTCAGGTCAGACACGAGGTCACGTCAGACACGAGGTTCAGGTCAGACACGAGGTCAGGTCAAGACACGAGGTCAGGTCAGACACGAGGTCGGGTCAGACACGAGTCAGGTCAGACACGAGGTCGGGTGCAGGACACGTAGGTCACGTCAGACACGAGGTCAGGTCAGAACACGAGGTAAGGTCATGACACGAGTCCACGTCAGACACGAGGTCAAGGTTCAGACAGGAGGTCAGGTCAGACACGAGGTCAGGTCAGACGAGGCCAGGTCAGACGAGGCCAGGTCAGACGAGGCCAGGTCAGACACGAGGTCACGTCAGACACGAGGTCAGGTCAGACACCAGGTCAGGTCAGACACGAGGTCAGGTCAGACACGAGGTCAGGTCAGACACGAGGTCGGGTCAGACACGAGGTCAGGTCAGACAGGAGGTCAGGTCAGACACCAGGTCAGGTCAGACATGAGGTCAGGTCAGACACGAGGTCAGGTCAGACACGAGGTCAGGTCAGACACGAGGTCAGGTCAGACACGCAGGTCAGACACGAGGACAGGTCAGGGTCAGGGACAGGCTAGACGGGAGAACTGGGACAGCATCCAAAGCAGGCCAACTGCCTGCAGATCAGGGTATCAACAGTCAAGGGAGTTCCCTATCATAAGTTTGCCAAGCGGCTCTGTCTGCCACACGGAGCACAGAACATAGGTGCTGTGTAACTCGCCCGGTATTGTCCTATCTCGATCGGTGAAATCGATGGAGACCCGCACAGCGTTAGATCCAGAGACGGAAGGCGTCACAGCTGCAAACGTTCCAGCTTTGCGTCCCCCCAATGATGGATAGGATAGCATATTGCATATCCTGTAAAAACATCGACCATGTTGCAATCCTCAATATAAATAATGCTGGCGCATACACATGCAGCATTTCTTGCCACAGAAGTATACCTATGCATCTCATCGCCATTGGAATAATACAATGATGCCGACCAGGCGGACAGCACACACCAGCCGCGTGTTAGATAGGTGGCGCCACCGGGCCGCTAAACGCATACATCTTGTTGACAAGCCGCAGTCGGCCTCGACTATTATTGGAGCGGTCTGACGTCAGAACCCCAATCCCACGGCATACGGTAACCAGGCGACGGGAGCACACGGGCAGACCCGAGTCACGTGAAAACCCTGCCCAGGCAACAGTCGGTCCAGCGGGGTTAGCCATGATCGACCACGTCAGCGTCAACAAGAGCACTGAGAGAGGAGCGCGCGCAGAACAGGGTGATGTTAGGCTCAGGTGCTTTGAAGTTGTGTTCCCTGTGCGTAAGTCCTTGCGTAAGTGTTGTAGCTAAGTGTGTAACCTCAGAAGTCAGTGTTTTCATTGGCAAAGTGAAATACGAGTGTGAACAGATGAAGTACACGTGCAGAAGCAATAAAACCCGTCATGTCGAACGGTAGAACCCGTAAAATAAATCCAAGACGAGCAGAGAAGAAATTAATTGTGTTTGTGGATAACCCTACAAATGTAAGCACATGCACTAATCCAAAGATCCTAGTACACCCGTATTGGTCCGAATTTGCCCTCTAGTTATCAGCCGGCAAGGAAAAATGACAACTTCAGTGGAAGTCAACGTCTTGGCTTCTGGCCAGTGGATACTGAATTCGATTTTACACTGGCACGGCTTCAGGCTTGGCTAGCGATCAACTCACTGGCAAAATGAGTGATAGATGTGTTGACAACCCCATCTGCTAAATGTCCTCCCGGCGGGCCCAAATGATGATTTGCCGGCGCGGCGACCCGGCTTGCAACTACCTGGGATGCTGGACTGGAAAAAGCGCACGTGGAAACTGCAGGATACACTGTGTCCGTTCGGATGTTGATATGAGAGTAACATTACGATTCACCATTGATAATTATATGGGGAATGAGCAAAGTTGCTCTAGATTTGTGGTAACTAATATGGACATGATTGTAAGTTGTAACAGGTTCTGGGACGTAAGTTTCGATCACAGCGCTAATGGTAAGGATCACGATCCGTTATTTAAGAAAAATGGAGACTCAGGGAATTGTTGGCACCACGCGACTAAATGCCCTGATGCCCTGATATCGGCTATTTTTGACCATGTTGTCCGGGTGACGTGCCACGGCTGTTACACAAGCGCCACGTCATCCCGACCGTATGCCAAGCATTCAAACGACCGTGCCGTCCGTCATCCCTTGACCTTTGCCTGGGCGCCCCCCCCCCCATCCTGACCCCGTCCCTGTACCAGTGCACCTGCACCGCCTGTCCCCGTACCTACGCCTACACCGCCCTTCCAGTACCTGGGCGCCACCTCCCCCTCCCCCCCACCCCACCCTCCTGATCCCGTCCCTGAACCTGCACCGCCCGTCCCTGCACCTGCACCGCCCGTCCCCGCACCTGCACCACCTGCACCACCCGTCCCCGCACCTGCACCACCCGTCCCTGCTTCTGCATCGCCCGTCCCGTACCTGCGGCGCCGGCGAGCTCATCATCCTGCTGGGGGAGAACAGCCTCTGAGGCGTCATCGGCCGGCCGTCCCGCGTCCCCTGGTGGCCAGGTGGCGGCGGATGACGCGCCGGCGTCACCGGGGTGACCGAGCGCGCCGGCGAAGTGCGGGCCGGCGCCGGCCGGGAGGGCGGCGACATCAGCTGTACGGGCGTGGCGCGACCTCCAGGGGACCGGACCGGCGTGACGGGCCGGCCAGGCGGCGGCACGCCCGCCCAGCCGCCTGGCTGCGACGCCCACGGCTGCGCGCCGCCGCCGCGGGCCGAGCCCACAGGCGTCCAACGGCCGGGCGAGGCGCCTGGTGGGGCGCCGCGACCGGCGCCCGCCGACGGCGACCACGGGGTGGGGCTGCTCGCCCCGTACGGTGGCCGGTTCGGGAAGGACATGGCGTCCTCCGCTGCGAGTTAGGTGAAGAGGCCAGTCGCCGATCCCATCTCACTGCTGGAAAAAGCAGAGGTTGTAGTTTAGTTCCAGCAGGGTAGCACATGATCAAACACTTTGGCAACTACATTGTTTGCTGATTGTTTATGGTCAGCTGAAGATGAATAAAAGACCCACAGACAGTTTGACAATGTTCTTTTTAATGATGATAACTCATGAATAAAAACATTAGCAGTCAACACAAAACTTCGTCAAAGGGTAAACTGACTGGAAGCTCATGTAGTTCCTTTGATGTATCACCTAACAACTGCATTTATCTGATGACCCAGAGTAACTCCTCAAATGCACAATTTCAGAAATGATAGGTTGATTATGCTTGCAACATTGGCAACAAAATAGTTGTTTGCTTAGTGTTTAATGTATGATCTTAAGGTAATTTGATAGCACTCACAATTCAAAGGCTAACATGCATTCAGGGAATTATCTGTCATGAACCTAATAAATGGAAGGGAAAGAGCATATATTGTGATGATCATAATGATTGCATTATGTATTCTGATGGTAATCTCTAGCATAAGCTCTATAACATGGTCTATGGTACATAAATCCTATTCCTGATCCAATGAAAATAATTAAGACAGGTGCGAAACCAGAGGGCGCTTGGGCCCCCTGAGCCAGGTCTCGCCTGTGGCACGCCCAGAGGGCACAACTTTTGGTATGCCCCGCCCCCCTCACCAAAATCCTGGATCCGCGCCTGGAAGAAACTTGATGGTTTGACTAAATTGAAGTTAACCATGATCACTGTGCGTAGAATGGTAGCTTAGACTTTTCATGCTGATGCTATCAAAATGTGAACAATACTGATGCATTAAAGCACCATGAGACACCATCATCTGCATTCTGATAGCATGAAAAGTCTGAGGTTAGGTTGTGAAAGTAACATCAAAACCACCTGAGACTTGAGAGCAATAGACAATAGTGATATGAATTACAGAATACAAGTAAAAAACAACATAAGTGAGAATCTTTTCAATAGAGCATGCAACTATTGAAAATTGTGATGTTGTAAGTTTGTAACCAGATCCCAGATCAAGATCCAGATGCAGTACAAGTAGGGACTTGGGTCAAACGAAGTCAAACATTCAAGTTCAATTTGATACAGTTCTCTGACCTTTTAACTCTCCTTAAGCTGTTACTCTGTAAAACCAAGCAATAAAACTGGGGATCGTGACTCATTTGGTGATCTTTCTCCGCTATATTAACCCGAACTATGCACTATTTCCGGATCACCATCCCAAGGCACGTGTGCAGCAACAACAAGTAGGCTGAATTTAGCCTGGGGCGGTGCTCCGTAAACAACATCATTATACAAATCTGGCGCATTAGATACTCGTGTTGGTTTCCCGCCAAATGGTGACGTCAAAACATACTTCTGCTGCAGTCTAAGAACTTGGAAGTTTTTACCCAGACTGAAGGAAAAGTTCTGAAAAGCAGGGCATTGCGACTTCGCTAAAAAGGTCATACCATTTACGAGCGGACGGTTCTAAACGTGGGTCCCTGCAGCGGTATATTGGTCCAAAGGCTAGTTCGATTCATGTTCGATTATGTTATTGTAATTTGTAATATTGTTTCCTACCATGGGCGTCGAAAGAGGGTGATGGGAACGCGTTCCCCAAGTGCGAGGCGTCCCGATTCAAAATGTTTTTGGGGCCCCCAAACATCTTCGGATTTTAGCATTACGCCTATGGGCGTTGCATGGAAAGAATCGACTTCCAAATGCCTCCGCCTTTTCCGCCTTCCAACATTGGCGGATATAGGATTTAGTTTTTGGCGCCATGGGGACGGGGGGGGCATCAACCCGAAAAAGTTCATCAAAATTAAACAAAAAAAACATCGTCGGATTTCGCTCCCTTATGCATTGCTAGACGTTTAAAATTAAACTTTGCTTGGTAAAAGTTGCGTAGATCTCTTTCTACATCAGGAAATGTGTAAATTGCGCCAATTTCAGGCGCATTGGGATCTCTGGAGGCATTTTGCCACTGATCCCCCCCCCCCTCCCTGATCGCCCAGTTGCTTCAATGCCTTTTCTGTGGCAAACAGGTCACTATAGTGGCCTGTTTGCCACAAAAGGCTTATAAGCCTTTTGGGGAGTATGGCCCTATCCACCCCCCTGGACCCACCAGTGCCTCCTCAGATTCGGGGTGCACCTCAATTTGGGGGTGCACTTCCTTGTTTCGAGGGCGCCCTTCCGAAGTTCCGAAGTTCGGGATGCTGTTCAGTGTTCAGGCATATTGGGGCGCCATCTCCGGAATTAAGGCGCCCTCTTAATGGGTTTCGGGCGCTCTTCGGATTTGAGGCGCCCTCCTGAGATTATGGGTGCACTTTGGGTTCTGTCGGTACATCGATAGGCGCCTTCTCGACGAAAACAGTCATGTCCTTCGTTACATCAAACGTTGTTTTCCGATTATTTCCCAAAAACCTTCAATGTCTCGGAACGTTTATGTGGTCGGATATTGCTTACCAGTTGGGACGCCTTGCAGTAAAAAGGCATTGTATCAGGGGCGTAGAAACCCATTTGAAGTTGGGGGGCAAAAGGCATTTTGAAGACGATTATTTCCATGCACCGTCCATAGGCGTAATGTTAAAATCCGAAAATGTTTGGGGGGCAGCTGCCCCCCCCCCTGCCCCCCGGCTCCTACGCCTATGCTGATTGTATGCATATCTAATGTATGATAATTGATAATGCTGATGTTTAAAGACATCAGGTGTCTCCTGAGCCGCGTAATGTGTCACTCCTGGTCACTGGTGGATCCGGGGGGGCATTAGGGACAAATACCCCCCCCCCCCCCCCCCCCCCCCCCCCCCCCCCCCCCCCCCCCCCCCCCCCCCCCCCCCCCCCCCCCCCCCCCCCCCCCCCCCCCCCCCCCCCCCCCCCCCCCCCCCCCCCCCCCCCCCCCCCCCC